>JBCNJP010000023.1:66294169-66426842 GCA_039602395.1 Deinandra increscens subsp. villosa
CATCAAAACGTAAATAACCGATTGTTTTATTGATCAAACGAGAACAATTACAATCAGTAAACCACAAAGAATTGACACAGAGAAACACACTCAGAAACACACACTTAAGA
Source organism: Deinandra increscens subsp. villosa (assembly GCA_039602395.1). Lineage (NCBI taxonomy): Eukaryota > Viridiplantae > Streptophyta > Magnoliopsida > Asterales > Asteraceae > Deinandra > Deinandra increscens. The sequence continues at coordinate 66,294,280 of JBCNJP010000023.1, forward strand.
TTTGCTCACTCGCTCAGAACTACAAAACACAAAGACCAAACTACTATTTATACTATTTATACACGACTGGCCGAACTCCCACCGAACCCCAGGTTCGGCCGGTCCGAACTTCAGGTTCGGACCTAGTTCGGCCAACCCTATATTGGCTTGAACTTGGTCTTCATTCGATACTTCACACGACGCACATTTCAGGTATCAACATTTCTGAAATATTTTATAAATATTTTGGGGCTGAAAATGCATATAATGAAATAATATGGATATTATGAGTTGACAATCAATGTTTGGGTATGATTAGACATAATTAAGGGCACGGATGCTCATGAAAAGATGAGCCTGGCCACAGAAATAAAAGTGAATGAAATAGAATTCGGCCGTCTAAATCGTTAACTATGGAATAGATGAGAGAAGTATTGATAGATCTATCGGGAATGACCAACCCTAGCCCACTGATCGGTAGCCTGATCGTGAAACATGGTGGAAAAAATACTTTCGAATAGTGGTTTACGTATCGATTTAGAGCTTATGTTGCTAATTATACATCATGTTCCTAGCTAGTTCATGAACCATGCTTTGTCTAATAAACTTATATATATCCTTGAAATTGATGAAATGAGTGGTTTCAAAATAAACCCTCGAATGAGATAATGAGATGAATGGGTGGTTTCAAAATAAACAGCTTAATTGAGAAATGAGAAAATGAGATGATTTGGTGGTTTCAAATAAACCACTCATATTGATAGAATGAGAAAAGAGATGATTTGGTGGTTTCAATATAAACCACACCCTCTGGAAAAGTGGAAATATGAAAATAAGAAAATGGTTTGATATAAAAATCGGTGAACTCACCAACCTTTTGGTTGACAAATCTTTTTAATGCATTTTCAGGTAAGTGATGGCTTGGCTTGTGGTGTGGATCTGGCGTATCGGAGACGAAGTTGTCGTGTGGATCTCTTTTTATTATTATGTAATGTTTTAGTAACTATAATGTAAGGGACCTAAAAATGGATGGCTATGCCATCCATCATCTAATGAAATGTTTGTGTAACTTTTCTTTAAAGTTACTAGTTATTAAAACTCATGGGTTACCGACTTTTGATCACCGCCACGTAAGACTTCCGCTGAATTAAAATTTTTGGGGTGTGACAGAAGTTGGTATCAGAGCCTCTGGTTATAGTGAACTAGAGATTTTTATAAAAATTCTCGACTATAACCTTAAAAAATGAGTTTTATAAAAAAGAAGCAAGACGACAAGATACGCCAATCCACGAGCCAAGAGAATTATGGTAATGTTGTGATTATATAGAAATGTGTGAATTGTTGTCACACCCCGGTCAACGGTGTCGGGTGTGAGCCAGAATGGAATCATAGTCGAGGATACATAGAACGACTTCTAATAATTTAAAAACTTCATAAAACATTAATTCATTTCATCGCAGCGGAAAAGATAGTGGAAACATTAATGTCTTACAATTTGAAAACATAAGTCTTAAATAATTATTAAAAGCATGAAACGGAGTTGGGACTATGACTCCAAGGACAGGTTCGATAGCATTTGTAAGCCCCATTTGCATGTCTTCAGAGAGTTTCGTCAATTACCTAAGAAATCATGAATATAAAACGGGTCAACATAAAGTTGGTGAGGTTCACAGGTTTCGGACTCAACAGTTTAAACAGTTGTAAAACAGTTTTCAGTATACTTAAATATTATCAGGTTTTATTGTTGTGGATGTATGATCTCACCTGAACCTTGATTTCAAATACTAACGGTTTACCCACCCAGAATCTCTTGCCCAGAGATGTTAAACAGAGCAGAATAACTGATGTGTACCCTCAGACAATCCGGAGTCAGAACTGGAGCTACCAGTTAGGGTAGGGTTGTCAACCCAAATAGATCTATTCACTAGCTATCGTTTCGTACAGAACTAATTGAAATCAATTAATGATGGGATTTCGGTTGTACAAACGTTTATAACGATAATGTACCAAGTTGGGCAATCAGTAAGAGAACCAGTAGTCATACGGCTAACAAGTAAACCATAATATTAAGTAAAAAGCTTTTAATCAGTTTTCATGATTTCTCCCCCAAGTATAAAACAGTTAAAAGGAAAAAGGGGCCGTGAAACTCACAGATTCAGCAGATAAGCGGTAAATAAGCAGTGAAGGACGGTAGCACGTATCGTCCTAAATCATTTAATAAACATATGCATAAGGTCTATGATCGTTTGAGTAACATAAGTCACCCAAGTGATACCGGTCAAGTCTTGACGTTTTAAGTCCGTTTGTATTATTGAAAACTAGTTAATCTTGTATTTATTAAATAAATACGTTCCTGGTTATTTATATTTATGTTCAACAAATATAAACAAATAATCATTTCAATAATTCAATCAAGTCTTGAACATTGAGTTAAAAAGAATAATAATGTTTATTATTATTTTCACAAGTTCGAATAATTATTTTTAATTAAATAATTACTTATTTGATTTGTTAATCTTGCAAGTTATAATTATTTTAAATAATTATGATTAACAATTCTTTGGTGAATAAGACATGGTTTATACCTTTTGCAAATAATTATTTGTCAAAAATAATTATTATTGTTTGTCTTATTTTTAAAACATGAACCTTAGACGAAATATTCAAAATTTCTAACATTTAATCATTTATTTTTCGAAAGCGTTTAATATTTCCTTTTCATGAATTATATGTTTCTCATGATATCTTAGCGACGCTTGGATTTATATAACGTTGTCCTTATAAAACTTGACTTTTATTTTAAAATCTCCAACGAACGTTAGTTCATTTTTGGATACTTTGTTTTCATCAAAGTAATATTAAAAGTCCATGTAAACATTTAAAGCCAATGATTTGTCTTTGATTTATTTTTATAAAAATTTTTTATAAAAAAATATTTATTTTCAAATATGACCTTTTTATAGAAAAATGTCCATTTCTAGCAAGTTTTAAGAAAGATTAAAACTTGTAGTAAATCCAAGTATTTATGTCAAATTAATCATTTGACATAATTATTATTCTTACTAAATCTAGCAAAAATTTAATATATTATTTTTGTCTTGATTTCTTTTTATAACACATTTAATGTGTTACTTTTACTAAAACAAGTAACATTCCTTTTGTTTTAGTCATAGGTTACATATGTAACATTTATTTAATTCCCTTGATTTAAATAAGTCCATAAACATGTTTATTATATTCTTTCATCTTCTAGTATTTTTATATCATAATCATAAGTTCATATCTACTAACACATTGTGTTAGGACCAATGATTAAATGAAAATGCAATCACTAACACATTAGTGTTAGGACAAGAAAATAAATACAATCACTAACACATTTGTGTTAGGACAAGAAAATATAAATAACAATCACTAACACTTTTGTGTTAGGACAAGAAAATATAAATAACAATCACTAACACTTTTGTGTTAGGACAAGAAAATATAAATAACAATCACTAACACTTTAGTGTTAGGACAAGTAAATGTAAACATGCATAGATTTGTTAGTTAACATTTTTAATTTATATGAAGATGCTTGGAGGTTTGTTTAACCAACTAACTATGAAATCAAGATTTCATAACCACAAGAATCTTGGTGCACACTTGTTACTTTCTCTTGATTTCACAAATGTGTTTCACCACACTTGTTGGCTATCTTTAAGCATCTAAATGCACCAAGCAAGTGTTTGATCTTGGAAGAAAGAGATAAAGAAAGAGAGTTTTGTTAGTTGATTTGCAAACACAAGCATTCTTTGATTATTTTGGTTGTTTTGTTGTCAAGACTTGAGGGTTCTTATGGGTGAAATGAGATGGAGAATGAGTTAGAAAAACTCACAAGAAGAAGAGGAGAGAAATCGGGTGGTGGTTGTGGTTTTCCGGTGGCCGGCGGCGGTGGTTTTGCGGCGGCGTAGCGGTGGTCCGGCGGTGGTCCGGTGGCGGAGCAGCGGCGGCGGACGGTGGGGCTGTGGTGGCTCTCGGCCGAACAAAGGGAGAGAGGGGAGGAGAAGTGTGGTTGGGTGTGTTGGGTGCAAGGGGACCAAAGGGGGTGTGGTCTCCTTTTATAATCATGATTAGGGTCATCATCCCTTGGATAATTATGTGTTGTCAAGTTAACAAAGCCTCCCACTTTTCTAGTAGTAGGGGATTAGTTTTTATAAAACCCTCTTGTGTTTTATAAAAGTTTTAACACTTTTATAAAATATATAGTGGTTAAGTATTTATAAAAATAGTAACATTTTAAAATAAAACCCAAGTTCATTTTATCCAATTGAATGATGATTTTTATTTTTATAAACGTTGTTGATTCAAGTTTTATAAAAATACTAGTGGTTTACATCTTATAAAAACTTGTTGGTTTATAAATAATTAATCAATTGCTAATATTTGGGCCGAAGCCCAATAACAAAAAGGAGAGTGGGGTGGGCCGAAGCCCACTTGCGTTCGCGAGTGGGGATGGGCCGAAGCCCAGTCGTGTTGGGCCGCAAACGGTTCGGGCCGGTTCTCGGCTTGGGTCGGTTCTCGGCTTGGGTCGGTTCTCGGCTTGGGCCGGTTCGGCCCAATGCGTATCGGGCCGCGGGTCGGGTTTCCGGGTTGGGGGTTTCACTCGGTTAGTCGAGATGAACCTTCAGTTAACTTTTCGGGTCGATCCGGGCATTTTTGGGGTTATTGGGCTTACCGAGCCCAATAGGCTAATCGTTTAGAAATTTGACTAAGTCTTGACAACGTAACACTTATTTTAAGTTCGTAAAACGTTTTATCAGTTTATAACGGTTTGATAAAATATAAAATGTCAAATTTTATATTTAATTTCTTATTATTAAAATTCCATTAATGATATTATAAAACATTTATAATTCACAGTTTTTCAACGCGAATTTCATACCAGTTAATTGTTTTGCTTAATCACAGTTAATCATGCAGTTTAAAACTGTAAATCACGTAATTATAACGAAATTAAAAGTCAACAAAAGTCAACGGAGAGAGAGTTGACCTGATTTTTGGTCCGGTTGTCACAATTGTTAAATATTTCTAACTTAATTTGAATACATATTTGTGTCACAGATGTCTATCCCAGAAGTTGTGTACTTATCCGACTCCGATAGTGAGGCCAGAGCTTTCAAAGGTCCTCAGACATGGCATGTGCTTGATACGAGCTCTTTTGCCGAAACGGCAAACTCCCAATGGCTCAATTCAAGCAACGGATGGCTCTCATTTGACGATCGACCCGAGCCGATCGAAGAAACATCCGAGTATTCAAAGGTGATGTCTAGTGATGAAGAAGTGTGGGTTTTACCCCCATCTGTGGCGGCTTTACCTACTTGGCGTGATCATGGGACCTCCATGAAGGTCTATACCCGCCGAGGAAAGAAAAACTTGATTGCTGAAGAAAAAGGAAAAGCCCCCATGGATGAGGTTGGACTTCCACTCAAAAGGACCCAAGAAGTTTGGATGGATAGATGTTGCAAGTGTGATATCCAGTTTGCCAAGATTCGTGAGGAATTGACCGAGCTCACGGTCAAGATTGATCTTGCGATGGGCCAATTAGACCATTTGGAGGAAATTAATTATTTAGACACCGACTCTATGAATCGGATGCACGATCGCGTCCACAAACTAGAGGTGACTTGTAAGGCCGTTAGGGAGCGTTATGGTTTTCCTTGATTTAGTTGTAATTGGTAGGAAAACTTTGAAACTTTGAACATATTTTGAGTATGACGTATGTTCACACTATTTTTGGCGAACTAGATATTTATGGGTGTGACATAGATTCACACAACTTTTGATGAATTAGAAGCGAATGTTTGAATGAACGGATATGATGGTGTTTATATTCCATGCTTAGATAGTTAAACTATTGTCTTATTATTATATATATAAATAATAGATAAATAATGGCAACCGAAGCTCGAAAGAAGCCAGTGGTCCCGGAGCCGGATTACCTGCAACCAGCGAGGAATTGGATATCCTGATTTCGCAACATGTAAATGCCCCCCTTGAGCAACATGATTCTAGAACGGGACAAGGTACCACTTAGCAGGGCTCAGGGAGTCAAACACAAGGATGTTCTTATAAAACATTCCAAGGGTGTAAACCTCGATCCTTTACTGGATTGGAAGGCCCTCTCGACATTATTCGTTGGATAGAGAAAATGGAATCTATCATGGCTATAAGTGGATGTAGCGTGACACAAAAAGTTATGTACTCAACTTGTTCGTTCCAAGATGAAGCCCTCTCATGGTAGAATGCTCAAATTAAAAGTCTTGGAGAAGAAGCTGCATATCGACTCACGTGGGATGAGTTGAAGGAGATGCTACTAAGAGAATACTGTCCACGACAGGAAGTTCAGAAACTAGAAACTGAATTTTGGAACCTAAATATGGAAGGTGCTGGAATCAGAGAAACACTTCTCGATTCATAGAATTAGCTAGACTTGTACCACGTATGGTTACTCCGGAGTATGCTCGGATAGAGCGATATATTTGGGGCTTAGCGCCACAAATACGAGGCATGGTTACGTCAGCCAAGCCGGCTACTATCCAGGACGCTATATCTTTTGGTAGATCATTAACGGATGATGATGTACGTGAAGGTACCCTGAGGAAGAAAAGCGAGAACAAGAAGTCGTCTGATGCAGGAGCTGAGCAGAAATCCCTGAACAACAAACTGTCAGGACCAATTTCACATCGAGAATCCTGATCTTGAGCAAGAACAAAGGTGAGATGAAGGAGACGGGATGAAGAGAATCAAAGATAATAAATGACAAGAAATAATAAATCAAACGATTCATTGATTATTGCTGAATGATTACAACGAACCGAATGATTACAAAACTCGTCATAGGAAATCCACGGTCACATTGGGTTGAGCTCAAACCCAATGTGAGACTCTCTCTCTAGAAATGATAGCTCACATCACTCATTATTCATCCTTCTAACAAATGAAGCTATCCCTTCCTATTTATAGAGAGCCCATGTGCTCACTAGCCCACTAACTAGCTAACACACATACAAATGAGCAAATACAAATAAACAAATGACATAATTATTATTAATTAAATCAAAGATGATTTAATTAATATGAAGCTTGACTCGCTCGAACCGATCTTCCATTGACTTTTACGTTGACCGTTGACCCGAACGGTTGACTTTTCAAGAAAACGTCTTCGGTCCAAACTTGCAAGCCTCGAGCATCACAACCTGCGTCTCTGAATTAAATCACAATGGATTCTTCGACCGAATTATTCGAGAATAGATTTGATGGCGTCAGTCACACTTATTAAATGTTCCAACAATTCCCCTTGACTGACGCTGTCAAATCTGTCATATTGGTGAAGAACCGCTCTGTCGTGCATCTTCGAGGAATAACTGATAAACCGGAATCTTTCTGTTGTAAAGATTCCCTCTTTGAATAAGCGTTTTCTATTCTTGTTGCTCCAGTTGAGATCTAAGTGCTGCAGTTCACTCGGTTCACACGGTCGGGTACAATACTAAGAATGCTGAATATTGGAGAAAAAATCACAACAAACCGAATCAGATAAACCAATCAATCACTGAAAATGCTCCAACTTCAGATAATCGACCCGATAATCCAAATCCATAGAAGTTCCCCCTTTTCTATAGATCCCTCTGAAAACATCCGATGCGGAAGCGGAAAATCAGATGCAGAGAGTGGAACCGTTCCGCTCAGTTCCGAAGAGAAAACGGTACAAAAATCCTGAAATCGGACAATCTTGCGAAAAACCGGAAGTCGGGTGCTGACAGTTTTGAATGATCCATAAATACTGAACTTGTTCTGCGTGACTGGGTTGGATGCGATAATAAAGTGTCAAATCAGTGAAAAACTGAGATCCCGAGCATTAACGCAAAATTTATTCATAACCGGAGTCTTCGTAATTTTGGGCGAAGAAAATCGAGCTCGGAAAAATATTCCATGAAGAATTCTGAGTCAAACGGTGCAATTTGGAATGAATCTGAGAAGACCGTAAATTTTATTCAAGTAACGGGCCTTCCGTTAGAGATTTAACAGAATATTCCAATATTTAACTGAGATTCCAGTTAATTCGGTTAGATGACATCAGCGCTGCATCAGCTAAACAACTTGGAGTGAGACATAACGAAATAGTCACAAACCTAACCGAGAAGCGAAACCAGTCCGTCAGTGGTCGTTAGCTAACGTGGTCTTGACGTAAACAAAAACTAGAAACCCGGTCGAAATATGGCGGAATAAATCAATGACCAATAAAATATTTTCAAAATTTCGTTTCGGAGTTATCTCGTTATTCTTGTAGAAAAATTGATGAGAAATACCCCGTATTTAACAAAAAATACTGAAAATAAATTAGAAGCATTAAATCTTCAAGAAAACCACGATCCATGACATATGTCCTCCACCAATCAGAATTGATCCTCAAATCTGATCCAACGGCCCAGATAGATGGAATCCAACGGATAGGAGGGCTGATCTGTGTGAATTGGTCTCCACCAATAAGAAGGCGACAACACAGAGCTTCCAACGGCTCTCTTTGGGCTGGCAGGGACCCACGCGCACATCCCTGCGCCAAAAGGATTTCGGCAGCACAAACTTTTTTATCGTAATTCATGAGTCCGCCTGGTCCCACTAGCTTTATTTCCAGCCAATCACAAAACAACAATGCATATGGGTTTGACCATGGGAGTGTTACCAGGCCGACAAAAGAGAGAGAAAGGAATTCCCTTTCCACCAATGGTACAGCCCCACGTCACCATCTGTCATCACCATCTCCAAAATACCGAAACCCTAATTACTTCGCCGGAAAAATGAGGAAGGTCGCCAGAAATACGTATTATGCCTATATCTCGGTGAATACCGAACGAAATCCATCGAATTTTAGCTCTTTGAACTCGTATGATCATTCTCTTCACATCTAGACGATCGAAATCCACTAAAATTTATTTGGAGAAAAACCCAGTTGACGAGTTTAGTCGAGATCGCCAAGGTCATTCGAAATCGCCAAGCCAAACACGAGGTCGCCAAGGCCATATTCGAAGTCGCCAAGTCCCATACGAGGTCGCGAAGCCCAGATCGCCAACCTTTATTGAAAACGCCAAGGCTTATTCAAGATCGCCAAGGACTAACTCGAAATCACTAAGAGAAAGTTCATAGACAGTCGAGATCGCCAAGTATATCTTCAAGGACATCTCAGGTCGCCAAGAACACCTTCAACAGCTGTGAAGTCGCCAAGGCAATCTTCATAAAAAAATGAAGAACACCAAGAACACCGTGAAACACACACTACTGTGTGTTTCTCCAGATCTGCCCAAACCCTTACGTTTCAGACAAAACCGATGCTCCCAATGGATCCGGAATGCGTTTTCCTTCAAGATTCATACTTTATTTCATCCAAAAACACTGATTTTAGCACCAAAAACTCAGAATCAAAGCTCAAAAAATCTTCAAAACCCCAAAAACGTGAAAACCCTAACTGCTTTATTTTTTCAGCTCAGATCTCGGATTTCTTCACTGATTTGAACATATGGAGCATGAAATCATATCTAAATGAACCCAACAACAAGAATCTATCATCAGATTCATCCAGAAATCATCCAAACAGCTCCAAAAATAAGAAAAAGTAGAAAAAGCCTCCAAAAGTGGGTTTTTCAATCAGCAATTCATTCAAGCTCAAAATCACAGATTCGAGTGACCAGATTCACGGTGAGATGAATCTGATCGTTACCCACTCTGATACCATTTGTCAGGACCGATTTCACATCGAGAATCCCGATCTTGAGCAAGAACAAAGGTGAGATGAAGGAGACGGGATGAAGAGAATCAAAGATAATAAATGACAAGAAATAATAAATCAAACGATTCATTGATTATTGTTGAATGATTACAACGAACCGAATGATTACAAAACTCGTCATAGGAAATCCACGGTCACATTGGGTTGAGCTCAAACCCAATGTGAGACTCTCTTTCTAGAAATGATAGCTCACATCACTCATTATTCATCCTTCTAACAAATGAAGCTATCCCTTCCTATTTATAGAGAGCCCATGTGCTCACTAGCCCACTAACTAGCTAACACACCTACAAATGAGCAAATACAAATAAACAAATGACATAATTATTATTAATTAAATCAAATATGATTTAATTAATATGAAGCTTGACTCGCTCGAACCGATCTTCCGTTGACTTTTACGTTGACCGTTGACCCGAATGGTTGACTTTTCAAGAAAACGTCTTCGGTCCAAACTTGCAAGCCTCGAGCATCACAACCCGCGTCTCTGAATCAAATCACAATGGATTCTTCAACCGAATTATTCAAGAATAGATTTGATGGCGTCAGTCACACTTATTAAAAGTTCCAACACAAACGGTGGAGATTTGGGAACTCTGACCGACGAGGAGGAAATAAGAAAGGCAGAGAAGCAGGCCAAGTGTTCGCAGTCAACACCAGTGAGACTAGAGGCAACATGAATCAGAGACCGCCATGCAAGTCATGCGGTAGGAATCATGTTGGAGTCTGTAAGAAAAGCACTAAGTGAAACCGTTTTGGGCATTGGGCTCAGGAATGTTATGCCAAACAGCCTATAGAAACGGAGAAACGAAATCCCAAATGCTATAATTGTCGAGAAGAAGGCCACTTTAGCAGGAACTGTCCAAAACTTCGGGAGTAGAACAACCGGGGAAGGGCATTTGAGATGAGTGCAGGAGCAACTCGTGAGGACCCTGCGGTCGTTACTGGTACGTTTTTGTCAATAACCAATTTGCTTACGTACTTTTCGACACCAGAGCCGACTTTAGTTTCGTTTCCAAGAAATTTAGACCTTCCCTTGGACTAAAGACTAGTAAACTAAACAAAAGGTATTCGATAGAACTAGCCAACGGAGAACTAATAGAAACCGAGGAAGTAGTTCGAAATTGTAGTCTGATATTAGAGGGACATAGTTTCGATATCGATTTATTACCTGTAGAATTGGGTAGCCTTGACATAGTAGTTGGAATGGACTGGCTATCTCAAAATCGCGCAGAAATTATATGTTCTGAAAAGTTAGTGCGGTTACCACTCCCAAGTGGTGATACATTAACAATTTGTGGTGATAGGAATGGTACTCAAGTAAAGATAGTGAATGTCATGAAAATGCGGAAGATGTTACGAAAACACTACCCTGCATTTTTAGTCAACGTCATGGATACGAAGGCTAAGGTGCGTAAGCTGGAAGAGATCCCTGTCGTTAGAGAATATCCGGACGTCTTTCCTGAGGATTTGCCAGGATTACCTCCAACAAGGCAGGTAGAATTCAAAATAGATCTTATCCCTAAGGCAGCGCCAGTAGAAAAATCACCTTATCATTTAGCACCGTCAAAAATGCAGGAATTGTCTAAGCAACTCCAAGAATTGCTAGACAAGGGATTTATAAGGCCAAGTTATTCACCCTGGGGAGCTCCAATATTGTTCGTAAAGAAGAAAGACGGATCCTTTAGGATGTGCATCGATTATAGAGAGTTAAACAAACTGACCATCAAGAATCGGTAGCCATTACCAAGGATTGATGATTTGTTTGATCAATTGCAAGGATCTACCTACTATTCGAAGATCGACCTAAGGTCCGTTTATCATCAACTAAGAATTACAGATGAAGACGTTCCGAAAACCGCCTTTCGGACACGTTACAGTCATTATGAATTCTTAGTAATGCCATTCGGATTGACGAATGCACCGGCCATATTTATGGATCTCATGAATAGGGTATGCAAACCCTACTTGGACAAATTCGTGATAGTTTTTATAGATGATATCCTCGTTTATTCACGAACCATGGAAGATCATGAGACACATTTAAGATTGGTCCTTGAGTTGTTAAGAAAGGAGAAGTTGTATGCCAAATTCTCAAAATGTGACTTTTGGATGCGAGAAGTTCATTTTCTTGGCCACGTCATTAATGAAAAAGGCGTACACGTAGACCCCGCAAAGATTGAGGCAATTAAGAATTGGGAAGCACCGAAATCCCCAATAGAGGTACGACAATTTTTAGGATTAGCCGGATATTACAGGAGATTTATTGATAATTTCTCCCGGATTGCTCAACCGTTGACTTTGCTAACTCAAAAAGATAAGAAGTTCGACTGGACTCAGAAACAGGAAGAAGCTTTTCAAATGCTGAAACAAAAGTTGTGTAGTGCACCCATCTTATCCTTACCCGAAGGAACGGATGGATTTGTAGTCTATTGTGACGCTTCAAGATTAGGTTTTGGATGCATGCTTATGCAGAGAGATAAGGTCATAGCATATGCGTCACGACAACTTAAAGTGCACGAGAAGAATTACACAACCCATGATCTTGAACTGGGAGCCGTAGTGTTTGCTCTAAAAATTTGGAGACACTATTTATACGGTACCAAGTGTGTAATTTTCACTGATCATAAAAGCCTTGAGCACATTTTTAATCAAAAAGATCTTAACATGAGGCAACGGCGTTGGATGGAATTACTCAATGATTACGATTGTGAAATTAAATACCATCCAGGTAAAGCCAACGTAGTTGCTGATGCTTTAAGCAGGAAAGAGAGAGTTAAACCTCTGCGTGTTCGTGCATTAGGAGTGTTCGTGCATTAGGATTAACCATTCAGACAAACCTGTCTAAAAAGATTCGCAACGCTCAACATGAAGCCCTTCGGAAGCATAATTTGAGAAATGAAGGACTTAGGGGTTTGGAATGCGAATTAGAATCCAAAGCAGATGGTACCAAGTATTTTATGAACATAATCTGGATCCCAAAGTACGGAAATCTACGTAGCTTAGTCATGGATGAAGCGCATAGGTCGAAGTATTCGATTCATCCTGGCGCTACAAAGATGTACAAGGATTTCCAGGAATATTATTGGTGGCCTAATATGAAAGGAGACATCGCATTGTATGTCAGTAAATGCTTAACTTGTGCGAAAGTAAAAGCAGAACATAAAAAGCCACCTGGATTGCTACAACAACCTCAAACTCCTGAATGGAAATGGGAACATATTGCTATGGACTTTATAACAAAATTACCCCGCACGAACGGTGGTAACGATACCATTTGGGTAGTTGTTGATCGTTTGACAAAGTCTGCTCATTTCATACCTATGAAAGAGAAGACTGATGTTGAAACATTAGCCAAAATGTACCTAAAGGACATAGTGGCACGACACGGTGTGCCAGTATCCATTATATCCGATCGGGATGGCAGGTTCACCGCCCGATTTTGGCAATCATTACAAGAGAGGATGGGTACTCGATTGGACACGAGTACAACATATCACCCTCAAACAGATGGTCAAAGCGAAAGGACCATACAAACTTTAGAAGATATTCTAAGAGCTTGTGGAATAGACTTTGGAGGTAGCTGGGATACTCATCTACCGTTAGCTGAGTTTTCCTATAATAATAGTTACCACTCAAGTATTAAGGCTGCACCATTTGAAGCTCTGTATGAAAGGAAATCTCGGTCGCCGCTATGTTGGGCCGAAATTGGTGAAAAGCAACTAACTGGACCTGAAGTTGTTCAAGAGACAACTGACAGGATTACGATTATTAAAGAAAGGCTTAAGGCAACAACTAATAGACAAAAGAGTTATGCCAACAATAGAAGGAGACCCTTAGAATTTAATAAAGGAGACCATGTTATGTTAAAGGTTTCTCTCTGGAAAGGCATGATTAGATTCGGGAAGAGAGGTAATGTAACATCCCACATTGGTGGGGAGGGGAACTAAGCATGCCTTTATAAGGGTGTGGATACCTCCCCCACCAAGACGCGTTTTAAATCCGTGAGGGGCGGATGCCTGAGGGCATGCCGGCTGCCAAAGCGGACAATATCTTGGTGCGACGGGTCTGGGCTGTTACAGATGGTATCAGAGCCAGTCGTCGGCCAGTGTGCCAGCGAGGACGCTGGTCCCCTGAGGGGGGAGGATTGTAACATCCCACATTGGTGGGGAGGGGAACTAAGCATGCCTTTATAAGGGTGTGGATACCTCCCCCACCAAGACGCGTTTTAAATCCGTGAGGGGCGGATGCCTGAGGGCATGCCGGCTGCCAAAGCGGACAATATCTTGGTGCGACGGGTCTGGGCTGTTACAGGTAAACTAAGTCCTCGATATATTGGACCATTCGAGATAATAGCTCGAATCGGTCACGTAGCCTATAAATTACGACTTCCACCCGAAATGGATGGAGTACACGATGTATTCCATGTGTCGAATCTAAAGAAATGTTTGTCAGATGAATCACTGATCTTACCCCCAGGTGAGATCCAGATAAATGACAAACTTAGATTTAGTGAGGAACCTGTAGAAATCTTAGATTGGAAGACTCAAAAGCTAAGACGAAGCCGTATAAAGTTAGTAAAAGTACGATGGAATTCAAAGTATAATCCCGAATTCACTTGGGAACGACTCGACCAGATGGAAAAGAAATATCCCCAACTGTTCCGTCAGAAGCGAAAAGGTACGCTTAACCGGGGGAGACTGTGACATCTCACTTTAATTTTTTTGAATTAAGAATAATAAATTAGGATTAATTGTGACTTTGTGAATTACTTGAATATTATATTTAAAGACTCGTCACTATGAACCGACCAACTAAACGGATGAAATATTTCGTTTTGTTTAATATTGAGTTTGATATAAGTTAGAACCTTAAAAGAAGGTTTTACGTTCGGTTAGTGATAAAATAGAGAAGATTACGCGATTATGAAAACGAACTGAGTAAATAAAAACGTCACTACATTTGGTCACGGACCAAGTGTGACGAAACTGGAAAATAATTATACGGTTCCGAGCGTAATTTAATTCTATGAATTTCGATATAAAATTCGTAGCAAAATGAGTCTGAAAAATATACCGCGAATTGCGTAACAACCAGACTTTTACCTGTAAATGACCTACACTAGTGAAAGTTTATAAAAAATGGTATGTATGCATGTATATGTCGTGTATATATATATATATGTGTATGTGTGTGGAAATGCAATGATGAGATTGCATAGGAAATTGACACCTAGCCCACCTAGGTCATCATTGCTCCCTTTAAAACCCTACACACACAAACATACACCACCACACTCCATCTCTCCCTCTCCCTCCCTCTTGATTTCGGTCGAAATCCCACACACACACACACATCAAAAAAATTTCTTTGTATCTTCATCATCTCAAGAACACAATCAAGTAGGAGATTCAAGATTAGATTAGAGGCTTTTTGTTCAAACAATCAAGGTATGAACCATTACCTTGTTTTCTTCATCTAAACCCTCTAACATCTCAAAAACCCACTTTCTTAACATTTGATTTTCTAAGAAAAACACTTTCAAAATCAAAGTTTAAACTTGAGATGGTGAAAGAAGTTATAAACAAGCAAGAAACACAAGAAAACATGGGAAAACACACACCCACACTCACGGCCATGAGTGTGTGTATGTGTTTGTGTGTGTATGTTGTTTAAAATTAGGGTTTGATCATCAAGAAACCCACATGCATGTTAAATCCAAGCTTAAAACATGAGTCTTGTGAAAGATTTAATGGATAATCTAATATAAAACCTTAAGATCTTGAAAGAAAACTAGTAACTTTGATGACACATGCATGGATTATAATCATGATTTTATATGATTTTATGTGAAATCATATGTGTTTGTGGTTATGATTTGCTAGTATTTGATGTTAGTAATATGTTAATCATATGTATATACATAATATTAGGGTATGAAACCCTTGGATTTTAAATAAAAATCCGAAAATTGTAAATATATATATATATATATATATATATATATATATATATATATACTTGAACTTGGAATAAAAAGATTAAATAAAATCAAGATTTGGTGCTACAATTGTAGTAAATCCGCCTCACGGTCGTCAATGACGCCTACACGGTCGGTAACGATTGTCACCAAGAGAAAACCCCGTGACTATTTCTCATAGTAATTCCGCCTATAATGGTCGGTCATGAGAAAACACGAGCGGTACACACTACTTGTAACACCTTAAAAATTTCGTTAAAATCGGAGGGAAATTTTTGCGATTATAAATTGGATTTGGTAAGCCCAATTAGGCCCAATAGGCCCATTAAGGAATTCGTGGCCCAACAAAAGCCCAATCATTGTAAACAATGTTCGGATAAATTGTTAGAAGAGTTCTAACTAATAATTAAAAAATTTAAGATGTTACGAAAGGGGTAAAAGCTGAATTGGTATGGAACCGACAAGATTTGCTAATAAATCAGTTATCATACAATATAACCGAATATTTATCAAATAATTTATAATTTGACATTACAAGTATTCTGAGAATATTTACGAGATATTTATAATATTCCAAACATGTCGGTATTTATTATAGACCGTTTACATGACTTTCAGTATTTAACGTGTTGGGATAACGCGATATAATACCCGTATATTACTGATTTAATTAAGTTGTACTACACTTTGGACAAGTACATATAATGTACTTTTGTTTTATTCTTGGTACATAATACAGGTCATACAAGTACCTATTTTGTTTTTTTCTCAGCCAAGAAGCATGCTAAGGAGTCCAAATCTGAACAGGGTGACAGACCTGTCCGGACGTCCACCCTAACTCAGGACAAACTTATATCTTTTGATGAGAGTGACCGTTCTCATGTTCAGGATCCTCATCATGATAGTCTTGTGGTTACTTTATATATTGCTAACCATTTTGTTCGCAGGATCCTGATTGATAATGGAAGCTCAGTAAACATAATCCGTCTTGATGTACTAAAAAAGATGGGGATCCCAGAAACTGAAATAGTTGCAAGATCCTCAGTCCTAGCTGGCTTCAGCGGTGAAACTAAAAGCAACGTTGGGGATATCAGGCTACCGGTATATATAGAGGTGGTAAACTCTATGCAAAAATTCTGTGTTATAGATTCTCTCTCTTGTTGCAATATTATTCTTGGCAGGCCGTGGATTCACGAGATGAAGGCAGTCCCTTCAACCTATCACCAGTGTATCAAGCTTCCTACACCCTGGGGAGTTGTAAGAATTGAAAGCGACCAGCAGGAAGCCAAGAACTGTTATTCAACTTCGATGAAGAATACCACTAAGGTGACGAAGGGATAGCAATTACAGAAAAAGGCACCTGAAGTGCAGGAGGACAGGGAGCTGGAAGTCAAAGAAGTGCCTCTAGATCCTGGGAATCCTGAAATCAAGGTGCTCGTGGGAACAAGCATCCCAACAGATGTTGAGCAGGAATTATTCCAGCTTCTCAAAGCCAGAACTTCAACTTTCGCCTGGAAACATGAAGATATGACAGGTATCCCTAAACATGTAATTACTCACAAACTGGGTTTAGATCCTTCTTTCAGGCCTATACAGCAAAAAAGGAGGAAGTTTGCTCCGGAGAAGAATATAATCATCCAAGAGGAAGTCGACAAGCTTCTCGAAACAAAGATGACCAGAGAAGTCAAGTATCCTAGATAGCTAGCAAATGTGGTGGTGGTCCAGAAGAAGAATGGAAAGTGGAGAGTTTGTGTCGATTACACAGACTTGAACAAAGCCTGTCCTAAGGATCCGTTTCCACTTCCCCATATTGATGCTATGGTGGATGCCACGGCTGGTCACGAGACGCTCACCTTCATGGATGCTTCAGCAGGATTCCAACAAATTCAGATGGAACCATGCGATCAGGAGCATACGACATTTATGACTCCAACAGGTATATATTGTTACACTGCTATGCCCTTTGGTTTAAGAAATGCAGGTGCCACCTACCAGAGGCTCGTCAATATGATGTTCAAAGAGCAACTGGGGGACACGATGGAAGTCTATATAGATGACATGGTAGTGAAATCCAAAAAAGCTGAAGATCATGTCAGGGATCTCTAAACGGCCTTCGATATCATTGATCAGTATAACATGAAGCTCAACCCCTCTAAGTGCCACTTTGGGGTACGAGCTGGAAAATTCCTAGGTTACATGGTTACCGAAAGAGGGATTGAAGCAAGTCCAGAGCAGATCAAAGCGATCCTAAATTTGAAGTCCCCATCGAATGTTAAAGAAGTACAAAGGTTGACAGGAAGAATCGCAGCACTCAACAGGTTCATTTCAAGATCCTCAGAAAAAAGTAAGGATTTCTATGATATCCTAAGGAAAAACAAGAAGTTCGAGTGGACTGAGAAGCATGAAGAAGCTCTAAAATGCCTAAAAGACTACCTGTCAGCAGCCCTGTTGTTAATGAAACCAGAAGATGGGGAGCCACTATATTTATATCTCGCTGTTTCCGGAAGCTCAATCAGTGCAGTCCTGGTAAAGGACCATCAAGGTCAGCAGCATCCGGTATATTATGTAAGTAAAACTCTGCTAGACGCAGAATCCAGGTATTCTCACCTTGAAAAGTTAATTTTATCTCTCATAATGGCTTCCACTAAACTTAGACATTATTTTGAAACCCATACTATAATTGTGATGTCTAACTATCCTATCAAGGCAGTTCTCAGGAAGCCGGAAATGTCACGGAGGATGGCTAAGTGGGCAGTCAAACTGAGTGCCTACGACATCAAATATGAACCAAGAACAACAATCAAGTCCCAAGCATTAGCTGACTTTGTGGCGGATTTCAGCAGTGACATTGAACCAGAAGTCGAAAAGGAAGTCCAGCAGCTTGAGAAGCTCAAGGAAGACTGGATCCTCTATACTGACGGCTCCTCAAATGTCAGAGGAACAGGGCTGGGAATCCTGCTAAAATCGCCACAGGGGGACATAATACCTCTATCCATATCCTGTGAATTCCAGGCTACCAACAATGAAGCTGAATATGAGGCTTTAATTGCTGGATTACAGCTGGATAAGGATATGGGAATCCTATCTATACAAGTGTTTGTTGATTCTCTCTTATTAACTAACCAATTTAATGGCTCTTATGCAGTGAGAAGGGAGAATCTGATCAAATATCTTGAAATTGTTAAAAAATTGTCTCTATTTTTCGAAAATTTTAGCATTTCGCAGGTACCAAGAGAAGATAATGCAGAAGCCGATGCCTTGGCAAACTTGGCTTCATCGCTCAGGATCCCTGAGGATGTCAAAATTCCAATAACTCACATCTTGACGCCAGCGATAGCTCTACAGGAAGCTTAGGCTGTTGACAATGATGCAGGTGCAGATGTTGAGAATCCTGAAGATGCTCAGGAGTCCAGGACCTACCCGATCCGGAAATATCTCAAAGATGGGGAGATTCCCAAGGACGAAAACCCCAGAGCTTTTCGCACAAAGGTAGTACCCTATACTATAATTGATAATATCCTATATAAAAGATCTCTTGCAGGTGTCTACTTAAGGTGCTTAGAGAAGTCAGAAGCTCTAGAGGTGCTTGAAGACATCCATAGTGGAGATTGTGGGAACCATACCGGGGGCAGGGCACTGTTCTCTAAAGTTCTCAGGTTCGGATATTATTGGCCAACTATGAAGAAGGATGCTGCGAGCTTCTCACAGAAATGCGATGCTTGTCAAAGGCATGGCAATATCCTCCATCAATCCGCTGAGCATCTGCATCCTATAGTATCCCCATGGCCATTCATGAAGTGGGGCATGGATATTGTGTGTAAGCTGCCAAAGGCTCCCGGAGGAAAAGTGTTTATGCTTGCCATGACGGATTACTTTTCCAAATGGATTGAAGCAGAAGCCTATGTTCAAGTAAGAGAGAAAGAAGTGATATCCTTCATCAAGAGGAACATCCTCACTAGATTTGGGATTCCGGCAGAGATCATATGCGATAATGGCTCCCAGTTTATAGGCAAGAGAACAACAAGCTTTTGTGAAAGCTGGGGCATCAAGATGATCACTTCAACACCTGTCCACCCTCAGGCTAATGGGCAGGCAGAATCCAGCAATAAAATCATCATCAACAATCTTAAGAAGAAGTTGGGCTCCAAGAAAGGTAAATGGGCTGAGGAGCTGCCATTTGTCCTTTGGGCAGATAGAACTACACCTAAAAATGCTACTGGCCAAACGCCATTCTCGTTAGTATTTGGGGCAGAAGCTGTGATTCCTACAAAGATGGTACTCCCAACAGCCAGAGTCAATTGCCAAGATCCTGAAACCAACAGCCAGAATCTCCTTCAGGATCTCGAAACAGTTGAGGAGCTCAGAGATATGGCCAGAATCCGAATGGCGTCTTATCAACAACGGATAGCGAAATCTTATAACAAGAACACCAGGCTGAGAAGATTCCAAGTAGGTGACTTGGTCTTGAGAAAAGCTTTTCAGAATACTACTAATCCTGCTGATGGGAAGTTGGCACCCAAGTGGGAAGGCCCTTACCTTATAGATTCTGAAGAAGGAAAGGGGGCATATCGTCTGATAAATATGGAAGGAGAACCTCTGCCAAGAGCTTGGAATGCTGTCCACCTTAAAGCGTATTTTATGTGAGAATCCCATTGAGAATCTCAAGCAGAATCCCGAGGATCCTCACTGTATAAATAATCCAAGGTACGTGTACTAATCCTATTTCAATTTATTCTTATTATTTTTATGATTCATTACTGACTTAAGCATCGGAGTGGTGTTAGCTAAGCTAACACCCACCCCTCACCAAGCATTGAGTGTTTTGCAGAATTTGAGAATCCTAGAGAAATTTGGGTATATCCCCAGTTAGAGGTTGGCCACCTCTCCTACGTTTAAGGTGTCCCGCACACCTTCTAAGGTTTGAGAGGCTGACTCCTCTCCTAAGTTTGGGTAATCGCCAGTAGCGCACGACCCTCGCCAGTAGCGCACGTTGTCCCCCAGTATGCTAAAGGTGGCCGGACCAGTCCACTCCAGGGGTGGCTGACAATCTTGTCATTGGAGGCTGCTGGGAGGATCCTCAAGGTTTATAACACTGACGTGTTATCTAAGGTTTTGGCATTATCATGTCACATACGTATGGGCTTGTCCCCAGTTTTGGCTTAGTCCCAAGTTTATCGGGCTTGTCCCCAGTTTTGGCTTAGTCCCAAGAATCCCGGGTTTATCCCCAGCTTATTTTTAACTTGTTTACTCTCGGAAGTATTAGCTTCGGCCGGAGGCCAAGAAGCTTCTCAAAATTGTTTCAGGTTTTGGAGGAAACTGAGACAAGTGCTGAGAAAAGTGTATTCAGGATTCCCGTAGGAATCCCAAATCAGGTGAAAGAAGATATGATTGTTTGAAATCGGAAAATCGACTAAGGTAAAATTCAAAGGTCAGTTTTTACTGTTTAATCTTGAAGACTAACCTAGTATGTTATTTAAGTCTCGAATGGTTTTCCAACATACAGGTCATTTTTTAAGATTCTTACTAATTTTTGTAAACCAATCCTATTTATGGAAATTTCAACACAAATCACAACATGAGAAGCCAAAAGATACTAATATTATTGATAATTACGGAAGGTTGTAAGCTTCTCAAGCTTCGTCCTGAAAACCTCAGGATCCCTCCACTTGAGAAGCTCGAAGGTCAAAAGATTGTTTTTAGGAATCCTGGTTTCGTCTTGTAAACACAAGATCCCTCCACCAGGATCCCTACCATTGTTGTTTGTTACTTGTTCATTACAGGAAATAGAAAAAGTTTCACCCAAAAGAACCACCAAAAAACATAAAAAGTGGGCTCAGACCGTTGCATTGTCCTCATCGCCCACTGTCTTCTCCTCCTCCGCCTGCTTCACCACATCCTCCAGCTTCTTGCCTTCTCCCAGCTCCAACACATAAGCCCCTGTCATCGCCACCGGAGAATCCAGAACCATTTTTGAGGAGCCACCATCATTCCCATCTTTTCCTTCCCCATCGCCATTTCCTCCCAATGATTCCAAGACTAGCCTCCAGCCTGCTATGTCCCAACCCGGAACCTGAAAGCCAGCCGCTTCGGCCTCTTCTGCCATTTGAATTTTGCATTCTAGGACGCTTCGGGCAACCGAGAGTTGGCAGATTTCAGCATCAGCGGCTATCTTGGCTTCCAGGGCTTGACGCTGCTCAGTGAGCTTATGCTCATAGAGAAGGGTCTTACCCTTAGCAGTCTCAGCTTGAGGCCGGATCTTCTCATTGGCTTCGATGAGCTTCTTCTCCATGTCCATAGCCTGGAAGCTTAGCTTCTCGATACCCTACACAAACAGGAATCCTAATCAGCAGCTGTAACAGGTATGAAACTAACATGAAATTATATGAGCTTCTTACCAGGTTGATCATGGTCTGCATCGAGAGGATCTTGTTGCTGAACTCGGAAGGGGCAAGATCTTCAAAGGTTTCCAGGTACACCACGGGAGCTGCTGGAGTCTCAGGGGCTATTCTCTTCTTGGAAGCCGAGGCTTTTGGTCGGTTGACAGGCAGCTTGGAGACGGTGGGATGCTCAAGTTGTTTCTTCTTGACTTTGAGGAGACTGTCAAGATCCTTCAGGGAAAATGAGGCGCTGGATTTGGGAGCTGCAAACAGAAACAGGTTATTAGTATCCAGGGTGCTCGAACAAGTAAACAATTCAGAATCCTACGAAGACTTACCAGACATGGCGGGAGTGTGGTCGGCTGAATAGCTGTTTTCGCTGGCTGTTGCTTCAATAACTAGGGCTCTCACTGGAAGGAATCCGGTAAATTGCTTCGAGCTTCTTAAAATCAGGCTGCTTCTTGATAAGATTCTCAAACTTGGGTGCTGCAAAAAAGAAAACAACAGAAAAATTAGACACATATCGGAAAATCAGCAACGACAAGAAACATCAATATCCTACCCTTCTCAACCCACTTCAACGGCAACTCCGTCCCCCCAGGAATCGAGTCTCGTTTAACGAAGAAAAAACGCTTCTTCCAGTCATGGTCATTGTGGGAAGCTCGGGGAATCAACTGGGAGGTGGAGGTACGAGCCTGGAGAACAAACCGGCTACAACCATGGGTTCTTAACTTATATGCTTCACAGATCTCAGGAATCCCAATGTCGAGATTCCTAGTTTGGTTCAACTGATCCAGAGAATACAAGATTCTCCAGACCATCGGCATGGTTTGGGAGTAAGAAAGCCGGGTGGTTTTGAAAAACTGAGTAACGAGCTCTGGAAAGGGGAATGTCATTCCGAGCGAAAAAGGGTAGTACATGAAACAGACCCAAGTTGTAGATATGAAATCGGACTTGGTAAGGGAATCGAAAGGTCGGAAAACGGTTTCCGGCGGAAAGATGCCGGAATTCTTCAACTCAAGAATGTCGCGATTGTCAAAGGTACAAGCTTCTTCCTCACAGTGGATGATATACCCCTGATCATGGAAATCTTCGACAACCGGAGAGCTCAACGACGAAGACGACCCAGTGTTTTTCTTGGCCATGGCCGAAAAACAGGAAGGAAAACGAGAAAGAAGAGAGGGAACTAACCTGGAATATCGGAGAAGCTCGAGAGGTTTTTGCGAAGAAGATGGTGAAGATTTCATGAATTTATCTCCTATTTAAAGAAAAACGTTACATCTCTTGGACGCCGAGAAAACAGTCACATCCTAACTGTTTTTACCGTCTACACGCCGTTAAAAAGGCATCTTTTTGAATTTTAACAGCTGTCGAGCTTATCCACATCTGTTGAAATTCAAGGGGCAATTGTTGAGGGTGTATTTTCAGGATGCTCGCAGGAAGCTCACACAGTGCAGGAATCCTATTAACGTCTGGGAATCCCAAGAATCCAGGTATCCTGATTTATTTATTTTTAACTAACCGTCATATTTGCCACGTGTTTATTTGACCAGGTTTCGACGAAGTCATCAACTACCTCTGAAACTTACGCCCCAGCTAAGGAAGATCGTGGACCGAGTGGACGAAGAGGCCCTTAACGGTCGAATTAGTTGGATAGTAGGATCCCAGGAATCCCGGAAAGTTTATTAGCATTGTATTCGTTATATAAATCGAGGATTCGATCAGTAGGAACACACAACTCACTCACACATTAGCTCTGATAGCATACGATCTCTGTAACACTTAGCCTGATCGATCAAACCTCCAAAACACTTGTAATTTTCAGTTTCCTATCAATAAAATTGTGTGGTAGCGGGCTCTTTAGGCCGGCTCCCGAGGTTTTTTTGCTAGGATTCCTAGAGGCAACTCGAAGAATCCTGGATTTTTCCCTCGTTACATCCTTGTGTTCAGTTTTACATTTCGAGCATATTAGCAAGCACACTACCTCACATTCTAAGTTTGGAATACGAAATTCCTTTGTGAATTTTTGACCAAAACAATAATAATCTTCAATCTTCACCGAATTGTAACACATTCTGATCTTTATGAAAACAGACACGATCAGCATCTTCAATCATGGAAATTCCCCCTCAGCATCAAATCCATCCCAATATATTACTCCGGTAAACGTATATCTCGTTGCAGACTGGAATCTGACCAAGTCTTTCGACAACTCAAGAAAGTATCGGGTATATTACAGAAAGTTCCAAACCATAATTGAAAACTTTGACATATCAGTTCGCACGAACATCAGAATATACCACATTTCCATGAAGATCAAAAATCACCATCATTCCCCCTTGGACGTTACTCCAACTTCAATAACAATCAAACTGGTGATGAGTTTGAAGTATTTTCGAAAGAAAAAGATGCTGAGGCTGAAGAAGGGTTGAGAAAGAAAGAATCTGAGAAACCAGAAGACCCAGTGGTGAAGGAGGCAAAGATTCAGAAACAGAATCAGGCTTTTAAAGAATTTATGAAGGCTTTTCATGCAAATTATATTCCGCCTCCGAAACCTATCAAGCAAAGATCATCTTTCAAGTTCAAGGGTCGGGTATCGGGAGAAATTATTAGTTGGATGTATGCTTCGAGCTTGAAGTGCTATGGAATTAAACGTAAAAATGGGATCCAGTACTTCAAGTGTGCCAAGGATTTCAGCAGTCAGCCTGTTTGGGATGTTCGTGAACTGACAAGGAAACCTTTTTGTTGTTATGGCGATGATGTGTTGGGTATGCACTTTAAGAAAGAAGATGATAATTTTGGTGTTTCCGAAGAAGCCTGATGTAATGAAGAAGATACCACTGATGACGATGCAACAAGATTTCATCAAAGATCTGAGGTGGTGGTATTTTAATGAGAAGACAAGTGAAGCGGTTATTGTATTGAAGGAAGATAATCGGGTTGTGAAGATCTACGATCCGATGTGGCTGATTAACTTGTCAAAGCCTGATATTGACGAGTTATATCACAATCCAATCCTGTATCACGCTGATTATATGGATCAAGCGCTGAAGTTCCAGAGGGTGATAAGGGTTTGTTTTGCGTTCAACATTTTTGCTGGAAATAACCACGACTTGGTTTGGAAAGGTGATGGGTCTGCTACCGATGCTCAAGGCTGATGAAGAACGGTCCAGCTATTGCCAAGGGGGAGTTTGTGGATACACGAAATGGCAATAAGCTGGATCTGACGAAGACACGAAGTTTTGGTATTATGGTCTGGTGGCCGAACTCCGGAAGAACCTTGGCCGAGCCTTAGCCGAACCTGAGGTTCGGACAAGTAGAGGAGTTCGGACATCCGTAGCTTATATATAAGTGTTTGTGTCTTTGTATTTCAGCAAGTTTTGAGAGAGTGAGCGAACTAATTCCCCCTTGGACGTTACTGTCGAATCCAGACAATGATCTTCTAGCAATCTTCATTCAGCTTGCTGTAGACACCTCTATCTTTAGCAAACTCCCCTTGACCGAATCATCAGGTATGCAGGAAATAATTTGAATCTTGTACAATCTCCACAACCAATAAAATTCCCCCTAGCTTCAAGCACAACCATCCAATTGGAACCGGCATGTATAATAATGGTTCACTTCATAAGTTGTATCCGGAAATTGTAAAGACACACGAACATCACTTCATCTTGATAATAATCTTCAATCTTCACCGAATTGTAACACATTCTGATCTTTATGAAAACAGACACGACCAGCATCTTCAATCACGGAAATTCCCCCTCAGCATCAAATCCATCCCAATATATTACTCCGGTAAACGTATATCTCGTTGCAGACTGGAATCTGACCAAGTCTTTCGACAACTCAAGAACGTATCGGGCATATGACAGAAAGTTTCAAACCATAATTGAAAACTTTGACATATCGGTTCGCACTAACATCAGAATATACCACATTTCCATGAAGATCAAAAATCACCATCATCCCTGAACTGATTGCTTTTAAATATTCACTTTTTCAATTATGAACCTTCGAAAGTTTTAGAGTCCCCAATTTCCCTCTAGATAAGTGACATATTCAAATCTTCAATATTCTTCTGATTCCAACCTCGCATTCTTGTAGTGGAATGATAAACTCAAGTAGCCCACAACGGAATCTTTAATCTCATTCAATCTTCAGTTTGTGTAGAAAGATAATCTCCGACAAATGTTCCCATGTAATCATAACCATGTCTCCGAATCTCTGTCCATCATCAGAAACACGTATTCTTGAATCTCTGTCCATCATCAAAAACAATGACTACCCACAAACCCATTTCTTGAAATTCGATCACTAACTCGTAACAAGTATCGGAATCTGGATTTTCTTCAAACATAACACCCCACAACTACCAAATCAAGGGTAAACTCGATAACTGGTCCGCTTCTGTAAAATTCCCACCTAACGGGAGTTCGTGGGCAGCGCCCCTGAGAAGCTGGGTCCAAGGGGCAGAGCCCCTGGCTGGGGCCGTGCTTGTCCGAACTTGTCCGATCTACCTCCGAACTCGATCCTCCGAACCCTCTCCGAAACTGACCTTCAGACCTAGTCCGAACCTGATCTTCGGAACATCCTCCGAACCTGACCTTCGGACGTCCGAACCTGGAGTTCGGAGCGGTTATTTTTTAGATCTGTTCTTCGGCCGAACGTTGTCCGAACTCAAACTGGAAATTTTTGAAATCGAACCAGACTCAGAATTTGATCGAATTTTAACATCTAGAGGATTCTGTTAGGTAAAACAATGACTCGGAAAGAGTCGATTGATTAAAAATCAATCAGAAACACTTTCAATCACCCCTAACCGAAGGTTTAACGTCTCGAAATGAAGAAAAACGATAGATTTCGACCATAGAAAGAGCCAACAGCTCTGATACCAACTGAAAAACCGTATATGGATCGATTCTATGGATGAGACGGAAGTTTTGTCATTGAATCATGTCGAATGATTACATAACGAAGGAGTATACAAACGTTTAAGCTCTGGGGGAGGTCGGACAGAACCTCCCCTCTCAACACACAGACACAAGACAGAAACTTACAAAGAAATACAAAGACGAAACTATTTATACTTCTTCATTCTGTCCGAACTGGGTAATCTCCGAACCTAGTCTTACTTCCTCCGAACTTGGAGTTCGGACCACCTTCGGACAACTCCGAATCTGGAGTTCGGCTGAGGTTCGGACCTCTGTTCATATTTCCGACAAATCAGTCTGTTTGACAATTCGAACAATAACGGCCACACAAGGTTCATGCATCAACAAACTGAAAACCGTATACGGATCGATTCTATGGATGAGACGGAAGTTTTGTCATTGACTCATGTTGAATGATTACATAACGAAGGAGTATACAAATGTTTAAGCTCTGGGGGAGGTCGGACAGAACCTCCCCTCTCAACCACACAGACACAAGACAGAAACTTACAAAGAAATACAAAGACGAAACTATTTATACGTCTTCATTCTGTCCGAACTGGGTAACCTCCGAACCTACTCCGAACTTCCTCCGAACTTGGAGTTTGGACCACCTTCGGACAACTCCGAATCTGGAGTTCGGCTGAGGTTCGGACCTCAGCTCATGTTTTCGACAAATCAGTCTGTTTGACAATTCGAACAGTAACGGCCACACAAGGTTCATGCATCAACAAACTGAAAAACCGTATACGGATCGATTCTATGGATGAGACAGATGTTTTGTCATTGACTCATGTTCAATGATTACATAACGAAGGAGTATACAAATGTTTAAGCTCTGGGGGAGGTCGGACAGAACCTCCCCTCTCAACCACACAGACACAAGACAGAAACTTACAAAGAAATACAAAGACGAAACTATTTATACTTCTTCATTCTGTCCGAACTGGGTAACCTCCGAACCTGCTCCGAACTTCCTCCGAACTTGGAGTTCGGACCACCTTCGGACAACTCCGAATCTGGAGTTCGGCTGAGGTTCGTACCTCAGTTCATGTTTCCGACAAATCAGTCTGTTTGACAATCCGAACAGTAACGGCCACACAAGGTTCATGCATCAACAAATTCCCCCTTGGACGTTACTGTCGAATCCAGACAATGATCTTCTAGCAATCTTCAGTCAGCTTGCTGCAGACACCTCTATCTTTAGCAAACTCCCCATGACCAAATCATCAGGTATGCAGGAAACAATTCGAATCTTGTACAATCTCCACAAACAATAAAATTCCCCCTAACTTCAAGCATAACCATCCAATTGGAACCGACATGTATGATAATGGTTCACTTCATAAGTTGTATCCGGAAATTGTAAAGACACACGAACATCACTGCATCTTGATAATAATCTTCAATCTTCACCGAATTGTAACACATTCTGATCTTTATGAAAACAGACACGATCAGCATCTTCAATCACGGAAAATCCCCCTCAGCATCAAATCCATCCCAATATATTACTCCGGTAAACGTATATCTCGTTGCAGACTGGAATCTGACCAAGTCTTTCGACAACTCAAGAAAGTATCGGGCATATGACAGAAATTTCCAAACCATAATTGAAAACTTTGACATATCTGTTCGCACGAACATCAGAATTTACCACATTTCCATGAAGATCAAAAACCACCATCATCCCTGAACTGATTGCTTTTGAATATTCATTTTTTCAATTATAAAACTTTGAAAGTTTTAGGGTTTAGGGTCCCCAATTTCCCCCTAAATAAGTGACATATTCAAATCTTCAATATTCTTCTGATTCCAAACTCGCATTCTTGTAGTGGAATGATAAACTCAAGTAGCCCACAACGGAATCTTTAATCTCATTCAATCTTCAGTTTGTGTAGAAAGATAATCTCCGACAAATGTTCCCAAGTAATCATAACCATGTCTCCGAATCTCTGTCCATCATCAGAAACATGTATTCTTGAATCTCTGTCCATCATAAAAAACAATGACTACCCACAAACCCATTTCTTGAAATTCGATCACTAACTCGTAACAAGTATCGGAATCTGGATTTTCTTCAAACATAACACCCCATAACTACCAAATCAAGGGTAAAATCGATAACTTGTCCGCTTCTGTAAAATTCCCACCTAACGGGAGTTCGTGGGCAGCGCCCCTGAGAAGCTGGGTCCAAGGGGCAGAGCCCCTGGCTGGGGCCGTGCTTGTCCGAACCTTGTCCGATCTACCTCCGAACCCTCTCCGAAACTGACCTTCGGACCTAGTCCGAACCTGATCTTCGGAACATCCTCCGAACCTGACCTTCGGACGTCCGAACCTGGAGTTCGGAGCGGTTATTTTTCAGATCTGTTCTTCGGCCGAACGTTGTCCGAACTCAAACTGGAAATTTTTGAAATCGAACCAGACTCAGAATTTGATCGAATATTAACATCTTGAGGATTCTGTTAGGTAAAAACATGACTCAGAAAGACTCGATTGATTAAAAATCAATCAGAAACACTTTCAATCACCCTAACCGAAGGTTTAACGTCTCGAAATGAAGAAAAACGATAGATTTCGACCATAGAAAGAGCCAACAGCTCTGATACCAACTGAAAAACCGTATACGGATCGATTCTATGGATGAGACGGAAGTTTTGTCATTGAATCATGTCGAATGATTACATAACGAAGGAGTATACAAACGTTTAAGCTCTGGGGGAGGTCGGACAGAACCTCCCCTCTCAACACACAGACACAAGACAAAAACTTACAAAGAAATACAAAGACGAAACTATTTATACTTCTTCATTCTGTCCGAACTGGGTAACCTCCGAACCTGCTCTGAACTTCCTCCGAACTTGGAGTTTGGACCACCTTCGGACAACTCCGAATCTGGAGTTCGGCTGAGGTTTGGACTTCAGTTCATGTTTCCGACAAATCAGTCTGTTTGACAATTCGAACAGTAACGGCCACACAAGGTTCATGCATCAACAGTCAGCCTTTCCACCTGACTTTCTTCATCACTACTGCAAGTCACCTTATCACCAGAATGTCGGTTGGGTGATTGAACCAAGTCCAGTAGTATATCCCCTGCAATAAGGGTTGGGGAATCTACTTCATGTGGCCTAAGTGATATACCACCCTCATTTTGAGGTAGTCCTGTGAAGGGTCTAGGTAAAGGAGACCTAGTCGTCTTCGTTTTGGGTGATTGTCGAGTGCGTGTGGTATTTTTGGGTGTGGTTTTTGATGTGGACATCCTCTTCCTTTTGGTGGGAATTTGTATATCAGTGGAAGAGGATGGTCGTTCTGGTGTGGGCTCAACACTTGTTGGTGTAACAATGTTTTCACCAGGAGCAGTCTGCTCAGGAGCAGTCCTGGCCTTAGGCATAGGGTGTGATGTGTCTTTACCAAGAAAATTAGTTTTGTTCACTTGCATGTTAGAAAATGTTTTACTTGTAAAAGATTGTAGTTCAAGATGGTGATCAGAGATTTGCAGATTTGGAAATTCACAATTGAGAATGTGTTGGATGAATCTGGGGTACATGTAAAAGATCCTTTTAGGTTTTAGATTTTCCAGCATTCCATCAAATATCATTTTTGAAAAGTTAAAGTTGAGCCCATTTACCAATCCATGAAAAGCTGATGATTGAGGTGCAGCAAGTTCATCCCACACAGTTTTCTTGTGAGAAAGGCAGTGGAGAATGGTATGAGCAAGATATCGCCAAACATAGGGTACTTGTCCCTTTTTTACGGTCGCACAAGTTAAGTCATCCCCATACCCAATTGCTTCGTACGTCTTCAAGTACAATTCAGACTTGTAATCAGGATCACCTCCTGCATCATTTAATTTCAGATGCTTCCGGATCATTTCTTCAGTCAAACTAATCTCATTCCCATTGACTCTAGAGTCAATTTTACCAACCCCGTTACTATCAACAGATTTTTTGGCTGAGTCCCAAAATTTAGCAATTCTCTGCTGGCATATTACAGGATTCACAGTTAAAGCAAAATGAGTGTTGGATTTCTCGAGGAAATCGTTCATTTCATCAAATAGCTTTGACTTATCAGACTTCTCGAAGTACGCTACAACATTGTGTTCGGCGAAGAACAGTTGAGTAGCCTTTGATGCAGCCTTTCGATTCAATTTGGGTGCCATTTGTGAGAAATTATAGAGTAAGGTTTAGGTTTAAATCGCCAATTAGAAACCTAGAGAGAAAATAGAGGGTAACTGTTTTTCGAAAATGCAGTTTTATACTAACGGCGGTTCTTCTGGATCACAATGAACCCTAAGAATTGAAACAGGGGAAGTAATTGGAGTTTGCCCATTTAGTTGAAATTGGGATGGGGGAAATTTTTGATAATTTAATTTGGTTTAGAAAAATATTATTAATTTATTTTAAATGAATCCACATTAATTATCGATTAAGACCGATGAGGACAAATGAAGATAAAGTAGGACCAATTAGATCCAACGAAGCCACGAGGCCTAATTAGGGTAAATTGGGGTCAATTTGGGTCAATGAGGATCAATTAGGGTCAATGATGAAGACCAGTTATAACTAACGAGGGTCGATTTGCATGCGTTTGTCGACGTCTTATGTGGGGGAAATTTTTGATAATTTAATTTGGTTTAGAAAAATATTATTAATTTATTTTAAATGAATCCACATCAATTAGGGTCGATTAAGACCGATGAGGACAAATGAAGATAAAGTAGGACCAATTAGGACCAACGAAGCCACGAGGCCTAATTAGGGTAAATTGGGGTCAATTTGGGTCAATGAGGATCAATTAGGGTCAATGATGAAGACCAGTTATAACTAACGAGGGTCGATTTTGCTTAATGCCGACGCCTTATGAGGACCAAATATGACCAATTAGTGTCTATTAGGCCGATTGAGGGCCAATTACACTCAATGAGGACCAGTAGACTGAATTAAGGTCAACCATGGTCATTTGTGATAAATGAGTACCAATGAGGGCTAGTGAACACTCAGTTAGGATGAATTAGGGCTAATGTAGGTCAATTATAGTCTATTCAGCTCGGTTAGGTTCAATGAAGATCACTTACGGTCAATTATGACCAATTAGGCTCATTTAGGACCAATTATAATCAATTGGGGTCAATTAGGCCTAATTGACTCAAATTTGTTGTACTTCAAAGTAAATAGTACTCGATGAGTCTAGTAGGTCCTTATTGAGGATAACTGACACTAATTGGTCCTTATTGGTCTAATTTGTGCAAATTGATCCTCATTAACCCGAATTGAGCCATATTGGTACTTATTCTGTCTAATTGGCCGTCATCGGTCCTAACTAGCCCTAATAAGTCATAATTCATCCTTATTGGTCCTAATCGAGCATATTCGACCATCATTGGTACTAATGGGTCCTCATTGACCCTAATTGAACCTAATTGGTCTTAATCGACCATCACTAACCCTGATTTACCCTTATTGGTATCATTGGTCCTCATTCAAACTAATTGGCCCCAATTAGTCCTAATTGGTCATACTTGATCATCGATCCTCATTAGTCACTTCCTTCATGCTCCGTCCTTATCGGTCCTATGAGCATAATCAACCTTGTCATAGAACCGGTCCTAATTCGTATTCATTGACCATATTAAATGACCATAACTGGTCTTCACTAAAGTATCCTAAATGACACTAATTGTTAGTATTTAGTCCTCATTGAGTCTGGTTGGTCCTAATTGCTCCTAATTGCTCCTCACCATCCTAATTGGACGTCGTTTAATCTTTTTGGAAACAAAATTATTATACATGAGAAATTCACAACATGGCGGTCTTTTCGTATTTTTGTTCTGAATTGCATAGTAATTTATCATTTTC
Source organism: Deinandra increscens subsp. villosa (assembly GCA_039602395.1). Classification (NCBI taxonomy): domain Eukaryota; kingdom Viridiplantae; phylum Streptophyta; class Magnoliopsida; order Asterales; family Asteraceae; genus Deinandra; species Deinandra increscens. The sequence goes on from JBCNJP010000023.1 coordinate 66,327,231, forward strand.
ACTTTTGAGTTGTGTTAATTAGGGCTTTTAACTCCGATCGTCATCCATATCTGCTTAAAGAATCACAGTTATGTCAACCGTAATTGATGTACTCGTACAATTTCAACACCTCAAGAGGATGAAGCTCCTGCTCAAGCTCATGGAGGAACCTGCAAACCCGCCGGAAGACTTGAATACTTTTACGAACTTCAAGAAGAACCCGCCGGAAGAGCCACGTGGAGACATTTAATTAATTAATTAATTATGTTTATGTTTAATTTTAGGTTTAATTATTTTTAATATACATATTGTTTATATTAATTTTGGGTTTTATTATCAGTTTGAACAATTCCCCCCTTTTAGTTAAAAATTTTCACAAAAAAAAAATTGAATTTCCCACCATTAGTTCAAACTACACCCAAAATTTCTAACTAAATTTACTTATTATCGATTCATCATATATATACTTTTCCCTCTCACTTTATCAGAAAATTTATAGCTAGTTAAACGCCTCCAGCGAATAACCAGGTCTTCTTTCTCATCCATATCATTCACATCTTCCATGGAGCTTCAACAACAAATAGCTTCAACAGACAGCGCTAGCGATTCTTCAGAAGTGGGATGTGATTTGGGAGACCAATCAGTCCAGAAAACGGTAATTGTCAAGTTATTCCATTTCATTAATTACAATATGTTTTCATAAAATTGTTTCTTTTGTTTATTATTGATACACGTTTAACTTGGGATCCCTGTATTTGTGTACAGTTACAGTTACAGATCGATAAAATTCCGTTTCATACAGAATTAATTAGGAAGGGGTATATTTTGCAGAAATCCTCTCCATTCATTTCAACCCATTCATTTTATGCTAAATTAGTTATTTTTATGCTAGGAATGTTGAGGTCAAGCATATGCACATGTTTGTAGATTCATGTTACCGGTGAACCTCCATTCTTCTTTATGTACACTGCTAGAAATGGTAAACTGTTTGTTTATATCCACTGAAGACATGATGTGTTCCGCTCTTCCCTTTAGATGTCTTTAATTTGTGTATAACATATTAAATAATTAGTCAATAGGGTCTTTATGTGAGATATTAATAACTAAAAACCAATTTATGTTACTCTTGTCATTACTATAGCTAGGAAATGATCCTAGAGGACATATATTGGAATGTTTCCAACATTTTTTATATGTTCATGTTAGAGGGGTACAAAATAAAGAAAGTGTAGTTTAAATCCCCTGTAGAAGAATAGAAGAATGTTGATGTCATGCATCTGCTACTTTGCTAGAAATGGTGAACTGTTTGTTTATATCCACTGAAGACATGATGTGTTCCACTCTTTCCTTTAGATGTCCTTAAATTTGTGTATAACATATCAAATAATTAATCAATAGGATCTTTATGTGATATATTAATAATTAACAACTAATTTATATCACTCTGGTCATTACTAGGAAATGATCCTAGAGGACATATATAGGAATGTTTCCAACATTTTTTGTATGTTCATGTTAGAGGGGTACAAAATAAAGAAATTGTAGTTTAAATCCCCTGTAGAAGAATAGAAGAATGTTGATGTCATGCATCTGCTACTTTGCTAGAAATGGTGAACTGTTTGTTTATATCCACTGAAGACATGATGTGTTCCAGTCTTTCCTTTAGATGTCGTTAAATTTGTGTATAACATATCCAATAATTAATCAATAGGGTCTTTATGTGATGTATTAAAAATTAACAACTAATTAAGAGATAATGAATCAAGGAAAAATGGACACTATTAATCCCAACTATTAGGTATTGGACAAAAATAATCCTACCTATTTTTTTGGATATTATTACTCTTATCAATTGACCCTGTTTTTACTAATATACGTTCCGTCTATTTTTCTAACCCACCGTTAATGAAGCTTACGTGGACGACTACGTGGCTTGTTTCTTGCCTCGTCACCAGATGATTCCATTTCATTGCTAAATAGATTCAATACATAGGATTCAAATCACAAGATACAATAAACAAAGTACAAACATAGCAAATACTACAACCTTCTTACAACTGCTTTTCCTGAGTTCTAACTTCAAATTTTTGAGCTCAACATCCAAATCCCTGTTTACATCTTGAAGGTCAGCAATAACAAGTTGCAAAGCACTGTTTTTTTCTTCTAGCATTGTGCATTTGACTTCATCTCCGAATACAGTCTCAATATCATCCTTCCACACAAAAAAAAATTCATCCATTCCTCTATAAAACAGAAATGAAGTTAACGAATTCGATGAATTTAACATGAAACAGTTGATGGAACTACATACCAGCCATAAGCAACAACCAAAGAACTCTTTTCCAGGTCTTGTGGTGTTCTCCCCAGCAACCCGTGAAACAGCCAAGAGTTCATGGTGGCAATACAGTTTTCAATCCAATCTAACATTCAGAATTTAGAATTTTCGGCCTCCTCGAGGATGTTGAAGTTGAAGACGATGAGGATGAGGGCATGATTCGGGGGAGAAAATCGAATTCGGGGACAACTGATTTGGGGAAAATCGAATTGCGGATCGATTAGGGTTTAAAAAGGTAAGTGATGAGAAAAGAGCCACGTCAGCAGCCACGTAGTCGTCCACGTAAGCTTCATTAATGGTGGGTTAGAAAAATGGACGGAAAGTTTATTAGTAAAAAGAGCGTCAATTGATAAGAGTAATAATGTCCAAAAAAATAGGTAGGATTATTTTTGTCCAACACCTAATAGTTGGGATTAATAGTGTCCATTTTTCCATGAATCAATAGGGTCTGCATGCTTTCCTATTTATGTACTTTGTTAAAAAGCATCTAACTACATTCTGTTAATTGTACAAAATTCAAGGATCGATCCAACAACACTAATGGTGAATTGGAAAAACTTGAGTTCGAACTTAAAGAGGAGAGACTTCTTCGGGATGCAACAAATGAAGAAGTTAAGGCCCTCTTCTTGAAGATTGAAGAATCGGAGAAAAAACTTGATCTACTTATAGATCATCTATCTGCACTTGGACCACCGTTACCACACCAACTTAATGCTCCGGCATCTACAGAGGTGAATTCTGTACATCACAACTTAATCATACTATTCTTAACTACCTTATAATAACATACACTCTTGTTCATGAAGAACACAATCCGGATGAACTCTTGTTCCTGAAGAACACAAATAGATGCAAGTTCCTAGTACATAAGAATATATACTTCATGTAAGAACAAAGTTATGAGTTAAATTGGGCCCTGCTATGATTCATTGAACATGTATGTTAATATGAAAAAAATATAATATATACATAATCTGTATGAATAAAACTGGAACAACTTATGTTAGATTAAAAAACAGAATAAATACTTTCATGATAGGTCTGCGTCATTATTCTGCTCTAACTTTTTACCAATTCAAAAACATTGTTCTAGGTAAATTCTAAGGAGATTTTTGTTGGATCTAGCCACAGCACTAATCATGATGACAAACACACAACGGTTAGTATTTGTCAAACTCATTATCGGTTTGATTGCTCATTTACATAAAGTAATTAATTGAACTGTACGTAGGGCGTGAAATCGGTGGTCGATCAACCTCGTCTGAAGCGGTTGAAAAGAAAAAGGTAAATATTTGCCAGTCAAGTTTCATTCCGTTCTATAGTTTCACAGTAATCTGTTTGGTAATTTCATGTAGTCCCATTTTAAATGTTATTTGGTACCTCAAACACATGGGCCAGCTAGGGATTGTTGGAACAAATGGTGAGATGTGTACCAAACAAAGTTCAACTGACTTTGAAGTTGATCCGGAACTTAATGTGATGTTCATCCGGATGTTTTAAGTTCATCTGGATATCTAATGTTCGTCTGGAAATCAATTGAATTATAGGGCCTGATGACCCATATGACTTGCAATAAAATGGCACTCCTCAGTCCATATCTATCATGGTGGTAAGTATTTCAAAATTGCTATATATATTATGATCAATTTTCATAACCTAATTATCAATTATATCTTTTGGTATAGGAAGGAATACAAGAAAAAATGGTCCTAATTAAGCTCAAGTCTGGACAGTTGAAGATGAAGACCACGTGGTAGTGTTGTTGCCTCCCGGATCGAAAATTAGATTGAGAATAATGCTTGTATGTAGTGTAATTTTCTTTAATTTTTTTTTTGTATTTGACTTGTAATTGAATTTTATTTGATTTGTAATTAATAATTTGTAATAGCTTTTAAATTGGCCACGCGTATAGCAAGGACCCATCTGATTTCAACAACCTTTTGGTTACTTATTCTTCTTCCCAAATATATGTGGCTAAAACACAAATATACGTGACCATATAATACCAAAGGCCACACTTTTTATATTTTAACGTGGTGGTTGCCACCCTTTGGCCACGCGTATTCGGACAATATATCTGATTTCAACTACCCTTTGGCCACTTTTTTTTCCAAATATATGTGGCTAAAACACAAATATACGTGACCATATAATGCCAAAGGCCACACTTTTTATATTTTAACGTGGCCGTTGCCATCCTTTGGACCACGCGTGTTGGGACAAAATGTATGATTTAAACTACCATTTGGCCACTTTTTTTTTTCAAATATACGTGGCTAAAACACAAATATACGTGACCATATAATACCAAAGGCCACACTTTTTATATTTTCACGTGGCTGTTGCCACCATTTGGCCACGCGTATTGGGACAAAATATCTGATTTCAACTACCCTTTGGCCACTTTTTGTTTCCAAATATATGTGGCTAAAACACAAATATACGTGACCATATAATACCAATGCCACACTTTTTATATTTTAATGTGGCCGTTGCCACCCTTTTGGCCACGCGTATTGGGACAAAATGTATGATTTCAGCAACTCATTTGGCCACGTTTTTCTATAACATATGTGGCTAAAACACAAATATACGTGACCATATAATACCAAAGGCCACGCTTTTGATATTTTAACGTGGCCGTTGCCACCCTTTGGCCACGCTTATTGGGACAAAATGTTTGATTTCAGCAACCCATTTGGCCACGTTTTTTTATAACATATGTGGCTAAAACACAAATATACGTGACCATATAATACCAAAGGCCACGTTAAACAAACACATGTGGCCGTTGGGACCCTTTGGCCACGCTTTCCGAAAGAATTGTTTGATTACAACAACAAATATTGGTACCCTTTAGCCACGCTTCTAGGTGGCTTCAGCCACTGATATTGGAACGTGGCCGTAGGATACATAAGGTGACGGGTCCTATGGTGTCGATTAAAATGGAAAAAAATAAACGTGACCAAACACCTTTGGTCACGGTTTTTTTTCGTGGCCAAAGGTGAAATTTGACATAGTGTAGGTAACTAATGGATTCCCGAGGCCACAAAAGAAGTGGAGCAGTTGAAAGAAGTAAAACAAAAGAAAAAATGAAGAAGATTGAAAAAGAGCAGTCTAGGCGTATCGCTTAGACCAAAGAGGAATATAAACGATAAGCGCGTATGCTAAAATGTCAAAGGTGGTCGACTTTCCTTGACCTGACTATTTTGTCTCCACATGGTCTTCATGTGTATCGCCAGCCCAATCTGAGCCTCCAAGCGATACGCTTGGAGGCTACTTTTTCGCAAAATAAGTCGGTTTGATATAAATTCGTATTTTAGGGTATCATTCGACACTTTTCGACTGGTAGCCGGTTCTGGACGGTTTTAGGATGAAATTCTGAGCAAGAGGAAGCCCCGGAATACAGAGGAATCATTCGAGGATCACAAGTTCATTACAAATCATTATTCGGTTCTTAGATTTCTTCTTTGTTTCTTGTCTTAACTTAGTTGAACCCATGTTTTCTGTTAAAGTTTGGATCTTTATCTATTTCCTTGACTTGAAAGCGCGTATCGCTTAGATTCCTCTTGGGTCTAGGCGAGACGCCTATCTCTTTTTCATCCTTCTTCATTTGTTGGCCTCAGAAATCCATTAATTACCTACAAAAACGATTAAAAACTGTAATAAGGACTCAAATAACCACACATGACTAAAAACTAATAAAATGACGCAAATTGACCTAAAAACCAACTTGATAAATTTACAAAATACAGGGAAATATAGGATGTGTTTGCAACACAACAATAAACATATATCCTAATGTACTATCATTTCTTGCTTTGTCGGATCAATTTCTCAATTATTGATTTTTCCATTTTTTTTATATTTTCCAATTTCTCCCCTAAAATTCAGCAAACTCTATTTCTGAAATTTTCAAATCCCCCCCCCCCCTAAAAAATATGAATGAAAGAAGATGATAAACAAAAAAAATGAAAATGATCGATCAACACCTGACACATTTTGTAAATCATATTTTTGAAAATCGATATTTCAAAGATAAAAACGATACAATTTAACTTAAATCTCCCACAAGTATTCCACTGTCAGAAAACTTTTAATTACGAACATGTCTTCTTGAAATACCTGCAAATACTAGAAAATAATAATTTTATAAAACCCCGACCCTCATCCACCACGATGGGTGGTCTAGTATCTTCAACAAAATCATTGTTGGCTGTGGAGACAACCTTAGGTCTCCATTCCATTTGTGGTTTTGATTTTTCTAATGAACCATTCTCGACTGATGAATGAAAGTCAGAACTGCTACCCAATTTTTCAAAAACAACTTTCTTTTTCCAGAAAACGTTACTATAATGCTGTGTTTCATTAAAAAATCATGTCTTCTGGATTAACAAATTTTGTATTTTTGGCATATGATGATGGGATGTTAAAATTCATAGGACAAGCATTAGCAAAATGTCCTTGTTGACGGCAAGTATAACAACGTGGACGACCAAATTGATTAGTCGATCCATCACCATTGATGAATGAACCTAAAGGTCTATTTTTCTTTAGTTTTGAAGGTTTTTTAAAACATTTTCAAACGGAGGATCATAAAAACCTGAATCGACTCCATAACCAAAGAATTTATCCTTACGATAAAACATGTTTAATTTAGCGGAATAAATAGAACTTGAACGTTTACTACCTTTTGGAGTAGCATCAGATAAACAAGAAGACTCTTCAGTAGACACCTTATCATCCGGAGATGTAGACGACACTACCTTCTTTCAAACTTGAGGCTTCTTATCTGATAACACCTTCTTTTGCTTTTTCTGCTCAGCTTTGAACACCTTCTTGTTGTTATTTTTCGTCGGAATCTCTTTACTTTCAAATCACAATCCACCATTCTTCTGTTTAGGATATTCTTTCACAGAATGACCTTGTGATGCATATCGAGAAAATCACTCTTGATAGCATTCACACCATCTTTCTGTGCCAGTAATTACTCATCAATCACAATGTCTGAAAACTTTGGAATTTTTATGTGAACTGGATTGCCTTCAAAAATATTTTCTTTATAAAGAAATGTATATTTGGAATCAAACTTAGGAACTTTGCTTGAATCAAATATTTCTTCATCCTTTTTCTTCTGAGATTTCAACTTCTTCTTTTGTCCTAACTGATAAAGAATTATCTTTTGGATAATCTTGTAACTTCTGATTTGAAGTTTCATTAGCTGTAATCTTTAGAATGAATACTGGAGCAGGAACTTCATAATTATCAACATCTTTACTAGGTTTCCCATTTCGTTTCAAATGATACAAATAATTCTGAAACATAGTTGACGTATTGCAATTTGCAAGTTGTCGTTGCAGATCAAGCATTTCAATCTTTATTTCATAAATCTTTGTATTAGCTTCCAGTAATTCCTACTGAGAAGCGATAAGTTTCTCAGACAATTTGTTATACTTATGCTTTTGAACATATATTCTATCACATTCATCAAGAACTTCGTCTGTAACCTTTTTCGCTTTCTTTTGAAGATCGTCAACATCGACTTTCAAAACTTTATTCTCTCTAACTAATTTAGCTTTTTTCAGAAACTAAAGCTTCCTTTTAAATTAAAAATCTTTTAGCTATTGCAACAAGTTCATCACTTTGTACTTGAAGATAATCAAGCTTCTCTTTTGACATAACAAATAGATCACCAAAACTTCATTTGCTTCGTTTTCTTTAGCTTTTGCTTTATCACATTCTTCAACCAACACTTTCTTCTCTTCCATCAATGCTTCATTGATCTTCGCTAAATTAACTCACTTTGCACATTCTGACGAAACTTCCTTTTGAATTGTCCTACAATTGCATAATTGTGATACAACATCAGTTACACCCCCGGTAACCTTTTCGGACCTTGAATTCAGATAAAGTTGAATAATATGTTCTTCAAATTTTGTTTTTGGAGTGTCCCACAATACTTTTGATCTGCGAAAATCTGTGAAATGAATCAATAAGTCTTTTGATAATCCCAGCTTAATAAACTCATATGCTTTCTTTTTGGTTTCAAGCTGCTTCCGTTCTACAAGAGTAAGCCTCTCTCTCATTTTAGGTTCCCCATCAAAATCAGTTGGATAGACATATAAATTCTTAATCGGAATCCACAAATATTTATCCACCATATCAATATATGCTTTGAAACTTGTTGCCCAACAAGGATAATCTTCAAATTTTAATAATATTGAAACTTTCTGACTTTGACTTGAAACAAACGCTTGAAGATCATTCATTTTAAAATTGTATGATTGGGTATCAAAAAAATGAAATGCAAAAAATGGAGGTCTTAGAAGTGGAATTTTGAGGGTCAAAACGGATGATATTGTTGATATTTGTGGTCCACGTTGAACTGTTTTGGAAGCGATAAACGGCCACTCAATTGAAGTTGGTGCAAATTATTTTTGACGGGGTTTTGATCGTTGAATTTTTCTGCACCTTGTGGAGTAATTCGTTTTTTTTTAATTTTCATATTTTTTGCTTCAAGTGTTTCAAGGTGTTACTAACAGTTTTGTTTGTGAGTTTCTTGTGATTGTTGTGCAGGTTACAAGTGTTATAGAAGCTAGAAGCCCGTGAACTATAAGCTATTCGATCGAAATTTGTGGCTTTGACCCTTATTTCGATTGAAATCTTTGGCTTTTCGACCCTTTTAGATACTTTTCTATCGATTCCAGGGGCGTTTCGATTAGGCTGAGAAGCCTTTCGATCGGCCCTGGTGCTTCTCGATCGAAGAGTACTTCCCAGTTCACCACTTTTTGATCGGAAAGTCCCTTCGTGACTTTTCGATCAGCTCCGTTTCGATCGGAAAGTCCCTTTGTGACTTTTCGATCAGCTCCGTTTAGATCGGAAAGTCCTTTCGTGACTTTTCGATCAGCTCCGTTTCGATCAGAAAGTCCCTTCGTGAATTTCGATCAGCTTCGCCTCTCGATCAGAAAGTCCCCTTCGTGAGTTTTCGATCAGCTTACACTTTTCGGTCGAGCCGAAACTCTGCCCGGTCGAAAAGCTGTCTTTCCGATCCAGTTGAGACTTTTCAATCCGATCATGGAACTCATTCAACCAGGTAGCACTGCATCTACCAACAACAATGAAATATGTTATAATCCTAAGTGTCAGGCTATTTTGAATGAATGTAAAGATTGGGAACGTAAGTTTACAAATGAGACCCTAAATCGCGAATTAATTACTAAAGACCTTAGGGAGTCCAAAAGTAAGACCAGAATATTTAGAGAGAAACTTGAGGCCATTCAGGTAGATGTTAAGAGTCTTCAACGTCAGGTGAGTGATAAAAGCACCTATCTTAGGCTTGCTAACGCTAAGGTAGAAGAGCTAACTAAGGAGGTGGAGGAACTAACAACCAAACTTGACACTTCCCAATCTGCCCTTGAGAAACATCAAGTTATTCAAAAGAAAATGATGGACTCTCATCATGCTTTATTCAAATCAGAGGAGCGACTCGAGCATGTAAAAGAAACAACTGGCCTCGGGGATGGAAATTTTCCTCCCCCATTACAACATGAATACATCAGAGTGCCCCAAACTGCCGATTAATTGTTCAAAGAGTGCCTGAATGAAGCAACCATGGTATATGGGCCTCAACCAGCACATAAAGCTGAAAAGACAGCCACTGAAGTAACTCAGTCTAATAAAACTACTGAGTGTGCAAGCTCAAGCTCCAGTGAGGTGAAGAGAGTTGATGAAGAAAAGTTGGTTCCTTATCCAAAGATCGAGACTCCTTATTCGAAAGTTGTGGATGAGGTAAAGCGGGAACGAGTGGTGATGACTACAAGGCCCAATGGTAAGATATTCATGACAGCAGGGTCTATGTTCATTCCGATTGAAGGAGAAGAGCGACCCTCATTCACCACTAAGTTCAAAGGCTTGGGTCATGATGGTGGTTTATCATCTCACATTAAGAGCATAAGGCCCAAGATCACCATCAAGCCTCCAACTTCTGTTCATATCAAGATTGAAAGGCCCAAGATGACAAACAAGTCTCCAGTTTCATCAGTAAGCTCATGCAGTTGCAGTTGTAGAAATGCTGCCTCGACATCAAAGAATACATGGAGCACAAGAACTGAAGCTTCAAGGAACCAGTCCACAGTCAACCCAAGATCTGCAAACGGGTCAAAGATGCAGAAACAAGCAAATGGTGCTCCACCTCAGTAGCTAAGGACAAACGGTTACACGTCTGACTTCTATCTCAAGAAGCAGACTTGTTTTAATTGTGGCAATCCTGGTCACATTGCCCGAAATTGTCTTAATCGCCCCTATAAGCCATATTATCCGCACAGTCAAAGTGTTTCATCTCAGGAATCAGTTAAGTCTAAGCCAATGAAGGTGCATCCACCTAAGGCAATGAAGACTGTTTCTCCTAAGATAAAACCCTCTGATCTACATTGGCGCGATGCCAAAGAGCGGAGAAAATTTTCAAAATCAAAAATATGTTTTTCCAAATTATGAAAATTTTCATAAAAAGGTGAAGACACCAATTTCAAAACAACACAAAGTTGACAAACCTAAAGTTACCCCTCCAAAGGTAACTAAAACTGTTTTGAAAAAGGAAAACTAAAATGAAGAAGGTTGAAATACCTAAAGTCACTACTTTAAAGGTGACTAAAACAACTTTCAAATCACCTGGAATTTGGAAACCAAAATCAAAGGCAGCTGCAGCTCAAATTCCTGATTTCTCAAAGGGAGTGTTTTTAAAAGAAGTTTCATTTATTGATGCTTCAGGAATACCCAGAACCACAATGGCCTGGGTACCTATGGCTAACTGATCTCTCACCTTGTGCAGGAACAGTCAAGGAGGACTTTCATTAACCTTGTTTGCTTGTTTGTAATAGTGATTGTTCCAGGCACAGGAAAGGAGACATCTCTTCACTTCATGACATGCTGATTTTTATGGGGAGTATGTTCTCCTTGTGAGAGGTGAATCTGAAAAGATCAGCAGAAGAGGTAACACTGTCTGAATTGTTTGTTTCTTGGCAAATCTGATGTGAAGTATGGTTGTGCATGAAACAAAACCCAAATCTGAAAAAAATTCTCAAAAGATAAACTTTGAAGGTTAGCTTGGCCAGTTTCAGTAGATAGTTAGTAATGTATCAGTGTGTGTTTAAAACGAAATTAAAAAAAATTTAAAAAAATAATAATAAAAAAAATATTAAAATAAATTTTAAAAAAAATGTCTGTTGTTCTTAAAAATCAAAAAGCAAGGGAAAGAATAGAAAAGATGAAATCGTAGACCCCTAAAAAATTGTGCTTTTTAATTTTTAATCTTTTGTTTGTTTGCTTGAGAAAAAGGGAAGTGATATAAATTTAGAGAGTGTTCTCTCAATCAGCATTAGCTTGGACTTCAAATGACGAACATGTAATGAGAGGAGGATTCTCAAATACTTGCTTCTTCTTGGAAAATGTGGAGTCCTTGCTGAGTCAGTAGTAACTGTCTTGACTTGACATTAACTTTAGAGGATAAATTTTGAAACCTCTGTTTTGGCATTCTTGAATGTAGATCTTGAACTGACGTCATTTAGCTTCCCCTCAACATGTGAGTAGTGTCTTTTGAGTCTTTGAAGCTTTAATTGAACAACCAGCAAACTTCCCCTAAGCATAGGGTAAGTCCTTTTCCGGCTGGTTCTTCAACTTGATCAGTAGCAGAGTTCTTGCTTTGGTCAACTGAGTCCTTGACCTTCTTGTCCATGAGTTCTCTTTTCCACTTAACCTGTCACGCACAACATGGAACAAACACTAACCAGCAAATGATGACTGGTTACTGGGTTAGCAGGAGATCGACATAATTTAACACAAACCCTAACATTAATTACAGGTTTCCTTTAAATACTTCCCCTGAACCCGAGGACTCTTCACATTATCTCCCCCTGAGATTCTGGAGGGGTGATATTTTCTTGCATAAAACCCATAAAACTTATTAAAACCATTAAATTAACCTGGCCATGGTTGAAAAAATAAACACTAAAAACTTAAGATAACACAAAAGAAAAATAAAAATAAAACAAACATACCAAATTTCTAAACGAGAAGGTTTCTATGGGATCAAACCGTATGAATCTGACTGAGGAACCCTTTTTAGCTTCTGTTACTCGAACACGTCCAGGTGATTGCCAACATACTGATCCACTTTAAACTCAAACCCTTTTCTTAATTAGGGTGTTTGTCACTTTATTATCTTTTCAAGTGCATTAATTTATGAACAGCAAGTGGGTTTCAACAAATCCTAGGTACATGTTATTACACACTATCAAGCACATAAATTCCCTACCACATATTTTCACAACCTGAACCAGAAGTTTGAAACTGAGCTCGAGACTTGGTTGAGAAGAGAAAGAATAGATCACATAGATTTTTTGGTATAATATACAAAGTCAACTGAATTTTTGAAACATTTTTAATAATGCTCTCACCAGTGACAAAGGCCGAGGGATTTAGACACTTGAGGGTCTCTTTTCTTGTGCTCTTTGGCATCTTTTGGGTGTATACATGCATTTTTTTTATTTTGATATATATTATTTTAGGTGACCTGTAAGCACGTATGTATGGACAACTCCAGGTCATTGCTCACGCAAAGCAGAGGAGAACCTTACATACACGCGAAACATCCCCAGGTCATTGCTCACGCAAAGCAAAGGGGACACCGACTTTTTGGGCTCAATTTCACACTCTTGGAGACAAGCGTGTGTATCGGGAACTTGAACATGCAGTCAAATAGAAATGAAATTAACCTAAGTGTTGTTACCCAACAAACTGCCATACGTTATCTTTAAGTGTGTAACACATACCTTTTCAGATTTAAGAGTTGAGCCTACCAGCATATCACCATGGATCATGTCTTTCACATCTGCCTTACGCGTGTCAGCCATCTCCAAGACGGGAGTTTATTTCACTTCCCACCTTCTCAAGCAAACAAAAAGATTAAAAATTAAAAAGCACAATTTAATTTTTTTGAGGGGTCAACAATTTCATCTTTTCTATTCTTCCCCTTGCTTTTTGATTTTTAATAACAACACACATTTTTTCTTTTCCTTCTTCTACCTTTTTTTAACATGAACACACTGACACATCACTAAACATCGACTCACTAAACACAATTGGCCAAGTTAACCTTCAACGTTTATCTTTTTGAAAATTTCAGAAATGGGTTTTGTTTAATGCACTACCAGACTTCTCATCAAATTGGCCAAGAAACAACCAATTCAGATGGTACCTTGTTGAATTCACTAGATTTACCTCTTACCAGAAAACATCCCTACTATTGAAAATTTGCATGTCATGTAGTTGAGAGATGCCTTCTATCTTGTGCCTGGAACAATTACTTTCAAAAACAAATAAGTTAATGGAAGTCCTCCTTGACTGTTCCTGCACAAGGTGAGAGATCAATTAGCCATAAGTACCCAGGCCATTGTGGTTCTGGGTATACCTGAAGAGTCGGTGAAAGAAATTTCTTTTAAAAACATTCCCTTGGTAACATCATTAATTGGGGGTGTGGCTGCCTTGGTTGGACTGAGAATGTCCTTTTTGTTTACATCTCTGGGTTGGTGATTTTCTTTCCCAAAAACCTGTGCTTTTCTCGGTGGTGAATTTTTAGTTTCATTTTTCTTTAAAAATTTTACCTCTTGAAACTGTTTGGAGTGTTTTTTGTACACTCCAGTAGGCTTGAAAGACATGTTTACCACCTTTGAAACATTCCACCTGTCATCCTTCCTCCAACCATTTATTTTAGTTGAACCAACTGGATTTGGATGGATGGGTGATTTTAAAACAGATTTGAAAACTGGTTTTGGGGATTCAACAGATTTTGGTCTCCAAGCTGTTTTGACAGATTTCTGAGATGCTTTGTTTTCTTTAAAAATGGTCTTTGGCCGTTGCTTAGGAGCCTTGGGTTTCTGTTGTACTTTGTGACTCTGAGGTGCTTGTTTCTACACCTTGGGTTTTGATGGACCGGGCCTTAGAGTTGGGTCACTTTGTTTTTGGGTCCTTGGACTGGGTCTCTGATGAACCCTTTTGGGAAAATAGGGTCCATAAGGCCGGTATAAACAGTTTCTTGCCACGTGTCCTGGTCTACCATAGACATGGCAAGATTGCTTCTTTGGGTATGCGGGAGCCTGTGGTTGGTTACGCCCAGTAGAAATCCAAGTTGATTTTGAACAATTTTTGTGGATCCAGTGGGTTTTACCGTGTGGCTTTGTGGTTAAAATTGATTTCTGGGTACGGGACAAAATCATGAGGTCTAAGGTCCCGCACTTTCTGCATATTTTGGTCATGACATTCATTCTTATTTTCAGTAGGTTTCACACCCAACACCCCACCATTTGTGAGTTTGGGACCAGCAACCTGTGGTCCCTTATCCCTTCTTAAAATTTTAACAGTTCTTAAGGGTTTCACGGCTTTAGCATCACATTTACCAAAAGTAAACACACCACAATCAGACGATTTTGCAAACAAAACAGACTCAGAAGTTGTGGACTCAGACTGAACAGATGATTTAAGTTTTTCAAAATTAAAATTTTTGTGAAAATCATTAGAACTGGAACTCTCAGAAGACTCCTTGCTATCCACTACCCCCGCTTCTTTATTACCTTTATCTGCACAGCAAGTGGAACTGTTAGTAGTGTTAGAAACAGGAGCAGAAATTTTAATGGGGCATGCAGCAAGTGTTGTGTTATATAACAAATTATCACTTTAAACACGAGTACGCAGCGGATTTTATCCTATGAATTAATCTAATTAACCGGTTAAAGAACGTGTATCTTTTTAGCTCGGCAAGAGAAGAACCTTTAGGATTTGAAGTAAATCCCTCTACGTTCGTACACACGACACACCGATGTACGTATGCTAGTACTTGATCACGAACTCCTCTTGGTGAAGTAGGCTTGGTCGAACCACACAAGAAATCGAAACCCCTAGGGTTCTTTCTTGTTTGCCGAAAATTAGAGAGAGAATAGAGAGATTAGGGTTTTGCACTTTATCAAAAAAAAGCAGCAACTTAAACCTTAAACCTTAAACCTAAAAGGTTTATTTATAGTGTTTAGAGACTTGGAAAACAAGATAGAGATTGGGATGGGGACCATCCACGAATTCGGCCCTAAGGCCTTATCCCAATCCTTCTCTCAATTGTAATCCAATTCTAATTCTCTCTAATTACAACTAACACCCCTGTTAACAATTAACTGTTAGTTTTTAACGACTCCTCGTTAAATGTTCGTGATAAATATTATTAACTAATTAATTAATACAAATACATTAGTGTTGAGACGTGTAACCCCGTAGGCTTAAATACTTTCCGGCATACGCTTATTAATACGTGATCATATCCCTACAGCTCCCACTTGAGCTCGTAATAATAATGGTAATAACATTGGTTAGCGTCTAGCAACACGCCAATGCTCCCAGAAATATTTAAGTACAGTTTCTCAAAGTGTATTTAAATGGTACAGTCATTTACTATCCCTTTGTTACTGATACCGTTGTTAAATATGAATATGGATCAAGGTCATTTCATACTTTAACGAATCTGTTTCTCATTCCATAACTAATTAAAGATTACCAAATTCAAAATCGAGACACATCTGGATTTCATTTGGGCATGGCCATGCAAACATCTTAATTAGTCCCAATGAGGGGCCCAGTGGTATCTGCTTCAACTTTTAAGCTGAAGGAACAAATCCTCTTGACTACACGTGTCCAGTCACATACTTCACTACACTTACTGAAAATAGCCCTTTTGTACTACCTTATTCAGGATAGTTAGAACTATATCAAGTAGGTGCAATCCATATATGCATGACGTGCTTGTATCTCAAGTCTAATGATAAATAAAGCAACCATTTACGAATTTCACTTAATGACGACGATCCATAAAGTGACAATTCGTTAGTGGGGTAGTCCGATATGCATCATATGAATATCATGTGAGTTTGGTGGGACCATCCATTATATATTCCAAGAATATTACCAATCACTCAGATTTGTCTTAGTTTAACTATATTCCCATATAGTTAATCGACAATTGACAATTTAGAATACTTGACAAGTACTCAAGGATTAAACATGCAAATATAGGACATAATTTGCTATTAAATGAAATCAAACATATCAAGTACTTTATTTTTATTATATAAATAGAAATTGCTTAACATCCCTTATCCAAATACCGAACACCAGACATACATGATTTAACTAGCTAACTTAAGTCCCATGCCCTGGGCATGCCTTTCAAGCTTCGGCCTCGACAAAGCTTTCGTGAAAGGATCAGCTAAGTTAATATCTATGTGAACTTTGAGTAATCTGATTTCACCTAGTTCGATCTGCTCACGAACATAGTGATATCTCCTGGCATAGTGTCTGGTGCCCTTCTGAACTCCAGGTTCTTTGGCAATGATTAATGCACCAGTATTATCACACTGCATATCAATAGGCAAGTTACTTGTAGGGATCACATCAAGCCCACAAATAAACTTCCTTATCCAGACTGCCTCCATTGCAGCTTCCGAAGCAGCAATGTACTCAGACTCTGTTGCAGACATAGCAACTGTGGTTTGTTTCTTATTTTTCCAATCCACAGCGCCTCCATTCAGAATGAAGAAGTACCCAGACTGAGACTTCGTGTCATCTCTATCAGTCTGAAATCCAGCATCGCAATATCCGGTCACTTTGAGCTCTTGATCTAGATTTCGCCCATATACCAAAAACAAATCTCTAGTAGCCCGTAGGTACTTGAGAATGGTCTTAACAGCAGTCCAGTGACTTTCACCTGGATTCTGTTGAAATAGGCTAACGATATTTTGCGCAAATGCTATATCAGGTCTAGTGCATCTCACCGCATACATTATGGAGCCTACAGCCGAAGCATAAGGGACTCTCTGCATACGCTTCACCTCATCAGGTGTAGAAGCACCTTGTTTGACCGATAGACTAAGTCCTTCCTGCATAGGTACTGTACCACGCTTGGAATTATCCATCTTGAATCGCTTCAAGATCTTATCAATATAAGCACTTTGACTTAGTCCAATCAACCGCTTAGTTCTATCTCTATAGATCTTGATTCCAAGAATGAATGCTGCTTCTCCCAAGTCTTTCATGGAAAAACACTTTCCAAGATGGGATTATACATCTTGAAACATTTGAATGTGTTTTCCTATGATCAATATGTCATCTACATATAAGACAAGGAAAGTAACATTACTCCCACTAGCTTTGCGGTATACACATGGCTCATTGGTATTCTGAACGAAACCAAACTTTTTGATTTCTTCATCAAACTGTTTATTCCAACTCCTCGATGCTTGCTTTAGTCCATAAATGGACCTTTGAAGCTTGCATACTTGGTTGGGATGTTCTGGATCAATAAACCCTTCAGGTTGATCCATATAGACTTCTTCATCCATGTAACCATTTAAGAAGGCAGTCTTAACATCCATTTTCCATACCTCGAAGTCATAGTACGCTGCTATGGCTAAGAGAATCCTAATAGCTCTAATGTCAGCTACTGGTGAAAAGGTCTCATCATAGTCAACGCCAAAACGTTGAGTATAACCTTTCGCCACCAGACGAGCTTTATAGGTGTGTACATTTCCATCCATGTCGGTCTTCTTCTTGAAGATCCATTTACTCCCAACGGTCTTCGCGTTAGGAGGAAGATCAACCAAGTTCCAAACTTGATTATCTCTCATGGATTTCATTTCCACGTTCGCAGCCTCAAGCCATTTGTCAGATTCCGATCTGATAATGCAGCTTTGAAGTTCGGAGGCTCGTTGAGATCTCCTGATACGTTTTCCTCGGATTCGACTAGACCGATCCATCTATCCGGGTTACGTATGACCCTTTCGGATCTACGAAGTGGAATCACAACATCATTGACTTGAGGTACATCACTTTGAACATTCCCGCCCCCCCCCCCCCCAAGTTGATGATTGCTAGTTGTTTCAGAAGGTGACACATCTTCTAGTAGTTCTACAATTCTCCCACTGTTCTCTTGAGCTATAAAATTCTTTTCAAAGAATTCAGCATATCGAGCAACACGAACAGTATTTTCGGAAGGATTTTAAAAATAGTAACCCATTGTTTCCTTTGGGTATCCTACGAAGATGCACTTAGTAGTCCTGGGTTGTAGTTTGTCAGGCGTATAACACTTCACAAGTGCCTCACATCCCCAGACTCTTAAGTAAGACAACACAGGGACTTCTCCATGCCACAATTGATGTGGTGTCTTTTCAACCTTCTTGGTTGGAACCATATTTAGAACGCGTACAACGGTTTCTAGAGCAAAATCCCAAAATGATATTGGGAGAGTTGTAAGGTTCATCATTGACCTCACCATTTCTAGTAAGGTTCGATTCCTCCTCTCAAGGACTCCATTATGCTGAGGAGTGTAAGGAGGAGTAAGCTGTTGGACAATTCCACACGCTTTAAGATAATCCTTAAACTCTTGGCTTAAGTATTCTCCACCACGATCCGATCGAAGGATCTTGATGGTCTTTCCGAGTTGATTTTCTACTTCGTTCTTGAACTCTTTGAACGTTTCAAACACTTCATGTTTATGTTTAAGCAAGTAAACATAACCATAACGGCTGAAATCATCCGTGAAAGTCACGAAGTAGCTAGCACCTTTTCTTGACACATGCCTAAATTGGCCACAAACATCAGTATGAATGAGTCCAAGTAGGTCTTTAGCCCTTTGCGGCTTGTTCGGAAAGGGTTTTCTTGTCATCTTTCCTGAGATACAGGAAACGCATTTTTCAAAAGATTCATCATTTGATTGTAAGATCCCTTCACGTTGAAGTCTTTCAATGCGGTTTTTGGCAACATGGGCAAGACGACAGTGCCATAGATAGTTTTGGCTCGTTTGCTAATATTGTACATTGAATTATTTGAAACACAACCACGGATATCAATTTCTAAAATGTCATCACAAGGAATAGCATCAAAATAATGAACATTATTTTTAGAAACTGAAATACCGATATTATTAAATGCATTAATAAATCCTTGGTTTTTCAACAAAGAAACTGAAATAACACCTCTAGTAATAGAAGGTTCATAATGACAATTGTTTGATACAATAGTTAACCCAGAAGGCAGAATTAAATGATATTCTCCTATAGCTTCCACAGCTGCTGGCAAACCATTTCCCACAAACAACTGCAAAGCTCCAGGCTTCAGTTTCCTCCTCTTTCTAAGACCCTGTAACGAATTACAGATGTGAGTTCCACAGCCAGTGTCATACACCCATGAATTACACTTAGAAAAGGAAAATAATTCAATTGTGAAGATACCTGAAGTACTAGTCCCACTGGTATTCTTTCTCTTCTTCATCAACTCAGCTAGATAGGTAGGACAGTTCCTCTTCTAGTGTCCAACTTCACCACAATGGTGACAGATCTGGTCTTTAGCCGGATGCTCTTTTGCAGCCGGAGAGGTTTGCTTGGTTTTGGGAACAAGCGCAACTGCCTTGCCTTTTCCCTTACCATCATTCTTTCCCTTCGCCTTTTGCGGTCGTTTAGCCTTTTGGATCTTTCCCCCCTTGATCATAAGAACTTGGGGTGTTTCAGTGGCCTTCTTAGGAATCGTTTTTTCATACTCGACAAGCATAGCATGAAGCTCAGGTATAGTTTTAGTCATACTATGCATGTTGTAGTTGCGCACAAAACCCTCATAATCCTTCGTAAGAGATTTGAGGATCCTGCCAACTGCCACAACCTGATTATACCCACAATTGAGCGATTCCAATTTGTCAAAGTAGCTCTTCATCTTGAGCACATGACTACTGACCGATTTACCAGTTTCAAGCTTCAAGTCATGGAGTTCCACAACTAGGTCGAACAATTCAACACCAGCTTGTTTTTCATACATCTTCTTTAGCTCTTTGATCATATCATAAGGTGTATGAAATTCGTATTGCTTTTGAAGATCGGGAGTCATACTCAAGATCATCATGCAAGAAACCTCATCGTATCTGCTATACTCTACATTGTACAACGCTTTCTCTTGATCAGAAGCATTAGCAGCTGGCTCGGTCGGCCAATGATTTTCAAGGACATCGGTCCTCCGTTCAATTCTACGGACGTTCCTCAGTTGACGATACCAGTCATTGAAGTTAGATCCATTCAGCTTTTCTCTTTCAAACATTTGACGAAAATCATGACCAATATTGTTTTGAGGAGGGCTTGTTGCCATCTACAAAACAGATTAAGTTCAAAAATCAGTATTTTCGATAATCTTTTCCTTAATAAATTTAATTACCCAATGTTTAAACACTTTAAAAATTAAGTTTATTTAGGCTAGGATCCAATTGACATGCCATCATTTCATCAGTTGATCTGCTAGAAATGATGCATTCAAAAGGTAAGTGACGATCAATAATTGTACTCCAAGTACAATTCCTAGATTTTATGGGACCTACAAATAACACTTGTGAATCTTGCACCAAGTAATTTGTAGTCATGTTTCATCCCATCTTTTGCCACGGGCCAAGGGTCTCACCGCCTAGCTCGCTTTAAGTCGTCCAACTAAGAACGCACAAATTGTCCACCATTGTGTACCAATGAGTGGGAATTTTCCATGTAAATGCCATTTTACCATTGTGTACCAATGAGTAAGATGACATCCACAAGTGTCCTATTCAAGGTGGATGGCAAAGACTTAAGTTTAGTTTGGGTCAAAACTATTCTGATGTGTGATCAAAATGTTATGTGTGAAGATTCATGCACATATTCATCACATAATGTGTTTATAAAATTCTTAGTTTGTCTTCCAAGTCAAAAGAGCTCGGTAGCTCCATTTGCAACACACAAAGAAGCGTAGGGGTGAGGTTTGCACTTTTGCAATTAAAAACCTACCCACTTTAGGGAAGCAAGGCGACCCGACTTATACCTCTCTTAGAGTGTGTTCAAATGGGTGAGCCGGTGTTTCTTTTGAGTTTTAGGACGCAAATTTTATTTTATAAACAAAATCATATTTCAATAGATATTTAAGCAAATTTCGATTTTCATAAAACAAATTTACAATAAAACCTTTTATTATTTCACAATTATCACAAATAATCACATAATTTTTAAGGTTTCTAATTATCTAACATAATTTTAATTTAATCCTCTTTGATATAAGTAATAACCATAAACGATTTAAATGAAACTTCATGGTTTTTACTTCTTTTTAACATTTAAAATTAAAGGTACAACATTGTGTTTAAACAATTATCAAATAACAAAAACTTGGGTTCTTAATTTTAGATCACAAAATTCGAGTTTTAGACCTAAAATTAGGGTTTCCGATTCGGCTAGAGGTTTTCGATCCATTTCATAGATTTCGATCGGGTTTCCGATCGGAATGGGGTTTACGATCTACGATAGGGTTTCCGATCGGAATGGGGTTTTCGATCGGAACTAGGGTTTTCGATCGGGTACTTTTCGATCGGGTCGTAAAAAGTTTACGATTTGAACTCGATTGGAAACAGTTTCACGATCGAGAACAAGGTTTTTGGATCGAAAAGTGTGGTTTACGATCGGAAAACAAGGGTTTCCGATCGAAAAAACGGGTCGAAAAGCAGTTTTCGATTTGGGAACCAAGCCACGGGTCGATAACCGGTTTTCGATCAGGATTATGGTTTTTCGTTTTTACCAATTTGCGAAACCTTTTTCCAATTGTAAAACACGATTTTAAGTGGATCGAAAAGCTAGAATCTTGATTTGGTTACCCCCCCCCCCCTTCAAGTTTTTATTCCCGGTAATTAATTCAAATCATAGGTGGCTCGTGATACTACTGTTGGGTTATATAACAAATTAACACTTTAAGCACGAGTACGCAGCGGATATTATCCTATGAATTAATCTAATTAACCGGTTAAAGAATGTGTACCTTTTTAGCTCGG
The DNA here is from genome assembly GCA_039602395.1 of Deinandra increscens subsp. villosa. Classification (NCBI taxonomy): domain Eukaryota; kingdom Viridiplantae; phylum Streptophyta; class Magnoliopsida; order Asterales; family Asteraceae; genus Deinandra; species Deinandra increscens. The sequence continues at coordinate 66,349,457 of JBCNJP010000023.1, forward strand.
CAAGAGAAGAACCTTTAGGATTTGAAGTAAATCCCTCTACGTTCGTACACACGACACACCGATGTACGTATGCTAGTACTCGATCACGAACTCCTCTTGGTGAAGTAGGCTTGGTCGAACCACACAAGAAATCGAAACCCCTAGGGTTATTTCTTGTTTGCCGAAAATTAGAGAGAGAATAGAGAGATTAGGGTTTTGCACTTTATCAGATAAAAGCAGTAACTTAAACCTTAAACCTAAAAGGTTTATTTATAGTGTTTAGAGACTTGGAAAACAAGATAGGGATTGGGATGGGGACCATCCACGAATTCGGCCCTAAGGCCTTATCCCAATCCTTCTCTCAATTGTAATCCAATTCTAATTCTCTCTAATAACAACTAACACCCTTGTTAGCAATTAACTGTTAGTTTTTAACGACTCCTCGTTAAATGTTCGTGATAAATATTAATTAACTAATTAATTAATACAAATACATTAGTGTCGAGACGTGTAACCCCGTAGGCTTAAATACTTTCCGGACATACGCTTATTAATACGTGATCATATCCCTACAGCAAGTTTCTTTTCTATTTCAGCCTTAGCTTCTAAGTAGGTCTTTGGACACTCATAGTCTGAGATCATTTCATGCATCAAAGGCATCGGTACTGTATGAGTGGATTTTTCATCTTTTACCTCAGTACCGAGACCCAAACCAGAGTTGGATTTTAGATGTCGCATTCGAGCATCTGTGTTATAGAAAAGAGAACTAGCCTTCATCATTTCTGACACAATTTTATCATTTCGTTCAACTTTGGTTTGTGAAGTTTCTAATTTGGCTTTAAGTTATTCAACTTCAGATTTTAATGTGTCATTTTCTTCATTAGCAATTCTAAGATATGTAGTTTTATCACTCAATTGCCTTTGAAGATTCTTAATATCGACTTTGGCAGCTTCTAGTTTTTCACTTAATGTGTTACTCCTACCTTTGTACTCTCGCAGGTCTCTATCAGATAGTTCACGATTTAACGTTTCATTAAAGAACTTACGTTGCCAATCTTGAGATTCATTAAATGTAATTTGGAATTTAGGGTTAGAACATACCTCATTGCTGTTGGTGCATGAAGTGGTACCTGGTAGAATGGGTGCCATGAATTTCTATGGATTGAACTTTAGAGCAAATATGGTAAAACGGCAAAATCACTATTCAAAGAATAGTGTCAAAAACTTAAAACTAAAAAACGGAGGCCTTCGGAGTGGAATTTGGAGGTCCAACGAGCACCCCTAGATGTTAGTCTGGGGTAATTCTGGGGCTCGTTCTCACGGACGTCATGTTAAAATTTGACCTTCTAACTCCAAACGAGGCCCAAGTTACGTCCGTTTTAGTGAAACACTGCAAAATAGTGTTTTTGCCGTAAAAAGGATTTGGACCGAAAAGTGGGTTTTCGGTCGGACAAGGGTTGGATCGAAAAGTACTTTTCGATCGGACAGGGGGTCGGTCGAAAAGCAGACTTCTCGATCGAAAAGTGTCAGCGAATCGAAAAGTCTTAGTGGGGACTTTCCGATCGAAAAGAGAAGTTGAACGAAAAGTCACGGGGGGACTTTCCGATCGAAATGCTCTGATCGAAAAGTCACAGGGGGACTTTCCGATCGAAATGGGCTGATCGAAAAGTCACAAGGGGGACTTTTCGATCGACAGATGGCTGATCGAAAAGTCACAAGGGGACTTTTCGATCAAAATGGCTGATCGAGAAGTCACAAAGGGGACTTCTCGATTGAGTTAGGGCAGATCGAAAAGTATCATAGGGACTTTCTCGATCAAAATAGCGCGACAGAAAAGGCTTTTCGATCAGAAGGGCGATCGAAAAGTCTTGAAACAGGGTCGAGAAGTTTCCAAATCACGAATTAAGCACCTCGAAAGCTCATGTCTTGACTTGAAACCTGCAAAAATACTTCCGTATCGTGCTAAAGGCTGAAAATCACCAACAAACTCAAATCGTTAGTCACCTAAAACTTGAATCTGATATCGCGAGAGCCTCGAAACTTGCGTTTCTTGGCTCTGATACCAGTTGTAAGTCCCAAAACGATCCTTACACGATATCAACAATCAATCGAAGGTGCGGAATCCCGACGATTGATGATTCAAGAACAAAGATGAAAATAGTAAATGATAAAGAACACAATTAAACAAACAAACTTTATTAATCACCTTTGATGCGTGCACACTGTTGAGGCTAGATTATGAGGCTTGTAATATTAAATAGTTTGAGCTAGGCTTAGAGGGTTTCATTAGAATCATAGGCTAGTTTGGTTATTGTATTTAGGCTAGTTTATGATTGGGCTTGGGTTTACTATTGGGTTTATAATCCAAAAGGGGCCCAATAGTAAACCCAATGGTGGTCTATATATAGACCACTTGACCTCCTTATTTGAGGTTGCTTGTTTACGATTTTGAGCAGCCATTTGGTGATTACGATCGTGATCATAAACCCGTGAGAGAGAGAGAAGTTGTTTACGATTGAAAAGATTTCTACCCGACAAGTTTTCTTGTGTGCAAAGTTCAAGTTTTTATTGTTTAATCATCCGGGTGTCTCACTGAACTCATTTTCTTTCTTTAGGTATGCAACTTCTGAAAATCTTGGAAAATCTTCCCCTTGCTCTGATACCAATTGTAGGTCCGAAACAACAACTTTTCAGAAGTTGTTTCGGTCCAAACGAGCTCCCCGTAAACAAAATTTTATGTTTTGTTTATTTGTTTTTAAAAAAACAAAAAAAAAAAAACTTAAAAAAATGATGTTCACAAGATTGTGACATTAAAAATCAAAAAGCAAGGGGAAGAAATGTAAAGATGAAGAAAAAGTTGACCCCTCAAAAATAGTGTGCTTTTCAATTTTTAATTGTTTGTGCCTTGTTTCTGAGAAGTTTAGGGGAAGTAAATTGAATGCACGGATTGGAGATGGCTGACACGCGTAAGGCGGAAGTGAAAGGCAAGCTCCACGGTGATATGCTCGGTAGGCTCGACCTAATCGTATGACCACCAATGAAAGTGCAGTGAACTTAAAAGATATATATGTTTAGTTTCCCATCCCAGGTTGCATGGTTTAAAAGACTGAGTCCCGGCAAAAATGGGTTGAGAGTGGTAATTACCTAGTATTCACTCTCTCACACGCCATGTCTCTGCTGTCGTGACTACACCACATAATAAAAAGAAAAGAAAAAGAAAAGAAAAAGAAAAGAAAAAGAAAAGAAAAAGAAATGAAAAAGAAATAAAAAAATGAATGAAAAAGAAAAGAAAATGAAAAACAATCACTCAGTTGGTCTTCTTTGCGTGCTTAGCAGCCGACCTGATCACCAACTGATGGTTAATGAAAATAAGTGGTAGTCATAGCCGTGGTGCCTGGTTCCTCAAGTTGGGGGTTTGTGAATCCTCAATAAACTCTGAGGTTGGGTAGGTTTTGCTGTGTACGCTTGGGTGTGGGGACAATTAAACATGACGGTAATAATGTACTATATTAAACATGACGCATTCGGTTGGGATTAAACGGGTTTGAGTTTAAAGCGGACAAACATACCGGCAATCACCTGGACTAGTTGAGTAACTGAAGCTGAAAAGGGTTCCTCAGTCAGATTCATACGGTTTGATCCCTTGTAAACTTTCTCATGTTTGGTTTGGTAAGTATTTGTTTAGTTTATATCTTTCGTGTGTGAGTCGTTAAGTTCTTTTTGGTGTGTTTTCGTCTTGGCCAGGTTGATTTGAGAAGTCAAAATGTGTTTTTCATGGGTTTTAATGCATGACAATATGCCCCCGACAGATCTTGCCAAATTTTTAGGGGAAGGAGTATGGGATAATAAGTATTATCCGAAGGGAACTCGAGGATGATACTTATTATCTAATGGAAAAGACTTCCTCCGTCAGATCTTGACAAATTTTTAGGGGAAGGAGAGGGGATAATAAGTATTATCCGAAGGGAACTCGAGGATGATACTTATTATCCGAAAAGACTTCCATAATGCATAGTATCCGAAGGGAACTCGAGGATAATATGTATTATCTCAGGGGAAGTCCTTAGCTGGGGGGAAGTAATCAGCTAAGGGGAAGTCTTTAGAGGTCTTGGGTTTAGGGGAAGTTTTATAGAAAACCCGTAATCTATATTAGGGTTTTTGGTTAAAATGATGTTAATTTGAATCAACTGAACAGATGATAATTACCTTCTAACCCAAAGACCAGTCATCAATTGTCTCATCAATTGTCTGGTGGAGTATATTTTTTCAAATGTGTGTCAGACAGGTTGATGATAGAAAGATGCTCCTGATGCTGCTGCTGCTCAAAGTTAAAGACCCAGCCCGACAAGACTTCCATCTGAAAAGCAACTGTTCAGGGGAAGTTGTTGGTGTCTTTACAAGTTTCCAAAAGCCTCAAAAGAGCTTCAAAGAAGATGTTCACATGTTTAGGGGAAGCTGAAGTTTTCAAGTCGATCTTTGATGAAGAAAATGATGCAGAGAGCAGTCAGAGATCATGAAGATCCAAGTTCAACAATCAAATTCTTCAAAGTTAGGGGTTTTCAAAATTTCAACCCTCTAATTTATGAAGATTCAAGACAGTTACCGAAGATTCGGCAAGAACCAGTTCTTTCAAGAAAAGCAAGTCAATGAGAGTCCTCCATTTTATTGCTTGTTCATTTCAAGAAGTTCAAGCTGATGCTGATCAAGAGGAATTCCCAAGTGCCCGTCATGAAACTCAATGAAGATTTCTGCGGAAAGAATCTTCATCAACGTCTTTGCCAGCCAGTCAAGAAGAAGATTCTCAAAGATCGAGGACATTTAATATCACAAGCCTATGGGAAGATTGTTGAGGCTAGATTATGAGGCTTGTAATATTAAATAGTTTGAGCTAGGCTTAGAGGGTTTCATTAGAATCATAGGCTAGTTTGGTTATTGTATTTAGGCTAGTTTATGATTGGGCTTGGGTTTACTATTGGGTTTATGATCCAAAAGGGGCCCAATAGTAAACCCAATGGTGGTCTATATATAGACCACTTGACCTCCTTATTTGAGGTTGCTTGTTTACGATTTTGAGCAGCCATTTGGTGATTACGATCGTGATCATAAACCCGTGAGAGAGAGAGAAGTTGTTTACGATTGAAAAGATTTGTACCCGACAAGTTTTCTTGTGTGCAAAGTTCAAGTTTTTATTGTTTAATCATCGTATTTTTGTGTTCGCTTCTACTTTCTTCTTGAATCAATCACTTATGAGGATTCCGCACTCGTTTGTGATTAAAATATCGTGATTAGTTGTTGTTTCGGACCTACACACACGATTAAATATCGTCTGGTACACAAACTTGGTAGAAATCGAAAAGCCTCCTGAGTCTTTCTCAATTAGCCAACCCCTAATATGAGTATTAAGATTTGTTTATATAGATAAACAATTCCTAAACCTAACTTTCGGATTTGACTATACAGGCCCAATAAACTCCCCTTAAAGTCTATCTAATTGGGCCCAAACATGTCCAAAATGGCCCAATGACCCAATACAATGAAAACCCAACTATTTTACACCTATTATATCACATAGGCCTTCAAAATAGTCCGCCAATGGATGATTTAATATACAAGCCACAAATTATTCCCTTACAATTGGCCAGGAAAAGTGTAGATCTCTTCGAGGCGATCGTTTTGACTGGTAATAGGTCCCGTAACTCAAAATAGATCTTATTTTATGCCAGTTTTAGTGAAACCCACTATTCTGCCCAGCGAACAAAATAAACTTGCTGCGAATTGAAGATAGTCAAACGAACCAGAAAATGTTGGCCGAACCAGAATAGTCAACCTTTGGATCAACGAACCTATGAACGAACCAAAAATCTTAGTGAACCAAAAGTTCTTAAACAAACCGAAGGTTCGGGGAAATAACTGTCGTAAACCAATAGATAACCGCCACGAACCGGCGATGAAGATTGCTGATGAGAACCATCAATGAACGAACCAAACTCCTTTGAATCTTCAACAAACGAACCGAAAACAACGAACCAACAGATAAAGATACAAGCGGCAAACCAAAAAAATCAACTGGCGAACCAAGCCATTCGATCTACGAATCGGACTGAAATTTTCTGATTTTGACGAATTTGAAGGTTTTGGACTGTAATTTGCAGCAGTAAAGTAGAAAAACACTTAATGAACTCTCAGAAATCAGATTTGAAGCAGAAAACTTAGAAAATGAAGAAATTTGATGAAAACCTACTTTCTCTCTCTAAAAATCTCAAATTTGATCAATCAAGAACCACTAGAGCAAGTTGGATTTGCTCTGATACCACTTTTCTGGAAGGATCTTACTACTGGTTTGATAGTCAAAATCAAATAAACAAGATGTAAATAAGATTGTTTTGTTATTGAAATCACCAAGACTCAAATACAAAACACTCTCTAGTTGTTTCTCACTCTAGAACCCTCTCTGCAATCACCTAGACACATATGATAGATCTGTTCTAATTCTAATACATGAAGTCTATTGTAGCTCATTCTATCCAACGAACCAATGGTTCGTTGCTCACGAACCATTGCTTCTCTGCTTGTTTCACTGGCAGCCTTACATTAATCACAAAGCTCTAATCGATATATCACATGAGACACATATTTATGTCCTAACAAAACTTGAAGAAGATTGTGGCTTTGGCATGCAAGAATGGGCCATCTAAATTTTGATGCTCTAAGGAGGATGACATCAAAAGAAATACTTACCAGGTTACCTCCAATCGATCAACATATCAATTATCTGAATCATGCTTCGTTAGAAACCAAGGTCATGCACCGTTCCTAAATCAAGCGAAGTTTTGAGCAACTCAAGTCCTAGAGTTGATCCATGGAGATTTATGTGGCCTGATTACACCACCAACACTAGAGGAAAGAGGTATATGTTCATTTTCATCGACTATTATTCTCGATTCACTTAGATATCTTGTTAAAAATAAATATGAAAGTTTCTGTAGGATCGGATTCTGGTTACAGAGTTGAACCAATTACAAGGTTTTACTTTAGAATTAACTAGGCGGAAACAAGTTAATTCGTATGCTCTTTTTCTGGTAAAGTAATATTGAAGTCGAATATAAGACAAGTATAACAATAATATGAATAAAACTGAGCACTGTATTATAACTTGCAGATTTCGAAGTACATATCAGAGTGATTTACACTTTGCTTGTTTAAAGCTGAGTTACAAGTGTCTATATATAGTGCCCTAAGAAATCAGGAGAACCCTTGATTTCTCTAACGATCATCTCGGCCGTCAAGTAAAGATACATGTACTAGAATAATAATAAACTAGTTTAGAAGATAATCGTGTTAGCTTCATGTCAGGAGAATGGTGGGTAACTGGATCAGATATGTCAGAGACAAGTGGAGCAGGTCAAGTTGATGTCCGAGATAACTCGCCTTACCGAGGTAACTTGAGTTATCTCGGGCGTATCCACTGTCCGAGATAAAACTGTGCACCCGAGGTAAAATAGGCTTCCGATGTAAAATGACCTTCCGAGATAAAATGATCTTCCGAGATAACTATAAGTTATCTCGGGCAGTCTGTTCTTCCGAGGTAACTTATCTCGGGCCTTCTATTTTTCCTAGATAACATGTTTAGCCGATCAGCATCATTTCTTCAGGAGAAATTCTTCCTTACAATCCTCCCCTAAGATGATGCTTCCAAAATCTTCTGAATATAATACTAAATGAAAAACAAAACGGTTTAAACTATCTTGAACCAAAAAAAACTAACATCTTCAGCAAAAACTGACTTCTTCTACTAATCTTTTGTCATGTCAAATCTGAACAGCCTGTTTGTGAGCATACAATCCACTATGGTTTTCTGATCATTAAAGTTCTATTTATCTGGATTTATCTCTCTGTGTCGTGTGAATGATCCATCAGCTTTGTATACAATGTATCTATCAGTAGCTAGATCCAATTCCACATGAGTAACAGGTTAGTCAGCTCTGATGGGTACAGCAGATGAAGTTTCCCTTGTTGTTGTGTCAAAGTGGATCCTTATCTTCATCATGAGGGACTGCTCTTGAGCACTTAATCTTTTGCCATCACCAGCAGAATTTCTTACATCACCAAGTTCGAAGTCAGATAAAGTAGTAAGCACTTCATTGCTGCTGAGTCTTAGAACTTCATTGGTGGTTGTAGTGAACAGGTAGAGACTTGAGTCTTCATCAAATCTCCAAGAAAGAATTCTTCTTCTCTCAGTATGCATATCCTCAGGTTCTTTCTTTTCTGAAGATGAGTCAGAACTAGAGGAAATGACTTGAGACCTCTTGCTTTTTACCAGTGATATCTTTCTTCTTGATGTACCTGTAGTGGATTCTGGTGGGTTCACTGGGTTGGTTGCTTCAGTGGGTGCTGGGGTTGGTTATGCAGAAGGTGGTTGTGTGGAATTGTGAGTTGATTTTTGGATTGAAGGAATATGGGATGTTGTGGGTTTTGGTTTGGGTTGGATGAGAGGTTCAATGGGGGTGAAGTTATCAGCTCTGAATTTTGGTGGAATAGGTTTGCTAGGTTTTGATCTTTTGGCTGGTGGTTTTGAGAATTGAGGTCTGCTGGCCCTGGGAAGGTTTCTTTTGGTAGGAATGGTGAGGATTTGTGTAGTAGTAGGTGGAGTAGAGGGTGTATTTCCAAGAAGTGAGTCTATGAGACTCAAAGGTTTAGGAAGAAGAGAAGGTGTACCTGAGAAAGCTCCTGGAGGTCTAGGAATTCTTGTTCTTTTTTATGTCCTTGACTGCTCCTTTCTTATCTCATCATACCTATCTCTTAGAGTGTACAAAGAACATGGATTTATTTATTTCTTTTCTTCTCCTAAGATATCTATGAAATATCTCTTGAGTGCTCTTGTCTCCACTGCTTTGGTAAGAGGAGCTTTAGCAAATTTCTGTGTTTCAACAGCTTTTAATTGCTCGTGGATGGCATTGTTTGCTTCAAGTCTTTGACTGAGCCTGAGATCTCCTTCTTCTTCTACTACCATTGACATTAATCCACATAATTCATTAGCAGAGGTTAAGCTAATAGCTTCAGGTGTGACCCATCCTCTGGCTAAGATTATGTCTCTCCATCTTTTAAGTAATTCCCAGTTGGCATCATTTGCAGCTAGCCTGATCTTTTCCTTTTCCTTGTTTACTTCAAGGTCAGCTTCTTTGGCAAATGACTGATGCCTCTTTTCCTTGGCTTGGTCTAATTTCTTCTTTATTTCTTCCATAGACCTTCTTTTAGCTTCTTTTATCAAATCAAAAACAACTTTATTGTTTTGATAGATTTGTAGGTTGTCTTGAAGTGCAAAAGCTTCATCCATATCTCTATCCAGTCTTTCATATTCCATTCTTTCCAGTATGTCAGCTGCAAGTACAGAGTTTATCGTACTTACATCAATATCAGGAGGGTGTTTTCTTGCCCATCCAGAAGCCTTGTAGGTTCTGTGGCCTTTGCTTTCTCTGCTTCAAATAGCTTTGCAGGAATCTTTACACCTTCTCTGCTTCTTCTTTTCAATTCACTGAATTTCTCCAGTTGAGCCATGTGACTCATCATTCTTTCATTAAATTCTCTGGATAATGCTTTGTCAGATTCTCTTCTCCCATCATGATCTTCACCATGCCTGTCAAGAATAGGAATGAATATTGTTCTTGAACAGTCAATTTTGTTTTCTGGAGTTAACACATTCTTGTAGGCAGGTTTGAACTTCTTCTCATGGTCTGCCTGTAGGAGTTCATCATTAGTCATTTTCTTCTTGCCCTTCCCAAGATTTGGATTGTCAGTAGGGTAGGTTATGACTTTGTCACTGATGGCAGCTCTTTTGTCAAATGGTGGCAGTGGATTGATCTTGACTTCACCTGTTCCTGGTTTGTATTTGGCCCAGTAGTTGGCCAAAATATCTCTTACTATATCTTCCACGGGAGTTGAAGGAGCCACAGGAACATCTTCTGAATAGTCTTTTGTTGGTGGGAAAGTAAGGTCCAAATTCCATGAGGTATCCTCTTTCATCTCTAACCCCTCCTAAGTCTACTGGAGGAGCTTCAATCATCAGTCTTTATTCAGGTTCAACAGGAGGTGAAGGAGCAGAAGTTAACCAAGAAAAGCTGAATCCTTGATAAACTCTTTTTGCATGTAGCATTGCCAATGTTTCTGCTTCTTCCCAAATGTTTGCTTGAGTGAACTCAAACCTGATTAGCTTCTCTGTGTCTGCTACAAAGAACATGAGAGTGTTAGTTTCATCCTCCGGAGTAACTGTTTGCTCCGAGGTAAGTTGATCAGCAGCAGTAAAAACAGCCAGTTTCGAGATAATCTGATCGCCCGAGATAACATTTTCTCCCGAGGTAAATTGTTCACCCGGGGAATATGTTCTCTCGAGATTATTTCTTCAGCAGGTAACTTCATCATTTACCTCGGGATCAATCAGATATCTAAAATCCTTCAAAATATCTTCTATTTGTTCATCAGCAATATCCATATCAATTTTTACACATTTTTGTTGATTTCCTGGATATTCTGATCTTTGTCAACAGTGTCTTCTTTCGGCACACTTTGAACTTCTTCATCATCTTCTTTCCATTTCCATTATCACCATTGTTATCACCATCATTATCATCATCATCTTCATCCATCACTTCTGTCTCAGCATCAAGATCAACTCCTTCTTCTTCAGCAATTGCCCTCATGTCAGCGGTAATAAAGTCTTTTTCAATAATCTGCTGAATTTCTCTTATAGAAGCAGGAAGTGCTCCTGCAGCTATCATAGTGGAGAGAAACAGTTCCTTTAGGTTATCTTTGTGTGGGGCCATAGTAAGAATGTCATCTATTGAGACTGCTTTCCATGCTTCTTCAATTGTAAATAGCTCTCTTCCCACAGATTGAAGTAGCTTCAATTTAACCTCCTTGGGTACTCTTGTATTCCAGTCAAATTCAGTAAAATATTCTTCTCTATAAGCCCTATACCCCTCCATTTTGGTAGCATCATCTTTATCTGTACCAAGTTCTTGTGGTGGAGTGCTGGCTTTTGATTTTGAGCTTGAGGTTTTGGTGAAAACTTCCTCTGCATAAGGAACCTGTTGATGCTTGATTTGCTTCAATTCTTCACCCTGCAATTTCACAGTGTGTGAAAGCAAAATGAACTGTCTTTGTAATTTTTGGTACAAAACCGTTAATTCATTTAGTGAAAGCTTGCTCTCCATTGGTTTGACACCAATATCCTTGAGCAAAGAAGGACCATCAAGCCTTGCTTGATCATGTCCCTCACCCTGGTTGTCTAGGCTCCTGGGATTCCTAGTCACATCCTCTTTACCTCGGGTGCCACTAAAGGTACCTTTGGGTCAGAGAATGGTCTAGTTGCCATGAATTGGGTCTTATCTATGTTACCACTATCCACTGGATCTAGTGGGGATTCAAGTGTAGTGACAGCCCTTTTCACATCAGCCATGTCATTACTCCTATGACTGAACTCCTTACCAAAGTGTGGTTGGGGTAAATTTTCTTTGAGACTCTTCAACACATCTCTAGCAAATATGGTTTCTGGAGATAGTGTATCATAAGAAGTACAAAAAAAGTCATCACCTTCACTTTGAGGTGTAAATTGGCTTGGTCTTGTTGGAGTTTTGCTAGTGAATGAGGGAAGTACATTCAACCCTATAGGTTCATCTCCTTTAGGAGAATCACATGTTTCTTGGCTATCCCTTTTGGCTCTTTTCTGTCTAGGGACTTTGTCCCTGACAGGGCTTACAGCTTGGGTGCTATGGGTTGCACAGGTGGAGTAGACCTTGCACCCTCAGTTTCAGGATTTTCTGGATCATTGGGAGTGGATTAAATGGTTACAATATTGACAAATTTTAAGAGTCTCTTCCTGTTTTTAGGTGGGACTTGTTTGGAAGAGGAATGATTGGCAGTTGGGGGTTGAACCACTGTTGGTAACACAGGGTTGTCAACTGGAGCAATAGGCTCAGGACTTTCTTGTGGTTGTACCATTGGTGCACCCACTGCAGGTCTTGGCACATGCATAGGATGGTCAGTGTCCACACCTGTATACCCTTTGTTCTTTTCATTGCTTGATAGATATGAAAATAATTTTTCGTTTGGTACCCTTAATTGATAAATTTTATCTGATATTTTTAAGTTGGGTATCAAACACCTTAGAATGTGCTACAAAAACCTGGGATACATATGAAAATGTGAGCATTGTTGGGTTTTAAATTATCTACCATCCCATCCAGCACCATTCTAGAAAAATTAAAATTTTGATTTTGTACTAAAGCATGAAAAGATGAGGCCTGAACTGAAGAGAGTTCATCAACACTCTTCTTTGAGGATAAATTTTCCAAGATCACATGTGCCAGAAATCTCCATTTGAATGGTAGTTGCGATTAACTTTTTGTCTGATCCCCCATACCCTGCAGCCCTTAGGGTTGCAAGATATTCAGAGGAGAGCACTTCTTTGTATCCTCCTTGGTCATTGAACTTCAGATGTGCTCGGATGACTTCTTCAGTAATTGTTACCTCGTGACCTTGAAATTTTGAGTGTACTTCATACACTCCTTCAGCAGTTTTTGTTCTTGAGGCATTTTTCCAAAATTATGTAATCACAACTTCGCAAATATTTGGGTAAACTGTAAATGCGTAGCATATGTGTGATGCTTTCATAAAATCAATCATTTCATGAAACACAGTGCTCTTCTCTGTTTTCGACAGTAGAGCAACTGTATTGTGGTCAGCATGGAATAGGGCATTTTCATCGGAAGATGATTCCCCTTTCTTAGCTTTCGGTGCCATTTGTTTGATGTTTGTTTGAAGATGAACTGAATCGGAGAAGTATGAGCAGGTAGTGGAGAAAAGTGAAAGTTTGGAAGTATATGGGAGTAAAGGTGAGTAACTGCTGCAGTTAATTTGTTGGATCGTGGGTTCTAGGTTACCACTTGTCGCCTTAAATTGGGGATGTGGAAGGGACAGTTATTGTAAAAAGCACAAGTGGGTATGGTAAAAGAGAAAAAGGTGGGTTGACGTGGCATCTTCTTGTTGGACCTACGGTTATCCCATCGAACAACTTACGACATATATTTTAAAGAAGATTACCCTTTTCTTAAGTAATCAGTAAAATATTATCTCAGAAGATAATTTTTACCAATGACTTAAGTAAAATTTTTATCGAGGGTGAAGTTACCTCGGGCGAGGTATTCATCAGAAATAACTCTTTTAAGCTCTTTTAATTGACCTGGTGAGATTAACTCGGAGAGATGACGTCATCCGACATAAGTAAAGTTACCTCGGGTGTAGTTATCTCGAGTGAGATAATTTTTCCTTGGTAATTTTAGTTATCTCGGTTGAAGTTATCTCGGGTGAGAATTTGTCTTTCGATATAAATTAAGTTACCTCGGGTGTAGTTATCTCGGGTGAGATAATTTTTCCTTGGTAATTTTAGTTATCTCGGTTGAAGTTATCTCGGGTGAGATTTTGTCTTCCGATATAAATTAAGTTACCTCGGGTGTAGTTATCTCGGGTGAGATAATTTTTCCTTGGTAATTTTAGTTATCTCGAAAGAGGTTATCTCGAGTGAGATTATCTCGGTAGTACTTTGACAAAAATTTGTGATTCCTATTATTTTTAGAGAAGAGAAATTTATTTTATCAGATTTGAAATTTTAATCAAAATTCATCATTCCTATGGTTGTGATGAGGTAGAAAAATCTAGCATCATCAAATTCTTTTGTGAATAATTCAGCAAATTGATTTTCAGTTGGAACATGATGAAGATTGGTTAATTTCTTGTCAACACAGTCTCTAATAAAATTATACCTAATCTCAATGTGCTTTGTTTTTTGATGTTTGACAGGATTGTTGGTGATGCTGATGGCACTTGTGTTGTCAGCATACATAGGAGTTTTGTTGATACATGGTTCCTGTTCGTCATGTGAAGTATCGTATACAAAACAAGTTTGTGCAAGATTGCTGAAGGCCGAACTCCTGGCGAACTCCAGGTTCAGACGAGTCCGAACTTGTCCGAACTAGAGGTTCGGCCAGTCGGGTTTCAGCATGTATAAATAGGATGTCTTGTATTCTGTTTAGTAACTTCTGGAGAGATATCTTAACTGTGTACTCAGTGGTCTCGGTGGTTTAATACAAGTCTATTGTATTTACTCCTTGTGTTCATACTCGTTTTACATTGATTTCACAACGACTAAGTAGACGGTCTACCACTCACGCATTTTCAAGTGGTATCAGAGCATTTGGTTTGTTCTACTAGTCGGAAATATTTGTTTTTCGAAGCTTTGAGTAAAAAATTCACGATTTTACGAAAATGAGTATCATTTTGGAGTTCATTTGATCTTCTCGAATGTGCCTTTCATCGAAAATCTTCTTCTATATTGTTTTTATCGAGTTTGCTTGTGTTTCTGTCAAAAATCTCGTTCAAAATCTTTCACAATTACGAATATGGTGCCAATAGTGTTCGGATTAGTTTGAGGTTCGGACAACTTCAGAGTAACCGCTCCGAACTCCTAGTTCGGATGAAGTTCGGTCTTTTTCTGGTTCGGTGAGGGTTCGGACATCATTCGGTAGTGTTTCGGTGAGAGTTCGGATGACATTCGGATAGAGTTCGGTCACATATTAGTTCGGAGAAGGTTCGGCCGTGATTCGGAAGAGGTTCGGACCAAGTTCGGAGTGAACAGTAACTTATTTTTCAAAGATGTCCGATTTTCAAGCGTTCGCGACTATTCAAAATTCGGTTCAAGCAACGATGCAAACAATGATGAATTATGATAATGAAATTGGAACAAGTCAGAAAGTTTCCAAATTACTTAAATTGGAAGATTATCATAGTTGGGTTAAAAGATTTGAAGCGTACGTTGACACAAATGACATTGATATGTGGTTGGCGTTTACTAAGCAATATGTTTATCCAAAGGATGAACCTGGTGAACCCATTCTTCAAAGAAAAATGTCATCTGAACAAAAGAAACCTTATCAAGCAGAAAAGAAAGCTTATGGTACGTTGACGATGGCTTTGCCTAAAGAGTTACTGCATCAATTTTCGGGTAACTACACATCAAAGAGTTTGTGGGGTGCATTGGAAAAGAGATGTGAAGGCAATGACCAATATAAGAAGAGTCGTTAGATAGTTTTAAAGAAGGAATTTGATAGTTTCAAGCATTATCAAAACGAATCAATTCCAAATTTGATTGCAAGATTCGCTCATTTAATGAGTGAAATGCGTTTGGTGAGTCTTACAAAGGAAGACGCTGATATGAAAGAAAAGATTCTAGAAGCTTTACCTGAGAAATGGGAGAATTATGTGATGATGATTACTCACGACAAGGAATATCCGGGATTGTCATTCAATGATTTAATTCAAAGAATTCAAGCCAGAGATATGGAGTTGATGGTGAGTAAATCACTTCCTACACAAATTCAGAATCTTGCTGTGTATTTTGGTGATAATGATTCTATCATGAATGCCGGAAAGTCTAATATTATTAGTTCTGCTCCTCCCACAGCATTCATTGCAGGTAAACTTGAAACTCCTAGTTATTCTGCTGGTTGTAATGTTTCTGTTCCAAGTTCTTGAACTCAAAATGCATTATCTGCCCAAACCACCGATGATTATATTGCTTTAATGTCTGCGTTGGTATCTTCATATTTTGGTGTTATCACTGGTGCTGTGAGTAATGCTGAGCTGACAAATGAAGATTACGATCAAATTGATTATGATCATTTGGAAGAAATGGATTTGAACTGGCAGTATGCTATGTTGGTCAGAAGAACGAAGAAATTCTTTAACAGAACTGGCAAGAGAAGACTGAATCAAGAAGGAAAGATTGGTTTGGACAAATCTAAGGTGAAATGTTTTAAGTGTTCTATATATGGTCACTTTGCAAGAGAATGTCCAAGTTCAACTGAAAACAAGCTGAAGTCTGGTCAACATGCTCATATGGTTTTTCATTCACCAAGTGAAAATTCATAGATTGAAGAAAAAGCTGTTTCTTTTGATGAGGGATTAAATGAGGTGTATTGGCATCCAAATGAATTTGCCTGGAATGCAGATTCTGAGGCTAAAAGGAAAATTGCTCCATTTACAATTGCTTTGACTGCTCAACATGATGATGATGCTAGCATTCTGACTGATTTTGATTCCAATTCGACAATATCAATGATTCAAGAAGTTAAAGTTGAAGAATCAAGATGTTGTGAATGTTTAAAGCTAAGTAACAAGATTGAAGTTTTTGAGGAAAGATCTAAATTGTCAACTGATGAGATTGTTGATCTTAAGAAAGAATTGAATGATTTTCAAAAGAAATATTATGAATTGGTTCATGTTCATGAAGATGTTTTGAAAGAAAGGACTCAATTGGCTAAAGAATGTGAGAAAGCCAAAGCTGAAGTGTTAGATGTCACTCAGGATTTTGTGAATTTATTTGAGAAGAGTTATCCGATTCAACAAAAGTATGAAAAGGCTAATGCTCTTATTGTTAAAACTGTTGCGACTGTTGAGAAACTTCAAAACAAAATTTCAACGCTTCAAGATGAAAAAGTTTATTATCGTGAAAAGAATGAAGTGTTGACTAAAGATGTTGAGATTTATAAAAAGAAGAGAGAAAGTGTGCTTGAAGAGTTATTTGCTGAATGTGAGATCCGGAAACTACAAGCTTATGAATATGATGATCTCAATGCAAAATTCATCAAGTCACAAAAGGAAGTGTTTGAAGCTCAACAGAAAATTAATGAATTACAGTTGGAAATTTTGGAGTTAAAAAGACAAGTAAAGAATTGCAATTTGTCACCAACATTGCTGAATTTACTATACAAGCAGGATAAAAGTGAGGAGAATGCTAAGACAGATGATATTCACATGGTTCCTCAACCAGTGGATTTGATTGAGGTAACATCTGCTCCGCTTGAACCTAAGAGTGAGTTGCATGATTATTCGAAATTTGCCACTCCATCCCAGAAGAAGAACTCAAAGTCTAAGAAGAAAGAAAAGCCTTTGGGTGATGCTCCAAAATTTACTTCAAAGTCTGTTTTTTCTACAGAATGAAAAGGCGTTTGATAAGATTGCTTCAAGTTCTTCATCTGGAACCGAAGAAGAAAAAGTTTTGATTGAGAAGAACAAGCTGAAAGATATCAAAGCAAAATTCACTAGTGAAGCTAAGGTGAGAGAAGCTTCTAGTTCTTCAAGTTCATCAAAATCTTCAGGTTTAAAGCACAAAGGCTTGGTTATGAAGTAAGGAAGTACCTGTTCAAGCTAAGAATCCAGAAAAAGCTGAAAAAGTTTCAAGAGTTCAAATTCAAAAGAAATCACCTCCTCAGAAAGATTCTTATTATTCTGGAAGGTCATCATCTTCAAGGAGTCCATCTCCTAGGTATGATTCTTCTGATGGTTTCTTTGATACTTTTGATTCTGTACATTCTTCTGGTTTTTCAAATTCAAAGAATTTTTCAAACATTTTTCGAGAACGACTTTTTTATGCATGTTGTCAACCAGGACATCTTGTTGCTGATTGTCCGAAGACTACATATATCCACAACACTGCTAAATATATGGATAACAAAGGTCAAATTTTTTATGAACCATGGTCTCTAAAGATCAAATCAACTCTCGTAAGTTGTCATGGTCTAAATCAAGTACGCCAGTTGAATCTGATTCTGGTTCTGATCAAAAATCAAGAATTTTTCAACTCTGGAAACCAAAAGTTGTTTTCAAAGCCAACAATGACTATGAGGAAGACACCGGGTGACCCGACGCTGTTGAATCGGGTCGATCCCAAAGCGACTAATGTTTTATTTGGTGTGAAGCAGGTATTTCAGGAAGACCTATCGGTGATTGCGAAATTTCTGATTGTGAAATATCTGTGCTAACTTAATCTGAATTTCAAATTCAATCTGATTTTCTAAAATGCTTAAACTGAAAGTATTTGTGTTGGTTGATCAATTTTTCATTTGTTTTTTTCTCTCCGTCATATTTTGAGGGGGGATTTGTTTTTACCAAAATACAAAAATAGTGTGTTGTTTACAATTGGTAAAAATGAAAATCTATAAATAGAGTTGTCCTTTTTAGGGGGAGAAATTTAAAAATACAAAAACATTGAAAAATTTCAAAAATCCAAAAACATTGAAAAATGAGAAATTGTATCCGATATGATTGGGAAATGATGGTACATTGACTTACATCGTCTAACTCATGGATAAAATAGATGAAAAAGCCATAAGACCATTTGGTCGATGTGTAAGGTAGACTCAGAAAATCAGAGAGTATTCAAATGTGATATACACTAAATCTGATGCTTGACCTAGTTGACAACATCTTGATGCATATTTCATGATATATCAAGAAAAAGATATGTGAAAAATAAAATGAGAAGTCACTGTGTATACATGTGTTCATTTTTCAAAATTTAAACTTGTTTGATTTTCTTTATTTTGTCAAGCGATTGGACTTTCTCTGCGTGCTCACAAGGCCGACATGATTTTTGTTCGTTTGACGTTCTAATTATTTTCTTTGGTGTTTCGTATAACTCATCGGACTTTCTCTGCGTGTCCACAAGACCGACCTGATTGTTGTTGAATTATACAATTTCAACTTGTTTTATTTTCTTATTTTGTTAAATCCGAGGTCTTATCTGCGTATCGAAAGATCGACCTTAAGGTAGACGATTTAACGTTCCTCTTTCTTTTTGCATGGAACGCAGTTGACTATATCATGGATATAATCATTATGTTATAAATCACAAATGAAATCACAAAAATGTGATAAGCAATAACATATCTAAGTATGTCTGATAGTGCGGGGGACACTGGTCAATGCAAATATAATCAATACCTTACCATATCCAGATGCTATGAGTATGATTTTGCCTGAGTTTAAAGTTGGACAAAATATATATGTAATCGACATGGCTTATGTGTTACAATAATTGAAATTGAAATGTAGTTCAGCATGTTATGTCCAATACGATCCCAAGTCGTGACCTTTCTCGCAAAAAACAAAAATAGTGTCTGATTCGGTACTACATTTACATGTCATATCAGAAAATAACAAAAAGATTTTAGGTGTGTTTTGATGTAAAGTTTCCGAAAGCCAAAAAGATTTTGTTTCATATTTGTTTTTGATTGATCAACACGGAATACAAAATCAAATTTCAAAAGAAAGATATCTTGGAGTCTCAAAGAGACGTTTGCACCAAGATTATTTATGATGGCAGGTTTCTAAGTGGAAAGAGAACATCACAACTTCAATTTTTCTGAAGATTGTTGATAAAGAGATTACACATGATGCAATATCAAGTATTGAAGATTGAACTCATCGTCATAGAAGACGGAGAGTTTAATTGAAGATACAAGATACAAGTTTTAAATGGAAGATGATGCACATGCTGAGGGGGAGTTTGTTGATACATGGTTCCTGTTCGTCATGTGAAGTATCGTATACAAGAAAAGTTTGTGCAAGATTTCTGATGGCCGAACTCCAGGTTCGGACGAGTCCGAACTTGTCCGAACTGGAGGTTTGGCCAGTTGGGTTTCAGCATGTATAAATAGTGTGACATCCGAGAATTTCAAGGTTTACTTCCGTTAGACATTTCCGTTAGTTACGTTATAAGTGTTAACTTAGTAACTAATGCTTAACTAGGCCGAATACGTCCACGTCCTTTGGTTGATCACCGAACCCGCCCATATGTGCTATGTGTTCATTTATTGTTGTCATTATGTGCAATGTGATTTAAACGCATGATTTAATATTATGAATAGCATGACAAATTGTAAATCCTTGATTTTGTGAAAATTGTCTGAGTTGTACAGCCAGCGAAACTAACGGGCGAAACTATAGTGTCGCCCGGTAGTCAGCTGAGCTATTCGATAACACATGATCAGAGCTAGTTTCGCCTGACCAGCGAAACTGCCAGCGAAACTAGCCTCTGATATAAATAATCTTAATAAACCCTAGTTCTCCTATTTGCCTCATTTACACAAAAACACACACTCTTCTCTGGAGAATCTGGTCAGCTGAAAACCATCAAGAAAACCAAGATCTCAGCCTCAAGACAACATCCATTCGATTCCCTGATCGAATCGTGAGTCCCAAAACCTTCCTTTATGCCATTTTTATGCGTTTTCTATGTATTTCTTCATAAAGCATGCTTAAACCTTCATGATATTGTTAGATCTTCTGTAGGAATGCTTAGGAATGCTAGATCTACCATAAAGTTGATAACTTTACGTGTAAAACTGATCCATGATAGAGATTTGTGCCATTTTAGTCATTTTAGGGTTTTAAATGTATTTTGGTGATTTGATGTTGAAAATGCATGTTTAAGGTGTTAAAGCTTACTGATTTATGTTGGTAAATGGGTATGTATGCTAGATAATGAACTGCATGTAATATGGAAGCTGTTAGATTGATTTTTAGGGTGATTTATGTGTTTTTTCGCGACTAGCGAAACTGTGGTGTTCTCTGGGCGAAATTGTCCAGCGAAACTATGTATATCTCCTTCCAGCGACACTATGCAGCGAAACTGCAGTGTCGCCGGGTAAACCAACCAGACCAGCTCGAGCGAATCTACCGAGCGAAATTCCCTGAACGAAAGTTCAAACCAGTTTCGGGCGAAACTAGGCTAGCGAAACTGTGCCAACAGTTTCGAGCGAAACTAGCCTGGCGAAACTGTGTCATCGGGTATTGCCTAGCGAAAGTGCTGCCCGGGCACACAGCGAAACTGCCTAGCGAAACTGCTAGCGAAACTAAGACCAGAATCCAAACTTGTGAAATTTACTTGAACGTTATGCCATGACTTACATGAATTATGCCATGATGATACATGCTTTGACTTCTGATATATATATATGAACCCTTGTTTATGATCAACCATCGGTGTCGTGTGTCGTTATGTCGAGTCATAGTTTCAACGTGCTATGTTATGGGCCATAGTGACGTTAAGTAAAGATTAGACCCCAAAACTAATACTTAAGACCTAAACGTGTTCATAGGTCTTCGTTAAGCAAAACTTGGATTATATAACAAGTGTAGCAGTGCAACCAAAGGTGAGTGTCACTAACCCGTTTACTGTGAGCCCGTTTGGGACACACTGAATAACTTAATGGAAAACAATGCTGACAACTTTACGAGTGCTATGCACCACTTGATGAAACTGAAAACCTAGAATGCTATGCATCTACTTGATGAACTTGAAGTGTTTTATGGGAAACACTTGTGAAACTTAACAAACTATTTTCTGAAACGAAAACCGTTTTAATATGGCTAGTGTAGGTTAAAGTCTAAACCACATGATATCACATGATTTCTAAGGATTGCCTTTTTAACTGAAAAAGTCCTCAACTTAATTGTGCCATTAATTGTAAAGCGAGGGGATGTTGGGTAGATCTACTGGAGTTTGACAAACTCCGCCTCGTGACACTGGAGGTGCACGGAGGTACAATATCAGCCTATCTGACCGTGATCCCGAGAGGACACGGGGGAAGCAAGGCCGCGATGACGAATGTCCGCAAAACAAAATGGCTGAAGGCTCTGCCTCTACTATACTTAATCGTCAGCTTTGGTACAAACTTCCTTAGTGCATGGAAACAACGGATTAGCTACCCGCGATATCGGTTGAGCACTTTAATTATACAAGACTAGTACATACCTGATAACTCTGTTACGGACAATGACTTTACTAAATGACAAATGTTTATGAATTGACGCATATAACTGAGCATTGCTTTTCACAAACAAATATTACGTATGTATATGTTGACACGATTACGATTATGAGACCGGGCCAATGCATGACATGCCCACTGTGAACTCACCAACCGTTAGTGTGACATCCGGGAATTTCAAGGTTAACTTCCGTTAGACAAATCCGTTAGTTACGTTATAAGTGGTAACTTAGTAACTAATGCTTAACTAGGCCGAATGCGTCCACATCCTTTGGTTGATCACCGAACCCGCCCATATGTGCTGTGTGTTCATTTATTGTTGTCATTATGTGCAATGTGATTTAAATGCATGATTTAATATTATGAATAGCATGACAAATTGTAAATACTTGATTATGTGAAAAACTTGCCTTTTTGGTCGCCAGCGAAACTACCGGGCGAAACTATAGTGTCGCCCGGTAGCCAGCTAAGATAATCCAATAACACGAGACCAGAGCTAGTTTCGCCTGGACAGCGAAACTGCCAGCGAAACTGGCCTCTGATATAAATAAACTTAATAAACCCTAGTTTCTCCATTTGCCTCATTTCATCACAAACACACACACTATTCTCTGGAAACTGGTCAGCCGAGAAAACCATCAAGAAACCGAGACCTCAGCCTCAAGACCATCACCTCATCTCATCTATCGATCCTAGAACCAACCGTGAGTCCCAAAACTATGTTTCTTGCTTCTTCTATGTGTTTTCTTTATAAAGTATGATCAAACCTTCATGAAAACTTGTATGCTTCTGAGATAATACTTAGGAATGCTAGATCTATCATAAAGTTAGCAACTTTATGTTTAAAATCCAACCATGTTAGAGATTTATGCTATTTTAGCCATTTTAGGGTTTTATATGTATTTTGGGTGATTTGATGACAAAATGCATGTTTAAGGTGTTAAAGCTTGCTGATTTATGTTGGTAAATGCCTATGTATGCTAAATAATGAATTGCATGTAAGATCAGAAGCTGTTAGGTTGATTTTTAGGCAAATCCGTATGTTTTTCGCGACCAGCGAAACTGTGTGTTCTCTGGGCGAAATTATCCAGCGAATTTACTTGTTCATTCAGCGACACTGTCGAGCGAAACTATAGTGTCGCTAGCGAAACTGACCCGACCAGCTCGAGCGAAACTACCGAGCGAAATACCTGAACGAAAGTTCAAACCAGTTTCCCAGCGAAACTAGGCTAGCGAAACTGCGTCAGCAGTTTCGGGCGAAACTAGCCTAGCGAAACTGTGTCACCAGGCATTGCCTAGCGAAAGTGCTGCCCGTGCACCCAGCGAAACTGCCTAGCGAAACTGTGCTAGCGAAACTAAGACCTGACCTGAAAACCAAACTTGTGAAATTTGCTTAAGTGTTATGCCATGACTTACATGATTTTGCCATGATGAAACATGCTGATATCTGAATTATATGAACCCTTGTTTATGATCAACCATCGGTGTCGTGTGTCGTTATGTCGTGTCGTAGTTCCAACGTGCTATGTTATGGGCCATAGTGACGTTAAGTAAAGATTAGACACAAAACTAATACTTAAGACCTAAACGTGTTCATAGGTTTTCGATAAGCAAACAATACTTGGATTATATAGCAAGTGTAGCAGTGCAACCCAAGGTGAGTGTCACTAACCCATTTACCGTGAACCCGTTTGGGTCACGCTGAATAACTTAATGAAGAACAATGCTGACAACCCTATGAGAGCTATGCACCTCTCTGATGAACTTGAATTCGGGAATGCTTGGCACCCACTTGATGAACTAGAAGTGCTTTATGGGAAGCACTTGTGAAATACTTAAACAACTAATTCTAAAACGAAACTGAAAAATGTTTTCGGGATTCATAAGAACCCCAAAGTAAACCGTTTTAATATGACTAGTGTAGGTTAAAGTCTAAACCAATGATATCACATGATTTCTAAGGATGCCTTAAAAACTTAAAAGTCCTCAACTAAATTGTACCATTAATTGTAAAGCGAGGGGATGTTGGGTAGATCTACTGGAGTTTGACAAACTCCGCCCCGTGGCACGGGGAGTGCACGGAGGAACAATATCAGCCTATTTGACCGTAGTCCCGGGGAGGACACGGGGGAGGCAAGAACCGCGATGACGTAGGTCCGCACCGTACGGGATGGCTCGGCCCCCACAAAATAAGTCAGCTTTGGTACGAAACTTCCTTAGTGCATGGAACAACGGATTAGCTACCCGCGATATCGGTTGACCGCTTTAACTTTACTTAACTAGTGCATATTAGGTAATACATCACTTGGCAATGTTTATAAAACTAATACTTATTACATGTTGATGAATACGATTATGAGACCGGGCCAATGCATGTCATGCCCACCGTGAACTCACCAACCGTTAGGTTGACACTTGTGTGGTTTAAACTTTTGCAGATCGCTGAGGAGTATCCGCTGGAGGTTGGCATGGCACTTGAAGATTTCTTATTTTAAACTCAAACTTGGGAATTTAATAATAATTCATGTTTTGTAATTTAAGCACGTGGTTAGTGCTAAGATACTTATGTTTATTTTCCGCTGCGTACTTTTAAAAACTGTTTTGATTATGAACACTTGGACTTTACTCCGATTCGTTTAGTATTTGTAACTAATGGTTGTGGTCCTGGTTTGCTCGCACCCCTTAACGGTATAAACTCCGTTAGTGGTAATGTTGGGGGTGTGACAGATTGGTATCAGAGCCATAAGTTGCAGAGAACTGGAATCATTTTTGAAAACGATTTGGAAACTGCAACTTGAAAACCTTAGTTACAAACGAAACAAACAAACTCTCAAAGACAAAATTTTTACGTGCCAACCTGGGATACTCGCTCTGCTGTGTAAGTAAATACTTCATATGTATATAAATATGTATATCTATATATAAATATATATAGACCGTGTCTAGGTAGTCTAACGGAAAGACCTTAGGGAATTTTCACACACGAAAACACGAACGCTGATACGCACACTACTTCGGGGGAAAGCGACAACGAAACGACGCTACACGCTACGTCCTGATTTCTACTACGATGACTACGCCAACGGTGACTTTTATGGGGAAGCCGACTTTCGACGATAGCTACTTACGACTTACGACGATCTCCGACGACGCCTCGATTTTGCACGAAAATTTTTTCTGGACTAATAGAGGGATAACGGGAAATTGCTAATATACATATTATGGGATATGTATAGAACATAACTATAATTGAACACTGGCTACTTTAACTGTCCAGAAAATGTCGGGAGGAGATGGAAGGAACAACATTACCCTAACACCTGCAGAACTACAAGCAATGATAAACGCACACGTACAAGCCGCAGTGGCAGCCGTCCATGCTACAATCGCCGCGCAGCAAGCCATCCATTTGGCTCATCAGCTTACTAAACAGGAGAATGAGGGAGATACATTTCCTGCAAGAGCCTCTGAGAAGATTGCCTTAAGTAACAAGAGAAAGGCTGATGAAGAAACTCCTGGAAACTCAATGAACAATCGGAGTGTTGGAAACAAAAGGTCTGGGAACAGCGGAGGTAACAACCGCCAAGGTGGGAATGGAAACTACAAGGGCAAGCTGCCCAGGTGCAACAAGTGTGGGAGGCATCACACCGGTATCTGCAGAATGAGTTTGAACTGCGAGAGATGTGGCAAGAAAGGCCATGAAGCAAAAGACTGTTGGACGATGTTACCTAAGCCACAAAACCTCCCAAGGCGAAACAACAGCAACAACCGTAACAACAACAATGAAGCTCCCAGAGGAAATGGTAATGGGAACTGCTATGCATGTGGTGTTCCAGGCCACATGCAGAGGGACCGCCCACAGTTGAGAGAACAGGGAGACAATAACAGGAACGGTAATCGGAGAAATGGCAACGGAAATGGAAACGACAGAGGAAGAGCTTTCGTCATGGGTCAAGAAGAAGCTCGCAACGACGCCGACGTGATTAATGGTAAATTTATATTGAATGGTTTCTTTGCTACTGTATTGTTTGATTCTGGTGCTGAAAGAAGTTTTATTTCCACTAAATTTGCTAAGTTGATTAACGCTAAACCGATTGCCCTAGACGCTAAATATGTGGTAGAGCTAGCTAATGGTAAACTTCATGATACGACCCAGATAGTTAAGGACTGTAAGTTAGAACTAGCTGGCCATACATTAGGAATTGACCTTATGCCTTTCCCGATTGGTAGTTTTGACGTATAGTAGGAATGGATTGGTTATCTGAGAATCGAGCTGAAATCTTATGTAAAGAAAAAGTGGTTCGTATCCCACTCGAAGGAGGTGAAATGTTAACGGTTCAAGGTGAAAAAGGTGGAACAGTAACTGGTATTATTTCGTTTCTCAAAGCTCAAAAGTACCTTCGTAAAGGTCACTTCGCGATTCTTGCAAACGTCACCGATTCGACACTTCCCGAGCGCAGAATCAACGACTACCCGATAGTTCGCGACTTCCAAGATGTATTTCCTAAAGATCTGCCTGGTTTGCCTCCATTTCGACAAGAAGAGTTTGGAATCGACTTAGTTCCTGGAGCGTCACCGATTGCACGCGCACCTTACCGATTGGCTGTAAGTGAACTCAACGAACTCTCCGCGCAACTTCAAGAGTTGCTCGACAAAGGATTTATTCATCCAAGTTCGTCTCCATGGGGAGCACCGGTATTATTCGTTAAAAAGAAGGATGGAACGTTCCGAATGTGTATCGACTACCGAGAGCTCAACGAAGTTACTATCAAGAATCGATATCCACTTCCTCGAATCGACGATCTTTCGACCAACTGCAAGGTTCAAGCTACTACTCAAAGATCGATCTACGGTCTGGTTATCACCAACTTCGCGTACGTGATGAGGATATCCCCAAGACTGCTTTTAGGACTCGATATGGTCACTACGAATTCCTGGTTATGCCGTTTGGGCTAACCAATGCACCGGCCGTATTTATGGACCTGATGAATCGAGTGTGCAAGCCGTACCTCGATAAGTTTGTAATAGTCCTCATCGACGATATTTTGATCTACTCCAAGTCAAAGGAAGAACACGAGGAACATCTGCGACTTATATTGGAATTGCTCCGCAAGGAACAGCTTTATGCTAAGTTTTCGAAGTGCGATTTTTGGATTCGCGAAGTCCAGTTTCTTGGACACATTGTCGACAAGAATGGGATTCATGTCGACCCTACTAAAGTGGAAGCAATCAAGAATTGGTCTACGCCAAGAGCACCGACTGAAATCCGACAATTTTTGGGACTTGCCGGATATTACCGAAGGTTTATTAAGGGTTTCTCACAAATAGCTCAACCCTTAACGGCTTTAACGCACAAAGGAGTGCAATATAGATGGGGTGAAAAAGAAGAACACGCGTTCCAAACGCTTAAAGACATGTTATGTTCAGCTCCAATTCTCGCGTTACCCGATGGAATCGACGACTTTGTGGTTTACTGCGATGCATCGATTCAAGGACTTGGTTGTGTGTTGATGCAACGAGACAAGGTAATTGCCTACGGGTCCAGGCAACTGAAGGATACGGAAAAGAATTACACGACTCACGATTTGGAATTAGGAGCCGTGGTTCATGCACTTAAGATTTGGAGACATTACCTCTATGGAACAAAGTGCACAATATTTACTGATCACAAGAGCTTACAACACATCTTCGAACAAAAGGATCTCAACATGCGACAACGAAGATGGATCGAGTTATTAAATGACTATGATTTGGTAATTAAGTATCATCCTGGAAAAGCCAACGTTGTGGCTGATGCTTTAAGTCGGAAAGAGTATGAAAAGCCTCGACGGGTACGAGCGCTTCAACTTACAATACATTCAGGATTACCGGATCGGATCCGTGACTGCCAACGAGAAGCTTTGAAAGCAGAAAACTTCGCAACTGAAGCACTGCGTGGTGTAGATGGCCATTCTGAAGTTAAGTCCGATGGACTCACGTACTATAATGACAGAATCTGGATTCCTTTGTTTGGAAATCTCCGTGAGCTCGTGATGGACGAGGTTCACAAGTCAAGATACTCGGTACACCCCGGATCAGATAAAATGTATCAGGACTTGAAAAATCTTTATTGGTGGCCGAATATGAAAGCCGACATTGCTCGATATGTGGCTAAATGTTTAACCTGCTCAAGAGTCAAGATTGAATACCAAAAGCCTTCTGGTTTACTACAGCAACCAAAGATCCCAGAATGGAAATGGGAGGATATCTCTATGGATTTTGTAACGGGACTACCTCATCGATCAAATCAACCGGATGCGATTTGGGTTGTCATCGATCGATTAACCAAATCGGCACATTTCATTCCGATGAAGGAAAGTGATAATATGGATAAATTGACAAAGCTGTACATCGATAAAATTGTGAAGCTTCACGGTGTGCCTAAGACTATCATTTCTGATCGAGATCCTCGATTTACTTCCCGATTATGGCAATCAATGCAGGAAGCATTGGGAACCCGACTAGATATGAGTACAGCCTATCACCCACAAACGGATGGTCAATCGGAACGAACCATTCAAACCTTAGAAGATATGCTCCGAGCTTGCGTCCTTGACTTTGGGAAAGATTGGGAGACTCACCTTCCACTGGTGGAGTTCTCTTACAACAATAGTTATCATTCAAGTATAGGTGCTGCACCTTTTGAAGCACTTTATGGCAGAAAATGTAGATCGCCCGTGTGTTGGGCCGAAACGGGTGAGAAAGGGCTCACTGGACCGGAAGTTATCCATGATATGACCGAGCGAATTATTCAAATCAGGCAACGGCTAGCTGCAGCACGTGATCGACAAAAGAGTTACGCCGACAAACGCCGAAAACCTCTAAAGTTTGAGGTGGGTGACAAAGTATTGTTGAAAGTATCTCCCTGGAAGGGAGTGATACGCTTCGGGAAGCGTGGAAAGTTAAATCCTCGCTACATCGGTCCGTTTGAAATTATTGGGGAAGTAGGCCCGGTGGCCTATCGATTGCAACTCCCTGCTGAACTCGATGGAGTTCACAACGTGTTTCACGTTTCCAACCTAAAGAAATGTCTGGCTGAAGACACTGAGATAATTCCCTTGGAGGAATTGGAAATTGACGAACATCTGAGATTTATTGAGCAACCAGTAGAAATCATGGGACGCGAGGAGAAAGCCCTCAAACGTAGCAAGATTCCGATCGTCAAGGTGCGATGGAACTCAAGGCGTGGACCTGAATATACTTGGGAGCGAGAGGATCAAATGAAGAAAAAGTATCCTCACTTGTTCGAGCAAACGTCCACGGAAACTCATGGTATGATTTAATTTTGGGGACCAAAATTCCTGTAACAGGAGGAGGATGTGACAACCCTAAAACTTTTTGCTTTCTTTCCCCAGCGACGACAGCCGAGACTGCGAATGCTACGACACAAGAATAATTTTCGGGACGAAAATTCCAATTTCAAGGGGATGATGTGACATCCGGGAATTTCAAGGTTAACTTCCGTTAGACAAATCCGTTAGTTACGTTATAAGTGGTAACTTAGTAACTAATGCTTAACTAGGCCGAATGCGTCCACGTCCTTTGGTTGATCACCGAACCCGCCCATATGTGCTGTGTGTTCATTTATTGTTGTCATTATGTGCAATGTGATTTAAATGCATGATTTAATATTATGAATAGCATGACAAATTGTAAATACTTGATTATGTGAAAAACTTGCCTTTTTGGTCGCCAGCGAAACTACCGGGCGAAACTATAGTGTCGCCCGGTAGCCAGCTAAGATAATCCAATAACACGAGACCAGAGCTAGTTTCGCCTGGACAGCGAAACTGCCAGCGAAACTGGCCTCTGATATAAATAAACTTAATAAACCCTAGTTTCTCCATTTGCCTCATTTCATCACAAACACACACACTATTCTCTGGAAACTGGTCAGCCGAGAAAACCATCAAGAAACCGAGACCTCAGCCTCAAGACCATCACCTCATCTCATCTATCGATCCTAGAACCAACCGTGAGTCCCAAAACTATGTTTCTTGCTTCTTCTATGTGTTTTCTTTATAAAGTATGATCAAACCTTCATGAAAACTTGTATGCTTCTGAGATAATACTTAGGAATGCTAGATCTATCATAAAGTTAGCAACTTTATGTTTAAAATCCAACCATGTTAGAGATTTATGCTATTTTAGCCATTTTAGGGTTTTATATGTATTTTGGGTGATTTGATGACAAAATGCATGTTTAAGGTGTTAAAGCTTGCTGATTTATGTTGGTAAATGCCTATGTATGCTAAATAATGAATTGCATGTAAGATCAGAAGCTGTTAGGTTGATTTTTAGGCAAATCCGTATGTTTTTCGCGACCAGCGAAACTGTGTGTTCTCTGGGCGAAATTATCCAGCGAATTTACTTGTTCATTCAGCGACACTGTCGAGCGAAACTATAGTGTCGCTAGCGAAACTGACCCGACCAGCTCGAGCGAAACTACCGAGCGAAATACCTGAACGAAAGTTCAAACCAGTTTCCCAGCGAAACTAGGCTAGCGAAACTGCGTCAGCAGTTTCGGGCGAAACTAGCCTAGCGAAACTGTGTCACCGGGCATTGCCTAGCGAAAGTGCTGCCCGTGCACCCAGCGAAACTGCCTAGCGAAACTGTGCTAGCGAAACTAAGACCTGACCTGAAAACCAAACTTGTGAAATTTGCTTAAGTGTTATGCCATGACTTACATGATTTTGCCATGATGAAACATGCTGATATCTGAATTATATGAACCCTTGTTTATGATCAACCATCGGTGTCGTGTGTCGTTATGTCGTGTCGTAGTTCCAACGTGCTATGTTATGGGCCATAGTGACGTTAAGTAAAGATTAGACACAAAACTAATACTTAAGACCTAAACGTGTTCATAGGTTTTCGATAAGCAAACAATACTTGGATTATATAGCAAGTGTAGCAGTGCAACCCAAGGTGAGTGTCACTAACCCATTTACCGTGAACCCGTTTGGGTCACGCTGAATAACTTAATGAAGAACAATGCTGACAACCCTATGAGAGCTATGCACCTCTCTGATGAACTTGAATTCGGGAATGCTTGGCACCCACTTGATGAACTAGAAGTGCTTTATGGGAAGCACTTGTGAAATACTTAAACAACTAATTCTAAAACGAAACTGAAAAATGTTTTCGGGATTCATAAGAACCCCAAAGTAAACCGTTTTAATATGACTAGTGTAGGTTAAAGTCTAAACCAATGATATCACATGATTTCTAAGGATGCCTTAAAAACTTAAAAGTCCTCAACTAAATTGTACCATTAATTGTAAAGCGAGGGGATGTTGGGTAGATCTACTGGAGTTTGACAAACTCCGCCCCGTGGCACGGGGAGTGCACGGAGGAACAATATCAGCCTATTTGACCGTAGTCCCGGGGAGGACACGGGGGAGGCAAGAACCGCGATGACGTAGGTCCGCACCGTACGGGATGGCTCGGCCCCCACAAAATAAGTCAGCTTTGGTACGAAACTTCCTTAGTGCATGGAACAACGGATTAGCTACCCGCGATATCGGTTGACCGCTTTAACTTTACTTAACTAGTGCATATTAGGTAATACATCACTTGGCAATGTTTATAAAACTAATACTTATTACATGTTGATGAATACGATTATGAGACCGGGCCAATGCATGTCATGCCCACCGTGAACTCACCAACCGTTAGGTTGACACTTGTGTGGTTTAAACTTTTGCAGATCGCTGAGGAGTATCCGCTGGAGGTTGGCATGGCACTTGAAGATTTCTTATTTTAAACTCAAACTTGGGAATTTAATAATAATTCATGTTTTGTAATTTAAGCACGTGGTTAGTGCTAAGATACTTATGTTTATTTTCCGCTGCGTACTTTTAAAAACTGTTTTGATTATGAACACTTGGACTTTACTCCGATTCGTTTAGTATTTGTAACTAATGGTTGTGGTCCTGGTTTGCTCGCACCCCTTAACGGTATAAACTCCGTTAGTGGTAATGTTGGGGGTGTGACAGTTAGGTTGACACTTGTGTGGTTTTCACTTTTGCAGATCGTTGAAGAGTATCCATTGAAGGTTGGCATGGCACGTGAAGACTTTTACTTTCATTAAACTAACTGGGGATTTTTGATTTGATACAATAATTTGTAAAGCACGTGGCTAGTGCTAAGATACTATTGTTTTTATTCCGCTGCGTAACTTTTGAAACTGTTTGAAATGAATGTTTTGGACTTTACTCTGATTCGTTTAAGTATTTGTAACTAATGGTTGTGGTCCTGGTTTGCTCGCACCCCTTAACGGTATAAACTCCGTTAGTGGTTATTTGGGGGTGTGACAGATTGGTATCAGAGCCAGGTTGCAGAGAACTGGAATCATTTTGAAAAACGATTTGGAAACTGCAACTTGAAACCTTAGTTACAAACGAACAAACAAATTCCCAAAACAAAATTTTTACGTGCCAACCTGGGATACTCGCTCCACTGTGTAAGTAAATACTCCATATGTAGATATATATACGTAGATATATATAGAGACCGTGTCTAAGTAGTCTAACGGAAAAGCCTTAGGAAGATTTCACACGCAAATACGAAATGCGAACGATAATACACGCACTACTCTGGGGAAAGCGACAACGAAACGATGCTACGCGTTACGTCCTGATTTCCGCTACGATGACTACGCCGACGGTGACTTTTATGGGGAAGCCGACTTTCGACGATAGTACTTACGACTTACGACGTTCTCCGACGACGCCTCGATTGTGCACAAAATTTTTTCTGGACTAATAGAGGGATAACGGGAAATTGCTAATATACATATTATGGGATATGTATAGAATATAATTGTTACTGAACACTGGCTACTTTAACTGTTCAGCAAAATGTCTGGAAGAGCGGGAAGGAATAACATCAACTTGACGCCTGCACAACTGCAAGCAATGATCAACGAGCATGTGCAAGCCGCCGTGGCCGCCGTGCAAGCTACAATTGCCGCGCATGGTAATTGTTATGCCGGTTAAGGCACAAGGCGATATATATATTTTGACCTGTTTAAATTTGAAACCCAAACTATTAATTGCATCAGGAAACGTTCATCACTGCACATTTAAGACTTTCATGGACTCCAAGCCGATGACGTTCTCCGGCGAGGAAGGAGCGGTGGGACTCCTCAGGTGGATCGAGAAGTCTGAAAAGGTCTTCTCCATGTGTAACTGCCCGGCTGAGAACAAGGTGAAATTTGCGACTGGTACATTCGAAGGAGCTGCTCTCTCCTGGTGGAACGCCGAAATTCAAATGGTTGGGGTAAACGATGCTAATAATATGCAATGGGAAGCGTTCAAGGAACTGATAATCGAGGAGTATTGCCCACGGGACCAAGTCAAGAAGCTTGAGGGAGAATTTCTGAACTCCAAAATGTCTGGGTCCGAGGTCGAAGAGTACACTGCGCGTTACCACGAGTACGCGGTACTGTGTCCATCCATGGTTGATGCTGAATTCAAGCGCATTGAGCGTTATCTGGAGGGTCTCGTACCCCAAATCAAGAGTTTGGTGACTGC
Source organism: Deinandra increscens subsp. villosa (assembly GCA_039602395.1). Classification (NCBI taxonomy): domain Eukaryota; kingdom Viridiplantae; phylum Streptophyta; class Magnoliopsida; order Asterales; family Asteraceae; genus Deinandra; species Deinandra increscens. The sequence goes on from JBCNJP010000023.1 coordinate 66,382,674, forward strand.
CAGCAACCCAATCACTGTGCAACAAGCCATCCGTCTGGCTCATAAGTTAACTGATCAGGAGGTTGAGAGGGGTACACTTCCTGCAAGAGTTTCTGAGAAGACTGCCTTGAGTGGCAAAAGAAAAGCTGAAGGAGAAGCTCCTGAAAATTCAATGAACAATCAGAGTATTGGAAACAACACGGGGAGATCCTTTAACTCCCAGGGTCAGAGCAAGAGATCTTGGAACAACAGTGTTAACAACCACCAGGGCGGAAATGGCCAAAGTAACTACAAAGGTAACATGCCCAAGTGCAACAGGTGTGGGAAGCATCACACCGGTACCTGCAGAAAAAGTTTGACCTGCGAAAGATGTGGCAAGAGGAGCCATGAAGCAAAAGACTGTTGGGCAATTCTTCCTGAGCAACAGAACCGCCAAAGGCACAACAACAACTATGGAAACAACCGGGGAAATGGTAACAACAATGGTCAGAACCGTAACAACAATGAAGCTCCCAGAGGAAATGGTAATGGGAACTGCTATGAATGTGGTGCTCAAGGCCACATAAAGAGGGACTGCCCGCAGTTGAGAAGACAGGGGAATGGTAACCAGGGAAACAATGGTGGTAATGGTAATGGTGGAGGCAATGGTAACGGGAATGGTGGAAATGGCAGGGGAAGAGCTTTTGTTATGGGTCAAGGTGAAGCTCGCAATGATGCCAACGTGATTAACGGTAAATTCATCCTTAATGGTTTCTTTGCTACTGTATTGTTTGATTCTGGTGCTGAAAGAAGCTTTATTTCCACTAAATTTGCTAAGTTGATTAATGCTAAACCTATTGCTTTAGACGCTAAGTATGTGGTAGAGCTAGCTAATGGTAAACTTCATGATACAACTCAGATAGTTAAGGACTGTAAGTTAGAACTAGCTGGCCATGCACTAGGAATCGACCTTATGCCTTTTCCGATTGGTAGTTTTGACGTTATAGTAGGAATGGATTGGTTATCTGAGAACCGAGCTGAAATCTTATGTAAAGAAAAAGTGGTTCGTATCCCACTCAAGGATGGTGAAGTGTTAACGGTCCAAGGTGAAAAAGGTGGAACAGTAACTGGTATCATTTCGTTTCTCAAAGCTCAAAAGTGCCTTCGCAAAGGTCACTTCGCGATTCTTGCCAACGTCACCGATTCGACACTTCCCGAGCGCAGAATCGACGACTACCCGATAGTCCGCGACTTCCACGATGTATTTCCTGAAGATCTGCCTGGTCTGCCTCCATTTCGACAAGTGGAGTTTGGAATCGACTTAGTTCCTGGAGCCGCTCCGATTGCACGCGCACCTTACCGTTTGGCAGTAAGTGAACTCAACGAACTCTCCTCACAACTTCAAGAGCTACTCGACAAAGGATTTATTCGTCCAAGTTCGTCTCCGTGGGGAGCTCCGGTATTGTTTGTTAAGAAGAAGGATGGAACGTTCCGAATGTGTATTGACTACCGAGAGCTTAACAAAGTTACGATCAAGAATCGGTATCCACTTCCTCGAATCGACGATCTCTTCGACCAGCTACAAGGTTCAAGTTACTTCTCAAAGATTGATCTACGATCTGGATATCACCAGCTTAGCGTTCGAGATGAGGATGTCCCCAAGACTGCTTTCAGAACTCGGTATGGTCACTACGAATTCCTGGTTATGCCGTTTGGGCTATCCAATGCACCGGCCGTATTTATGGATCTGATGAATCGAGTGTGCAAGCCGTACCTCGATAAGTTTGTGATAGTTTTCATCGATGATATTTTGATCTACTCCAAGACAAAAGAGGAACACGAGGAGCACCTGCGACTTATCTTGGAATTGCTCCGCAAGGAACAACTTTACGCCAAGTTTTCGAAATGCGATTTTTGGATTCGCAAAGTCCAGTTTCTTGGACACATTGTTGATCAGAACGGAATTCATGTCGACCCAGCTAAAGTGGAAGCTATCAAGAATTGGCCTACCCCAAGAGCACCGACCGAAATCCGACAATTTTTGGGACTTGCCGGATACTATCGAAGATTCATCAAGGGTTTCTCGCAATTGGCTCAACCCTTGACGGCTTTAACGCACAAAGGAGTGCAATATAGATGGGGTGAAAAAGAAGAACGTGCGTTTCAAACTCTTAAAGATATGTTATGTTCAGCTCCAATTCTCGCGTTGCCCGATGGAATTGACGACTTTGTGGTTTACTGTGATGCATCAATTCAAGGACTCGGTTGTGTGTTGATGCAACGGGACAAGGTGATTGCCTACGGGTCCAGGCAATTGAAGGATACTGGGAAGAATTATACAACGCATGATTTGGAAATGGGAGCCGTTGTTCATGCACTCAAGATTTAGAGACATTACCTCTACGGAACAAAGTGCACCATATTTACCGATCACAAAAGCTTACAGCACATCTTTAATCAGAAGGATCTTAACATGCGACAACGACGGTGGGTCGAGCTATTGAATGATTATGACTTAGAAATCAAATATCACCCGGGAAAAGCCAATGTTGTGGCTGATGCATTAAGTCGAAAGGAGTATGAAAAGCCTCGACGAGTACGAGCGCTGCAACTTACCATTCACACGGGATTGCCGGATCGGATCCGCGATGCCCAACAAGAAGCTTTAAAAGAAGAAAACTTCGCAGCTGAAGCACTGCGTGGTGTAGACGGTAACTCTGAAGTTAGGTCCGACGGACTCAGGTATTATAATGACAGAATTTGGGTTCCTTTACTTGGAAATCTTCGTGAGCTCGTGATGGACGAGGCTCACAAATCAAGGTATTCGGTGCACCCTGGATCGGATAAAATGTACCAAGATTTGAAGGGTTTGTATTGGTGGCCGAATATGAAAGCCGACATCGCGCGATATGTGGCTAAGTGTTTAACATGCTCAAGAGTGAAGATTGAATACCAAAAGCCTTCTGGGCTATTACAGCAACCAAAGATCCCAGAATGGAAATGGGAGGATATCTCCATGGATTTTGTAACGGGATTACCTCATCGATCAAATCGACCGGATGCGATTTGGGTTATCATTGATCGATTAACCAAATCTGCACATTTTATCCCGATGAAGGAAAACGACAATATGGACAAATTAACTAAGCTGTATATCGACCGAATTGTGGCACGTCATGGGGTGCCTAAGACTATTATCTCTGACAGAGATCCCCGATTCACTTCCCGATTATGGCAATCTATGCAAGAAGCACTGGGAACCAGACTGGATATGAGCACAGCTTATCACCCGCAGACCGATGGTCAGACGGAAAGAACTATTCAGACTCTAGAAGACATGCTTCGAGCTTGCGTTCTCGACTTTGGTAAAGACTGGGAGGCTCATCTTCCGTTGGTGGAGTTCTCTTACAACAACAGTTATCATTCAAGTATCGGTGCAGCACCTTTTGAAGCTCTTTATGGCAGAAAATGTAGATCGCCCGTGTGTTGGGCCGAAACGGGTGAAAAGGGACTCACCGGACCAGAGCTCATTCATGATACAACTGAACGGATTATTCAGATCAGAAAGCGGATAGCCGCAGCACGTGACAGACAAAAGAGTTATGCCGACAAACGCCGTAAACCCTTGAAGTTCGATGTAGGCGACAAGGTGCTATTAAAGGTATCTCCCTGGAAAGGTGTGATACGCTTTGGGAAGCGTGGAAAGTTAAATCCTCGCTACATCGGTCCTTTTGAAATCATTGGGGAAGTAGGCCCGGTGGCCTATCGATTACAACTCCCTGCTGAACTCAATGGAGTTCACAACGTGTTTCACGTTTCGAACCTAAAGAAATGTCTGGCTGAAGACACCGAAATAATTCCTTTGGAGGAATTGGAAATTGATGAACATTTAAGATTTATCGAGCAACCAGTAGAAATCATGGGGCGCGAGGAGAAAGCCCTCAAACGTAGCAAGATTCCGATCGTCAAGGTTCGATGGAACTCAAAACGTGGACCTGAATATACTTGGGAACGAGAGGATCAGATGAAGAAAAAGTATCCTCACTTATTCGAGCAAACGTCCACAGAAACTCAAGGTATAATTTAATTTTGGGGACCAAAATTCCTTTAACAGGAGGAGGATGTGGCAACCCTAAAACTTTTGCTTTCTTTCCCCAGCGACGACAGCTGATGCTGCGAACGTTACGACGCAAGAATAATTTTCGGGACGAAAATTCCAATTACAAGGGGATGATGTGACATCCGAGAATTTCAAGGTTTACTTCCGTTAGACATTTCCGTTAGTTACGTTATAAGTGTTAACTTAGTAACTAATGCTTAACTAGGCCGAATACGTCCACGTCCTTTGGTTGATCACCGAACCCGCCCATATGTGCTATGTGTTCATTTATTGTTGTCATTATGTGCAATGTGATTTAAACGCATGATTTAATATTATGAATAGCATGACAAATTGTAAATCCTTGATTTTGTGAAAATTGTCTAAGTTGTACAGCCAGCGAAACTAACGGGCGAAACTATAGTGTCGCCCGGTAGTCAGCTGAGCTATTCGATAACACATGATCAGAGCTAGTTTCGCCTGACCAGCGAAACTGCCAGCGAAACTAGCCTCTGATATAAATAATCTTAATAAACCCTAGTTCTCCTACTTGCCTCATTTACACAAAAACACACACTCTTCTCTGGAGAATCTGGTCAGCTGAAAACCATCAAGAAAACCAAGATCTCAGCCTCAAGACAACATCCATTCGATTCCCTGATCGAATCGTGAGTCCCAAAACCTTCCTTTATGCCATTTTTATGCGTTTTCTATGTATTTCTTCATAAAGCATGCTTAAACCTTCATGATATTGTTAGATCTTCTGTAGGAATGCTTAGGAATGCTAGATCTACCATAAAGTTGATAACTTTACGTGTAAAACTGATCCATGATAGAGATTTGTGCCATTTTAGTCATTTTAGGGTTTTAAATGTATTTTGGTGATTTGATGTTGAAAATGCATGTTTAAGGTGTTAAAGCTTACTGATTTATGTTGGTAAATGGGTATGTATGCTAGATAATGAACTGCATGTAGTATGGAAGCTGTTAGATTGATTTTTAGGCTGATTTATGTGTTTTTTCGCGACTAGCAAAACTGTGGTGTTCTCTGGGCGAAATTGTCCAGCGAAACTATGTATATCTCCTTCCAGCGACACTATGCAGCGAAACTGCAGTGTCGCCGGGTAAACCAACCAGACCAGCTCGAGCGAATCTACCAAGCGAAATTCCCTGAACGAAAGTTCAAACCAGTTTCGGGCGAAACTAGGCTAGCGAAACTGTGCCAACAGTTTCGAGCGAAACTAGCCTGGCGAAACTGTGTCATCGGGTATTGCCTAGCGAAAGTGCTGCCCGTGCACACAGCGAAACTGCCTAGCGAAACTGCTAGCGAAACTGAGACCAGAATTCAAACTTGTGAAATTTACTTGAACGTTATGCCATGACTTACATGAATTATGCCATGATGATACATGCTTTGACTTCTGATATATATATATATGAACCCTTGTTTATGATCAACCATCGGTGTCGTGTGTCGTTATGTCGAGTCATAGTTTCAACGTGCTATGTTATGGGCCATAGTGACGTTAAGTAAAGATTAGACCCCAAAACTAATACTTAAGACCTAAACGTGTTCATAGGTCTTCGTTAAGCAAAACTTGGATTATATAACAAGTGTAGCAGTGAAACCAAAGGTGAGTGTCACTAACCCGTTTACTGTGAGCCCGTTTGGGACACACTGAATAACTTAATGGAAAACAATGCTGACAACTTTACGAGTGCTATGCACCACTTGATGAAACTGAAAACCTAGAATGCTATGCATCTACTTGATGAACTTGAAGTGTTTTATGGGAAACACTTGTGAAACTTAACAAACTATTTTCTGAAACGAAAACCGTTTTAATATGGCTAGTGTAGGTTAAAGTCTAAACCACATGATATCACATGATTTCTAAGGATTGCCTTTTTAACTGAAAAAGTCCTCAACTTAATTGTGCCATTAATTGTAAAGCGAGGGGATGTTGGGTAGATCTACTGGAGTTTGACAAACTCCGCCTCGTGACACTGGAGGTGCACGGAGGTACAATATCAGCCTATCTGACCGTGATCCCGAGAGGACACGGGGGAGGCAAGGCCGCGATGACCAATGTCCGCAAAACAAAATGGCTGAAGGCTCTGCCTCTACTATACTTAATCGTCAGCTTTGGTACAAACTTCCTTAGTGCATGGAAACAACGGATTAGCTACCCGCGATATCGGTTGAGCACTTTAATTATACAAGACTAGTACATACCTGATAACTCTGTTACGGACAATGACTTTACTAAATGACAAATGTTTATGAATTGACGCATATAACTGAGCATTGCTTTTCACAAACAAATATTACGTATGTATATGTTGACACGATTATGATTATGAGACCGGGCCAATGCATGACATGCCCACTGTGAACTCACCAACCGTTAGGTTGACACTTGTGTGGTTTTCACTTTTGCAGATCGTTGAAGAGTATCCATTGAAGGTTGGCATGGCACGTGAAGACTTTTACTTTCATTAAACTAACTGGGGATTTTTGATTTGATACAATAATTTGTAAAGCACGTGGCTAGTGCTAAGATACTATTGTTTTTATTCCGCTGCGTAACTTTTGAAACTGTTTGAAATGAATGTTTTGGACTTTACTCTGATTCGTTTAAGTATTTGTAACTAATGGTTGTGGTCCTGGTTTGCTCGCACCCCTTAACGGTATAAACTCCGTTAGTGGTTATTTGGGGGTGTGACAAATAGGATGTCTTGTATTCTGTTTAGTAACTTCTGGAGAGATATCTTAACTGTGTACTCTGTTGTCTCTGTGGTTTAATACAAGTCTATTGTACTTACTCCTTGTGTTCATACTCATTTTACGTTGATTTCATAACGACTAAGTAGACGATCTACCGCTCACGCATTTTTTAAGTTTCCATGAAGTTGATGCCATAGTCATCATCTGATTTTGTATCCAAAGTACCTGGCTACAGCATGCTGAAGCTGCAATGTATTCTGCTTCTGCTGTAGAAGTTGAGACACATGTCTGCTTTTTGCATTGCCATGATACAAGTCTATCTCCTAAAAAGTGACATCCACTAGATGTTGAATTTTTGTCAAGATTGCATCCTCCATAGTCACTGTCTGTGAACGCCTTCAAATCGAAGTCTTTATTGTTAGAATACCATAAGCCAAGCTTTGGTCGTCCTTTGAGGTATCTAAAAATTCTTTTCACAGCATTTAAGTGTGATTCCTTTGGTCCAACCTGATATCTAGCACATAAGCAAACAATAAATATGATATCAGGTCTGCTTGTTGTAAGATACATAAGGGAACCAATCATGGCCCTATATGTGTGCTCATCAACAGGTTCACTAGTTACATCAGATGTTAACTTGTGTGATGTTGATATAGGAGTTTTGGCAGTGGAGGATGACAGTATGTCAAACCTCTTTAGCATATCGTGAATATATTTTCATTGATTCAGAAAAATGCCTTCTTTTGTTTGCCTTACTTGAAGACCTAGAAAGAAAGTGAGTTCTCCCATTGAGCTCATTTCAAATTTTGCTTGCATTAGGGCTTCAAACTCCTTACAGAGAGCATCTTTTGTGGAACCAAAAATGATATCATCCACATAAATTTGGACCATTAAGAGATCCTTTCCAATTGTTATTATGAAGAGAGTTTTGTCAATAGCTCCTCTTTTGTATCTATGTTTGGTTAGATAACAAGAGAGAGTCTCATACCAGGTTCTTGGTGCCTGTTTAAGACCATACAGAGCTTTTATCAGTTTGCACACCTTGTTTGGATGATGAGGATCTTCAAACCCAGGTGGTTGACACACATATACTTCTTCATTTAGTAATCCATACAGAAAAGCACTTTTGACATCCATTTGGTAGACATGGAAGTTTTTGTAAGCAGCATAGGATAAAAATATCCTAATTGCTTTTAATCTTGCTACTGGTGCAAAAACTTCATTATAGTCTATTCCTTCTTCTTGTGCAAAGCCTTGAACCACTAACCTTTCCTTGTTTTTTACTAAAATGCCCCTTTCATCCTTCTTGTTTCTAAAAACCCATTTAGTTCCAATTGGTGGTGGTGCATTCTTTGGTAGATCCACCAATTCCCATACTCTTTGTTTGTTGATTTGAAGCAGTTCTTCTTGCATGGCTTTAACCCAACTGTTTTCTCTTAAAGCTTCATTTATTTTCTTTGGTTGCTCTGTGACAAGAAGCATGCATGTAAACAGATGTTTGCATCAATTGATTTGCTTCTTGTGAGTACGGGTGCTTCCACTTCTCTTATAACATTCCTTAGAGGATGATTTTTCAAAATTCTAGAGTTGTAAGTAGGTGGGAATTCATGATGACAATTAGGCTCAGAAAGGTTTAACGGAGTAAACTCATTCATAAGCACTAATTCTGGTATTTCGGTTGAACAAGGTAATTCTTGAACATCTTGAATTTATGAGGCAATAGGCTCATTGATTTCTTCATCAATGTCATCATTAGGAGTAGGTGAGCTTAAGCCTTTAGGTAAAGTGGAGGTTGAGTTGCTACATCCTATCTGGTTTTCTATTGAAGCATGTGATTGTTTGTTCAAATCACTTTTGTTTCTTGAATTTCCAAGACCTACAGCAGTGTCTTGATGAGTTACCAGATGATTTTCAGCTGGTTGTTCTAATTCAATTGCAATATGAGGAATAGTTTTTCCATCAGTATTGAATTGAATAACATCTCCTGGAGCTGAGACATAAGGTTTTGTGCTGACAGATGAGAAGAATGGAGGATCAACACCTTTGAACCTGCCATTTGTGATATTTTGAAGATCTTTTGTCTCACATTTTCACTAAGATGCTTATCAATAGTTACATTGAAAGCAGTGGTTAGTGAGTCGATATTAAATAACCATGAGGGCTCAATTCTGAAATTGTTCTTTGACTTTTCATTAAATACCACATTTATGGTTTCTTCAATAATTTTAGAACTTGTGTTATATACTCTGTATGCCTTAGAGACACCAGAGTATCCCACAAAATAACCATCTACAGCTTTTTCAGCAAATTTTAACAGTTGTTCAATGGTTATCAGTATTGTTACAGGACAGCCAAATGATTTGAGAAAAATGTATGTTTGGTTTTCTTTTTCTCCAATGATCATAAGATGTCTTGTTATGATTTGAGAAATGTACATAACATGCAGTGTTTACTGCTTGAGCTCAAAATGTTACATATAATTTTTATTCAGCCAACATAGATCTTGCAGCCTCAATTATGGTTCTATTTCTTCTCTCAGCAACACCATTTTGTTGAGGAGTTCTAGCTGCACTGAATTGTCTAGCAATTCCTTTTTCTTCACAGAAAGAGTTTAACACATAATTTTTAAACTCTGTACCATTGTTACTTTTATATTGTTTTGACTTTTAAATTAGACTGATTTTTAAGCTGAGTGATTAGTGCTATTAAAATATCTGAGGTTTCATCTTTGGTTGCAAGAAAGAATACCCAAGTGTATCTTGAAAAATCATCAGTTATTACAAAACAGTAAGACTTTTTCCCTAAGCTCTTTACTCTTGTAGGACCAAATAAGTCCATATGTAGCAATTCTAAAGGACTTGAGATAGAGCTTTCCAATTTAGGCCTGTGAGAAGATTTGTGTTGCTTTCCTTTTAGGCAAGAAATACATTGTTCAGTACATGTGAATGTTTTTTTGGTAAACCTTTGACCAAATCAAGTTTTACCAATTTGTTCATAGTTTTGAAATTCACGTGACCTGATCTTCTATGCCATAAATTTGATTCGTCTATAAAGACTTTGGATATAAGGCATGCGATACCATCCTTAGATGTTGTATGTGCCATATCTAGAATATATAGACCATCCTTTCTAGGTGCTTTAATCAGGATCATTTCATCAGAAATTTTAATACCTGGTTTAAGGATGATAGCCTTTTTTTCATCGAACAGAAATTTCAACTTCTTATTACACATTTGTGAGACACTTAGAAGATTGAAGTTGAGAATATCAACAAAATTTACCTTATCAAAGGTAAGCTTCCCACTGGTAACTGTACCTTGTCCAGGTTCCCTCAGTGCTTCCAAAAGCAACTGGTCCTCCATTAACTCTTTTTGTGTTTTTCAGTAATTCTTTATTTCCTGTCATGTGGCAAGAACACCCACTATCTACAACCCAGATGATGTTCTGAGATTTATTGGACGTGTTCTGCACATGTTAAGACAAAGTATGAGTTAATTTCTGAGGGAGACCCAAGCCTTTGTGGTCTTGGGTCTTCCCATTGCGTCATTGTACTTGTACTCTCTGAGCATAAGTGTTTGAGTCAATTCTTCAATTTTTTAAGACTCTGCTTTTGACTGATCATTTGATGAAGAATTTTGACTGTTTTGGGAAATAGAACAGGAGTTTATTTTAGACTGAGAGTCTTTGGCTTTTTGTTTTGTTACATCCTCTCATGATCTATATTCCTTTCATTTGATGGTTCATAGAGTTTCAATTTAAAATTTGTAGGATCACTACTTGTTGAATCTGAATTTGAAGATTTTCTCTGAAACATTTGTTTCTTTCATTTTGTTGCTTTCCAGAGTGTTTTTGTCCCTCCGAGGTAATTTTTACCTCGGGTTCGAGAATTTTGCCTTCCGAGATAATTTTTATCTCGGAATCAAATTTTCTTTCTCTTAGGAGCATAAATGCTCCTAGGTTCTTGTTTCTTCTGAATTTTAGTAACATGAAGCTGTTTGGATTTTTCAAAATCATGACTGATGAATTTTTCAAATCTATGTTCGCTTGATTTTGTTTGTTCTAAATAATATTCATTCTGACCTTTTGTATCTTCAGAACTGACTTTTTCAAAGCTTTTACAAATAAATTAAGATTTTGTTCCCCCTTTTTCAGCAGTTTGACTTTCGACAGCTTGACTAAATTTAAAAAAAAGGATTATGAAAACAGTTGATAGCAATGTGACCGATTTTTCCACATATCAAACATTCCTTTATCATTTTAAATTTAGAAAGTTTTGAGGCTGAAGGTGTTTTCTCATTTGAAGAATTTTGCTTGGAGCAAGATTCAGCTTCTTTGGTGTCTTTTAATTTCCAAAGATTTCTCTTGTGTTTAACAAGATTGTTGTGAATCTGAGGTTCAATTGAGACAGTAGCTACAGATGAGACCTTTTCAGGATCTGACTCAGACATGTCACTGGATTTTGAAATTTCTTCTCCAGTGTTAATAATGGGATTAGGTGTAATTTGAACCTTAGTTTCTTCATTCTTAACCTTTTTCACACATTCATTGTATGAATCAAGATAAGTGACTTGATTATACCCAATTCCATTATTCAAATGATTTTTTGTTGTTTTCTAGATTTTGCCATAATTTTAGGTGTTTCTTATTACTTGCTTGTAATTTTTCACAGTCAGCAGTAGCTACAGAAAATTTCATTTCACAAATACTCAGTTCAGATTTTATTTTCTTATTTTCTTTGTTTGCAAAATCTAATTTGGAGAGCAGATCCTTGATTTGAGTAATAAGATTGGATTTTTCATGTTTCAGTGCACTAATGCTTTTGATTAGTTCTTCAATCTTATTATTGTAAGCAATATAAGCCTTTCTAAAGTATTCTCTGATTTCTTTTAGACTTACCATTTCCTCAATGAGCTCATGGTTATGTTTTCTATAATTTTCTATCTGCTCAACACATTCAGTTTTGCAAAGAAGAGAAAGAACTTCATTTGGGATTTCAGTGTTTACCTCGTAGTTTGAAGAGGTATCCATGGATGAAGTAGAGGAGTTTTCAGCAGAGTAGGAGGCTTCTTTTTCCATTAAAGCATGATTGATTGGAGAGAACTCTTGCATAATTTCCTGCCAATCAACACAACTGGTTTGATTAGCAACAACAGCAGTTGCATGGCTTTGTGGCTTTGAGCTTGATGAGGGAGCAGTAGGACCTTCAGTGGATACACTTGGTGTTATTGGTTTTGTTCTTCAGCCTATGTCATGTGACGGATAGGTGACTAGTGTGTATGCATTGTGAGGTCTCTAATACTTGTTTCCTCCATCTTGGCTTGTGTTTTCTCTTCTGGGTTGCTTGCATTCCCTAGCAAAATGTCCTAATTGGTGACAGTTGTAGCATTTGGCTTTGCTTTTGTCAACCCCAATTTGAACATTTCTACCTCCATTGAACTTGCTGCCTGTTCTTTTGTAGAACCTTTGTGCACGTAAGCAGATCATTGCTAGTTGTGTGTTGATGTCCATCTCTTCGAGTCATCAGCACTGAAGCATTCTAGATCTGATCTAGTGAGCCCATTCTGACTGTTATCTGCAATATGAGAAAAGTTGTTATAAAAGAGATGCATGATTTCATTACCTCTTGGTGATGTAGGATATGTAATCAAAGGAGTTTGTTCACTGTAGTGACTTCTATCTTCATGAGCAGTAATGAGTGCAGTAGATGTTGGAATTGTTAAGTTCACTGGTTTGTTCAAAGTACCAGATTTTTCATTTATTTCCATTCATGTGCACTGAGCATTCCATGAAGTTCAATTAACTTTAAAGTTTTGAGATCCTTGTTGTACTTGATGCTTACACTATATATTGTCCAGACATCAGTAAGTGATCTAAAAAAATTTCTGATCACATCGCCATTTTCCATCTTCACATCATTTCCCTATAATTCATCAAGAAGTTGAACAAAATGTAGATATTGAGCATTCATACTTTCTCCATATTTGTGAGAAAAGTTTCCATATCTTTGTTTTAGAACATCTTTCTTATTTTCTTTAACCTCAGCAGTTCCTTCGTACATTTCATTTAAAGCTTTCCATAAATCGAAAGCAGTTTTGCAGTTTTTGAAACCTACGAGAACAGAATTTGGAAGTGTTGCTTGTAATGCCCATAAATCTTTGTGATCTCCCTCAACCAACGTGTGGTCATCATCGGAATAGTCAACAACAATCTTTACTATATCTACACTTGTAGGTCCGAATATCAACCAATCACGATATCTTAATCACAAACGAGTGCGGAATCCTCGTATGTGATTGATTCAAGAAGAATGTAGAAGAAAGAGACTCAATCGATAAGAAAGATCGAATCTTGAATGCAAAACACTACAAACTTAAAGCAAATGATGACTGAGCGTAAACTCAAAGTGAAAGAGAAATCGTAAATTGTAATCCCCAAAAGCTTCCCATAATCATAAACATGAGCGTTTATATACTACCCATACAAAAACCCTAGGGCCAATCATAAACACATAAAGCCCAATCATAAACACAAGTAATTGGCCCATATGGCCTAACTATAAACTAACTAAGCCCAAAAGCCCAATAACTAACAAGCCCATAACTAATGTTCATGCCTCTAATATATAGCCCAACAATCTTCCCCTAGGCATGAACCATTAGACCACCTATGGCAGCTGCAGATCGAATCTGAAAGTGTTCTGCACATTGTTCGACCACCATCCATTTGCCACAATCCGGTTAGCTGTACCACGGAAGATCCCCACCCTTATAGCGTTTTCCAGATCATTCTCATCTCCGAGAATAGGTTGTGAGGCGAGGAGCTTGATATCTTTTTCTCCAAATCTCAGCAGATCGACTGGATCGTAGAAACGAAATTGCCTCATTCCCTTGCAGAGAACCACCACCTCGCGAGTCGTTGGATCATAACACCAACAGTCAAAGCTTTTGACTAAGGTACCGTCTTCGATTTCATCCAACATGTTGATCACTCTTGTGCGTTTGGTGGGTGGTCTCCTTGCTTCACCTATCGGCTCACCAGTTTCTGGGTCAGTTCCAGTCTCGACCCATCTTACTTGCTTCAGCTCAAAGTTTGCAAAATTATTTTCTAATTGGCTCATCAGATTGTTTCGAATAAGATCTCCTTCGGTGCTGTTCCATCTGTTGATGTATGGAGCTCTAAGCAGACTTCTAATCTCAGGCTCAGTCCATGAATGAAATTGGGCTCGTGTTCTATAGTACTCTACTGGACTGTAGCCGTCACGGATCACAGCAAACAGCTTCTTCTCTGTGTCATAGTGCCAGCACAAAATAGTTTCACGACTCCCCCTTTTGTCTATAGAGCTTTCACCAACATCAAGGGTGTATTGAGTGGGGGCTGGTCCTTGAAAGAATTCCTTAAACCAGTTGGCGTGACCTTCTGGTGCTTTGGAGATAACCCTTCCACTTCGGGCATAGTTAGACATCTCGATAGTGTCATCTCCATCATCCACATTTACTGCTTTTGTACCTTGCACACCCTGAGATGAACTTTGACCAGGGGCACCTGAAGTATTTGACTCCACAACATTTTTCAAATCACCAAACTTCTTCTTCAGGTCCATCAAGGTCTCATACAGATACTTCATTCTATTCTTGTCAGCCACCTCCTTGTCTTTCAGTTTTCTGTTCTCAGCCTGGAGTGCATTTATCTCATTTTCTCTGATTCTGTTTTGAGATATCAGAAAGTTAATATGAGGATCAGTGCTTATCCTCATTTCAATTGGGAGCTCAGTGGCTAGAAATGGACGGAAGCTAGGCATAGTCGGTGGCAGGCTTGTCACAGTTGAGACGCTCACTCTCACTGGACTGGGTACAACAAAAGTGTTGTCAACCTCCAGAAATTGCCTTTCTTCCCGAACAGGGCTACGTTCGGTCAGAAGAGGACTTTCAGTCTGAACTTGAGCAGGTTGATCTTCAACATTCTGCACTGGGTTTTCGTCCTCACCAGTTGGATACTGTGAACTTTCACCAGATGGTTAAACCATCATCAGACTTGAGCTAGTCTTAGTAAATTTAAATCTTATGCTTCTTGGATCAGACCTCCTCCTTGGAGATGGTTCACGTACAGGAATGGGTTCTTCAACAACATCCTCTACGTTCAGATTTAGCTCGGGACGGGTTGCATTACTGCTTGAAGACATTAACATGTCGTCCCTACTTCTCTTAAGACTGATGGGTCCCAAATGCCCATAAATGTCATCATCATTAACATTCTCGTAAGCTGGGAAGATATCATCCATAATGTTTTCTTCATCAGAGGGTATCACCACATCTTCTTCTTGCACATTTACAGCCGGAGTTGCTGTTATATCTTGATCTTTAGCAACAGATGCATTTGCAGTTGGCACATCGGCTTCAGGTTCAGATTCTTCAACTTCTTGTTCCCTTGCTACTTCGGGAAATGCACCCCTCTTGACCCATTCAAGCCTTCCTTCAAAACTGTTTTTACCCTTTCTGTCTTGGGTCTGTAGTCCAAACACTCCACAATCCATCACCTTAATATCCAGTTTTTCCACCCTCTCTTCAATCATGGGATATTTCTTCATGACCACCATCTGTACGAATCTTGGTGTCATCAGGAACTGTTCTCGGGCGCTCAGGTCAGCATTGCCTATCCAATCCAACAACATCATCTTGGAGAAATTGAATTTCCAGTCCAAGGCCAATGCGACAAATGCTATTCCATGCAGTTTGTTGAGCTGATCAAAGCTAGTTCTCTTTCCCAGAAATGATTTTTGCAAGTAGTGAGCCAGACACCTCCAGTAGTGCGGCAACAACTTCTTAAAGATGGGAGGGAACTTTCCTTCATATCCCAGAGATTGAGCACCCGCTAGAACAACTTCCTTCGGATACTCAATCGGATTAGCAGCACTATCAATGATATTCAGCCCTTTTCTGATGTCATCCTCCTGAATCACTATCTCCCTGTTCTGAATTGTTGCACTGATCTTTGTTTTATCTGCATCAGCTCTAGCAGATCCCCAGAACTCCCTTACAAGCTGCTCATCAATCAGCACACTTGATCTCAGGGCATGGTTTATCTTGCAGATATTCATCCCGGCCACTAGTGAATAAAATAATTCCATATGCTTCTCTGGTGGGTCTTCAAGATACGTCGGGATGCAGTGATCACTTTCAAACTTTATCTCTTCGTCAAGCATGTCGTCTGCCATCTAAGAGAGACAAGACACATGTATCAGACTTGTTCGTTAAAAAGCAATTAAGTTTATTAACCATTGTCGAAGTTCAATTGAAAATCAAATTTTACTTTTGAAGTTCACAAAATTCCAATTTAAACTTTTAGGGAAAATAATTGATTTAAGCACACAAAATTCACAAACACTATTAATTTTAACTTAATTTTAATGAGATTCCAAAAAAATATTTAGGTGTTTATGATTTTAAATCACATTTAAATGTGTTTACGATTCATCAAATGGGTTTACGATCCAATAACGGGTTCGCGATCGGGTCAATTTTAGTTCAATCGTAAACAGAAAGGCCCAATCGTAAACGCTCCATTAAACCCTAATTTTGATCGTAATCGGGATCGTAAACAGAAAATCGTAAACGATAGTCGTAAATGGAGATCGTAATCTCCAGTCGTAAACTATGATCGTAATCTCCAGTCGTAAACTACGATCGTAATCGACGATCGTAATCACCAAACGTCGTCTCCTTCACCCAGACGGTCGTAAACTCCGATTCCGCCATTAGAGAACCTGCAACTAACTCGGAAACTCGTTAATACACCACAATCATGTAAATAAACCATCAACAATTACCTTTCAGCAATTGTAAGCACAAAACCGACTTCTAATCTCGCTAAAATGACTCGAAGACAGTAAAAACTGAGAAAAATCACGAGTTAGGGCTCAAAACACAAAACCCCTGAATAGATTGACGGAACACTGTCGAATGGAAGGGGGGTTTTGATGCTTTTGTGGTCAGAAATGGATGACGAAGGCGGTGGTGTGGTCTGATTTCTCAGAGGACGGCTGGAGGATGGTGTGAAGGGTTTTCCGGCGAGGGTGACGGGCGGTTAGGGTTTCCGTTGGGTGGTGGTCGTAAACGTTAGTGAAGAGAGGTATGAGGGATCGGAAACAGCAAATGGGTATTTATACCCTTTTTCACAAACTTTCATTTTTGCCCCTCAAGATTTGAAACATTTTAAAAAAAAAACCTTCCAAACTTTACAACCATGTTAATTCTCATAAAAAAATGTTAACTTTGAGAAAAATTTGAGAATTTACGAGGCTTCCCCTCAGACTCAAACCCTGAGTATCTGATCTGATCAATAAAATTAAATATTAAACACTTAAAGACCTAAAAAAATACACAAAATTAAGATAAAACACACTTACCTTGAGATTGATGTTTTTCATGGATCAAACCAAACAAATCTTTAACTGAGGAACCCTTTTCAGCTTCCATTACTCGACGCTCTAGACGATTACTTAAAAAAAATTGAAATCACATAAACTCACATCCAGTTAAATTTTTTTAAAGTGCTTAAATACGGTACATAATTACCGTCATGTTTAACAGTCCCCACACCCAATCGTTCATAGCAAAACCAACCCAACCTCAGAGTTTATTGAGGATTCACAAACCCCCAACTTGAGGAACCATGCAACACCGTCATGACAAACACTTATTTTCTTAATTACCAGTTGGTTATCAGGTCGGCCGCATAATCACGCAAAGAAGACCAAACAAAATAATTACTCTATAGATTTTTCTTTTTCTTTTCATTTTTTTGTTAATATTTTTTTTTTTTTTTGATCTTTTTCTTTTCATTCTTCCTTTCGAATGAGGTGTTTTCATAACAACAGAACATGGCGTGTGAGAGAGTGAATACTAGGTAAATACCACTCTCAACCCGTTTTTGCTGGGACTCAGTCTTTTAAACTATGTAAACCAGGATGGAAAACAAAACATATATAGAAGTTAAGTTACTGCACTTACTTGGATGATTATAGTTTTTGATTTAGCTTACCGAAACATCATCTTTGAGTCGTCTTTCACTTCAGCCTTACACGTGTCAGTGTCCGATTGTCTTGGAAATTTATATCACTTCCTACCAACTCAAGGCAAACAAAAGACATCATAAAAACCTCAAACAGATATATATTTTTTTTTTGGATTTTCTGAAACAATGATATTTCTTCCCCTGTTTTTATGAGGCTTTTAAAAAAAACACATTTTTTTTCTAAGATTTCTTAAAAGAAATATTTACAAACAATTTTGATCAGATCATTCCTCGAAGGCAATCATCCTTAGGCCTTTGACACACATTTCAAAATTGGGACGGGGGAGGGGTTTTGTGAAAATATCAGACACATTTTGGTCTGAGCTCACCTTTTGGAGCTGAATTAACTCCCGATCATAACAATCACGGATAAAGTGTACCTTGATGTCTATGTGCTTTGTTTTTGAGTGATGAACGGGGTTTTTCACAATCTCTAGAGCAGCAGCATTATCACAAAAGATAGGAGTGTTAACGAATTCCATACCGTAATCAGTGAGCTAATTTTGTATCCATACTACCTGTGAGCATCCAGCGGATGCTGCCACATATTCAGCTTCTGCAGTTGACTTTGAGACGGTATGCTGCTTTTTGCTCTGCCAAGAAATGAGTCGATCTCCCAGATACTGACATCCACCAGTTGTTGACTTCCGGTCAAGATCACTGCCTCCATAATCACTGTCAGTATATGCAAACAATTGGAAATCAGTGTTCTTTGGGTACCAAAGTCCAAGCCTAGGCCTGCCCTTCAGATACCTAAAGATACGTTTAACAGCAATTAAATGTGAAAGTTTAGGATTAGCCTGATAGCGGGCTCACAGACACACAGCATGCATAATATCTGGCCTGCTTGCTGTCAAGTACATAAGTGATCCAATCATCGAGCAATACATGAAGTCACTCACTGGCTCCCCATCTGCATCTGCTGTCAGTAGAGGTTTGGATGCCATGGGAGTTGAGATTGGCTTGGAGTCTTGCATCTTGAATTTTTCTAGAATCTCATTCACATATTTTGCTTGGTGAATAAGAATCCCAGATTCATTCTGTTTCACTTGCAAGGCTAGGAAGAAGCTCATCTCTCCCTGATCACTCATTTCAAATTTCTTTCTCATTATCTCTTCAAACTCAGTGCATAACTCTTCATTTGTTGACCCGTAGATGATGTCATCTACATAGACCTGCACCATGATGATGTCATCCTTCACCCTCTTCCTAAACAAAGTCTGATCAACCACTCCTCTTGAGTATCCATTCTCCACCAGATGAGTTGATAGTGTCTCATACCACGTGCGTGGAGCTTGATGTAGTCCATACAAAGCCTTATCCAGAAGATACACATGATCTGGATACTCCTCATCTACAAACCCCAGTGGTTGAGTCACATAAACTTCCTCATTCATTTCTGCATATAAAAATTTTGTCTTAACATCCATCTGGCGAACTGTGAAGTTTAGATATGATGCAATTGCAAGGAATATCCGAATAGCCTCCAATCTTGCCACGGGTGCATACACCTCATCATAGTCAATTCCATGAATTTGTCTGTGGCCCTGAACAATCAACCTTGCCTTGTTTCTGACAATTATACCCGTGTCATCCTTCTTGTTCTTGTATAACCAACGTGTGGGTATAACCTTCTTGTTCTCTGGCCTTTCCACTAGGCGCCACACTCCTAGCTTAGAAAACTGATTAAGTTCATTGTGCATGGCCTCTATCCAACAAGGATCTCTGAGAGCAACCATCACATTAGGAGGCTCAATCTGGGAGATGAAGCACGAATACATACAGAAATTAATGTCTCTCGTGCGGCTTCTAGTGGTAACACCTGCTGAAACTGGCCCAAGTATATTGCTAATTGGATCGTCTTTATTGATCCTTGATACTTGAACATCTGGCACAGAAACAGAAACAGGCAGGTTAGAATTGACAATATTATCACTCATACCTTGGTTTTGAGAAATTTCTGAAACATCATCTTTAGTTCCCGAAGATCCCGGAGCATCTGCATTGACATTTGTGGGAATTGCATCTGGTGCTTTCTCACCAACTTTTTCAACATGAGGTCTTGATTCAGATGATTGTGCAATAATGTCTTCTTCTTCTTCACCCAAATGATGGAAAACATTTGAAAAGTTGAACCCTTCAAACAGCGACCCATAGTTAAAAATCCAATCTGGTCCACTCCCTGCATCTGTAGGATTGTCTTCAAGCCAGTCTACGTTATATGCCTTAATGATAACTTTTGTGGTTTTGTTGTAGACACGATAAGCACTATTTGCTGAATAACCCACAAAATAACACTCGTCAGCCTTAGCTTTGAATGTCCCCACATCGGACTGAATCAGAACCGTGCATGGACACCCGAATGTCTTGAAATATCCCACTGTTGGCTTCTCTTTATAAACAATCTCATACGGAGTGTTCTCATGACGCTTGTTTAAAAGAACACGAGTCTGCACGTAACAAGCCATATTAACTGCTTCAGCCCAGAAGAAGATTGGCAATTTAGCTTCACACATCATTGTCCTTGCTGCTTCAATGAGCAACTGTTTCTTCTCTCAGCGACTCCATTCTGTTGCGGAGCGTAGGGCGCACTGAACTGTCTCTCTATTCCCTTCTCTCCATAGAACATATTTAACTCTGCATTCTTAAATTCTGTTCCATTGTCCGTTCTGATAGCCTTGACCTTCTCGTTTAGCTGATTCTCTATAAGCGTGACAAACTGTTTCACTAAGATCGGAGTTTCATACTTGTTGGATAAAAAGAAGACCCAAGTGAATCGCGAGTAGTCATCCACAATCACGAGATAGTAAGAGAATTTGTTGATGCTTTGTACTTGCATTGGCCCAAATAAATCCATGTGAAGAAGTTGTAACACGGATGACATTGAATTTGCTATCTTCGGACGGTGCGGCAACTTGTGCTGCTTCCCCTTCGCACAAGCCACACATTTTTCTACAGTAGAGAAATCTTTGATAGGCAGCTTTCTGACATGTTCTCCCTTTGCAAGCTTGGTCAAATTCTTCATGTTAGCATGCCCCAGACGCCTATGCCACAAAAGAGCTAAGTTCTCATTTTGTTTGGATATGAGACAAGCTTCTTCTGAAGTTGGGGGTTGACCCATATTAAGCTGATAAGAGTTTGCTCTTCTCGGAGTACGCATCAAGATGCACTCCTCTAGAATCTTCACACCAGGCTTGAAAATAATGCACTCCTTGCGGTTGAACAACACAGAATAGTCTCTATCACAAATCTGAGAGACACTCAGTAGACTGTGTGACAGCTCCTCCACATAATGTATGTCAGAGAATGATAAATTACCACTTCTCACCACTCCTTTCTTGCTTATTCTTCCACCCACACCACCTGCAAATGATACACCTCCCCCATTGAAGTCTTCCACATCTTCCAAAAGGGATAAGTCTCCGGTCATATGTCGGGAGCAACCGCTATCAACGTACCAGAGATTGTTGATAGATCTTCTTGGCTGTCCCTACACAAATCAGAGATCAGTGAGATTTAGGTACCCAGGCCATGACAGATATGGGCACACCTTTGGAATCAATGTAATTAACTAATTGGAGGGTCATTTCTGGCTTTGATTCAGGTACATTCATATTTTGAATGTTGACTTTTTGTTTCCAGGTGGTGTTTTTCTGTGGTTTAATCACATTTGATGAGTTCTTCACAGACACAGGTTTCTTTTGCGGAGATGTGGCCTTTTTACCAGATGGCTTTTTAACAGGTGTCCACTCAAGTTTCAATTTTGTGTAAACAAGTTGTTTTGTTTGAGTGACATCTTTATGTTTTACAACCTGTTGCTCAACCTTTGCTTTGCCATTAGGTTTATTAACTCTTTTGACTTTAGCCATTTGTTTTTCAACAAATTCTGGTTTTATCTTATCATTTCTTTTATAAACTCCTTTAGATACATAGGTTGGTTTTGGAGTTTTGGCCACATTCCATTTTTCAACAACAGGCTTTGTCACAGGTGCCTTTGTGTTTGAAACCTTAGACTATTGAGTCTTCATTGGTTCCAAACACTGCTTCCCCTTAAACAAAGCTTGTTGCTTCTGCTTTTGCTTTTCTCCTGTCATCATTTTCTCCAACATACTAGTCCGTGGGTTTGGCGGATAGTATGGTTGAAATGGTCTATTCACACAATTAGCAGCAAAGTGTCCTGGCTTTCCACATTGAAAACAGTTCATAATCCTAGGCCCATTGACATGACTACAGAGGTATGAACGTCTTGGGTAAGACGACTTCCACTCTGGCTTATCATCCCAGTTGTGTATAACACGTTTTATATCTTTTTCCGGTTGTGTAATTAAACAAAATTGCTCTGATTTAGATTTGTTTGTTCTATTAAAAGTTGACACAACCTGGGGATAAGCAACAAAATCTTTGGGCTTAGTCTCACGACCTACTTTAGTGTTAGGCACGCGAATTTTAAAACCATCAACTTTTTCATTGGAATTAGAAAGATGTTTTGACAACACAGATACAACTACTTGTTTTGACTTGGACGTATTAAGTTCTGACACAGATGCCAGAACATCGTCCTTGGGTAAATTAAGACTAGAACTACTAGACACATGACATTCATTGACTTTCAAACATTCAGCATCCTCCCCTGACACATCTTCAATACCTACTTCATCTGCACATGAAACAAAGCCATCAGCAGGTTCAACACTATTGTTTAATGATTCATGGGACGGACCTGATTTACTTGTGGATGGCATTGTTTCATTCTGGTTACCCAACCCATAGATCATGTGTTTCTCATTTTCAAATTCCTGATCAGTCATAGGTGTCACTCCTACTAGAACACTATCTAACGGAGGTCCTATCTCATGTGTTCCTGCTTCCGATCTATCAACTTGATCCTCCTCAAGGATTATTCCTATTATGTCTCTAGTCTTATCTTGAGGAACATCATTCTTGTTTTTGTCTGAGAAACTAATCCCTATTCCACCTTTGTCCTTACCTATTCTAACCTCAGTTATGCAGGTGTTCAAAGACTTACTGGCCTCTAGCATTCTCTTGCTTCTCAAATGGTTCACATCAAGTTTAACTTGCAACTCATTGTTCTTATGCTTAAGTTCATCTATCTGCTTACTAAGCTCAGCTATTTCTAACTTAGCGTTGTCATACAGAAGAGCTTTCTCAGTTGCCAGTTTTTGATACTTCACTATGTCTAGTTTCTGAGCTTTTACCTTTTCCTCATTCTTCTGCCATCTACCCTTAAAGGAACTCCTCTCGCATTTTATCTCAAACAATTCTAACTGATAATTTTTACAGATTTGTCTAAGTCCAGGAATTATACGAGCACAAGTGGGATCAGGACATACCTTGTCGTTATCAATCTCAGCAGCAAAGGCTTCCTTGTCATCCACCGGAGTTTCTTCAGGTTTCTCATCAGTCACAACAAATGCATGCTCTTCCTCATCATCCCTTTCCATAGCAGCAATCATTGCATGTGACAGGCTAAACTCTTTTAACTGAGGAGTCCAGTCATATCCACCTCCTTCTTGCACAACCAAAGCACTTGACTCAGCCTTTCCTTTGCCATCACCAGCTTTCCTTTCTTCTGTTCTTTCTTTCCTCGGCTTTGTGCACTCTCTTGCGAAATGCCCATACTCGTCACAGTTGTAGCACCTCAGATTGCTCTTGTCAAACCCCATCGTGATCTTATCTTGGTCCTTCCATACATTTCTCCCAGTCTTTTCCATGAACTTCTTTGCTCTGAAAACTGTCATTGCCATCTGCCAAGAGACATCCAACATCTCTACATCTTCTGGATTTGTCTGATTTAGCTCCCCCGACAGCATCTCAGTAGGCACTAAAGTTCCTGCCATGAGCGCATGATAGTTGTTCATAAAGCCCATTCCGAGGGCAAAGTTAGGATCATTTATAGCATCAGGGTTGACACCTCCACTTGAACTTGTATGAGGTTGTGCCACAAAAGCAGTTGACTTTGTGACAGAGCTTGGTCCACTTCCAGCTGACTTTCCATCTTGTTTAGAATCCACTTCTTCTGACAACAGGGCTTGGTTCAATTTTCCTGCCAAACTAAGAGAGCTTATATGGTTCAATTCTCTATGCTTGTCATCAATAAGCTTTGACTTCAATTTGTTGATCATCTCATCAAGGGATAGCTCACTCAGCTTGTTGTTGTCCTTAATGATGGAGATGTTGGTATCCCAGGATTTGGGCAAACTATTCAGCAGGTTCAGATTCTTATCTTCCAGATCCGGTTCAACACCATAGCTTGACATTTCGGCCATCAGAGACACGAACCTTTGCACCTGTGCTTCGAAGGATTCAGCTTGAATGTGGTTGAACAGGTTGAATTTCTTCTTCAACATTTGCTTGCGACTTGCCTTAATGTCCGGATTTCCCTCATAAGCCACTATCAAAGCATTCCAGAGTTGCTTGGCAGTCTTGCAGTGCTTAAATCCTTGTGCAATATCTGGTGTAGGTGCCATAGTCATTATAGCAAATGCCCTCTCTGCTTTGTTGCATCTTTCCCAATCATCATCATCATATTCGTCTTCCGTTTTAGCTTTACCCGCATTGGTTCCTTCTGGATGTGTAGGTGTGTGTGGCCCATGAATTACCGCTCTCCATAGTCTTAAATCAACACTCTTCAAGTGGTTTTCAAACCTATATTTCCACTCCAGAAAATTATCCGCCGATGTGAGTCTTGGTGGACGAGTGATGGATCCAATCTCAAAATCCAACTTCTGATACATACTTGGTTCGAAATCCATAACGCAAGCTTAGGAAAACTTAAATCTAAAGTCCAAACACCGAGATTACGATGGAGGCAAATCGTAAACTCTGATTCCGGCAAGAAAATTCGTAAACACCGATTACGATTAACGATTACGACAAGCAAGGGTCGTAAACACACGATTCCGATTAAAATGAATCGTAAATTCGATTGCGATTCGAAGGAGTCGTAAACACCGATTACGATTTGAGATTCCGGTAAAGAAAAATCGTAAACACGACGATTACGACCAAGTACAGTCGTAAACACAATTCACCGGATCGTAAACACGATAAAAATGCGATCTTGAACTCGTAAACCTGATTCCGATGCAGATATTCAAAAGAAACAGTCGTAAACACTCAAATAAGCCCAGAAACCGATCGGAAACATGATGAACAACAGCAGCAGAACTCGTAAACACCAAAACAACCTTTAAATCTTCAAAAATACTAGCTTTTTCCAGAAAATAGCTTGAATCAATATCGTGAGAGCCTCGAATCACAGATTCTTGGCTCTGATACCAATTGTAGGTCCGAATATCAACCAATCACGATATCTTAATCACAAACGAGTGCGGAATCCTCGTATGTGATTGATTCAAGAAGAATGTAGAAGAAAGAGACTCAATCGATAAGAAAGATCGAATCTTGAATGCAAAACACTACAAACTTGAAGCAAATGATGACTGATCGTAAACTCAAAGTGAAAGAGAAATCGTAAATTATAATCCCCAAAAGCTTCCCATAATCATAAACATGAGGGTTTATATACTACCCATACAAAAACCCTAGGGCCAATCATAAACACATAAAGCCCAATCATAAACACAAGTAATTGGCCCACATGGCCTAACTATAAACTAACTAAGCCCAAAAGCCCAATAACTAACAAGCCCATAACTAATGTTCATGCCTCTAATATATAGCCCAACAACACTCGATGTAGTAGCAGACTTTGTTGTAGGTACAGTAGGGTCGTACATAACAGATTTCCATATTCTGTATTCAGAATGATGAAGATAACCTATCATTCATAATTTCCAAGTATCAAAATCATCGGGCATGACTGATGGTGGATTGTTTGAACTACCATTTCATGATTCTCACATGATTAAGGATGAAAAAGTGGAAAGAGTGACTTTTTACTAAAAACAGAGTATGTAGGTAAAATAGAGTTTTAAAAACTGAATATGAGTTCAAGTTTTAAAAACACGAGCCAATGCCCTGATACCACTTGTAGGATCGGATTCTAGTTACAGAGTTGAACAAATTACAAGGTTTTACTTTAGAATTAACCAGGTGGAAACAAGTTAATTCGTATGCTATGTTTCTGGTAAAGTAATATGAAGTCGAATATAAGACCAGTATAACAATTATATGAATAATACTGAGCAACACAAGACCTCCTTCAAGCCAAAAACTGAGTCTTCTATCACTCAACCTCTAGAACTTTTGCATATGGATTTGTTTGGTCCAACTAGAGTGATGAGCTTAGGAAAAAGGTCATATTGCTTTGTCATTATTGATGATTTCACAAGATATACATGGGTGTTTTTCTTAAAAACAAAAGATGAAACTGCTGAATTGTTAAAAACACTAATTGTATCTTTAGAAAATCAAGCAAAACTGAAAGTTAAGACAATCAGAAGTGACAATGGCACTGAGTTTAAAAATCATGTTTTCAACTCATTTTGTGAGGAAAAGGGAATCCTTAGACAATTCAGTGCTCCTAGAACTCCACAGCAAAATGGTGTTGCTGAAAGGAGAAATAGGACATTGATTGAGGCTTCTAGAGCAATGCTAGCAGATTCTAAGTTACCCGTGATATTTTGGGCAGAAGCAGTAAACACTGCCTGCTATGTCCAAAACAGGACTTTGATTGTGAAGGGTAATAACAAAACTACTTATGAGCTTTGGAGAGGTAGAAAACCCAACATTTACTTTTTTACATCATTTGGTTGTCCTGTTACTATTTTGATAACTAATAGGTTGTTGCCTAAGTTTGCTGAAAAGGCAGATGAAGGTTATTTTGTTGGATATTCTGGTGTGTCAAAAGCATTCAGAGTTTACAATAAAAGTACTAAAATTGTTGAGGAAACCATTAATGTAACTTTTAATGAGAAATCTCTTAACAGTTTTGTATCTCAACCAGAATGGTTATTCGATATAGATGCACTAACCACTGCTTTCAATTTTACCATTGATAAGCCATTGAGTTCAACAGTGCAGGAACAAGAATATAAGCAAAATCACATGAGGTCAGCTGATGACATCTGGCAAATAAACACCAAGGGACTGCAAATGCAACCTACCTTCTTTTCATCCATCAGCACCAAGCCTGTGAAACCCTACAATGCAAAGAAAACCTCTGAAATTGTTCTTGCTGATGCAGAAGTCCTTCCGGTTGAACTTCCGGTTGAAGTTCAAACGGATCCTGTAGCAGTAGAATCTCCGGTTGAGACTCAACCGGAAAACAATTTTTCAGTAAATTTTGAGAACAATGAACCTGATGATTCAACTGATGCTGGTTCAAATGATTATAGTCTTGAGCATCTAATCTCAGATTCAGTCCCCAGTTCTCAAGAACCAACTGAAATTTCAGAACCTGTATCACAAACCAACAATATTGAGTTATTACCTCAACTCAATATTCCTCACAATGGGAGAAGCCATGAATTTCCACTGTTTACTGATAGAAGAGTTAGTAAGGATCATCCAAGGGAGAACATTATAGGAGACTTGTCAGCTCCTGTGCTGACAAGAAGCAAGTCTATTGATGCAAACATTTGCCTGCATGCTGCATTTCTGTCTCAAGAAGTACCCACAAAGATCAATGATGCATTGAAAGATGAAAGCTAGGTAGAGGCAATGCAAGAGGAATTGTTTCAGATCAATAAACAGATGGTTTGGGAATTGGTAGACTTACCTGAAGGTGAAGAACCAATTGGAACCAAATGGGTATTCAGAAACAAGAAGGATGACAGGGGAATAGTGATCAAAAACAAGGCCAGACTTGTAGCTCAAGGCTACACACAGGAAGAAGGCATTGATTATGATGAAGTTTTTGCTCCTGTGGCCAGGCTTGAAGCAATCAGAATATTTCTTGCCTATGCTGCATTCAAAAACTTTCTGGTATTTCAAATGGATGTTAAATGTGCTTTATGTATAGTCTTTTGGAACAGGATGTGTATGTCAAGCAACCTCCAGGCTTTGAAGACCCTCATTACCCCCAACAAGGTATGCAAGCTAATTAAAGCTTTATATGGTCTCAAGCAAGCTCCTAGGACATGGTATGAAACACTTTCAAACTACCTCCTAGTGAATGGCTACAAGAGAGGAGCTATTGACAAAACACTGTTTGTGAAATCTGATGGCAAAGATACTTTGATGGTACAAATCTACGTTGATGACATCATCTTTGGTTCATCCAGTGCTGCCTTATGCAAAGAGTTTGAGGGATTGATGCAATCAAAGTTTGAAATGAGTTCAATGGGTGAACTGAATTTCTTCTTAGGCTTGCAAGTGAAGCAAACTGCCAATGGAATTTTCTTGAATCAGACAAAATATATTCAAGATATGCTAAAAAGGTTTGCTATGCAGTCTGTTTCAACCTCAAAAACTCCCATCTCCACTTCCCACAAGTTAAACAGTGACTTAAGTGGCAAACCAGTGGATGTTCACCTCTACAGGGCAATGATTGGATCACTGCTCTATCTCACAGCTAGCAGACCTGACATCATGTTTAGTGTCTGTTTATGTGCTAGATACCAGTGTCAACCAAAGGAATCACACATGTTAGCTGTGAAGAGAATCTTTAGATATCTTAAAGGACAACCAAAGCTTGGGTTGTGGTATCCAAAGAATTCAGATTTCTCCTTCAAAGCTTACACTGATAGTGATTATGCTGGCTGCAACTTGGATAAGAAGTCTACTACTGGAGGATGTCAATTTTTGGGAGAAAGACTTGTGTCTTGGTAATGCAAGAAGCAAACCTGCGTATCTACTTCTACTGCTGAGGCTGAATATATTCCTGCATCAAGCTGCTGCAGTCAACTCTTATGGATTCAGAATCAAATGTTGGATTACGGCATCAAGTTCATGGACACTCCTATTCTTGCAGACAACAACAGTGCTATATCAATCACAAACAACCCTGTTCAACACTCAAAAGCAAAACACATTGATATCAGATACCATTTTATTAGAGATTGTGCTGAGAAACACTTAATTAGAATGGTTAAAGTTCATACAAATCAACAATTGGCTGACTTGTTTACCAAAGCATTTGATGAAGCTAGATTCTTCTATCTCATTAGTGCCATCAGTATGATGAACTTTGACTAATTAAACTGTTTTCACAAACTTGATAAAAGAGACCATTTTGTGTCAAAGAGCCCGTCTCTTGATACAAAAAGAAAAAGAAGAAGAAAAGCTCCTGTATCAGTTAGACACCTTTTCAATCATAGTCAGGTCATACTATTAAACTATGATAATTGATACATGTGATTTTCAAAATCAAGTGTTTTACTGTCTTCCGGTTGAACTTTCCAGTTCAACACATCCGGTTGAATCTCAACCGGAAAGTCATCTTCAACCAGAAACTCAATTTTTGATCACACCATCCTAATTTCTGAAACTGGTAAAAGGAACAACAATTCTTTATTTGAAAGTTCAGATTAAATTTGAAAATTTTTCAAACGGAAATTTTATTTCCTGTTGACAACCTCAACCGGAAAAATTTTCAACCGGCAAATCTGTCCGGTTCAACTTTCAAACGGAAAGAAATTTTGTTGTATGGAGAGAAAAACTCTCCGCTTGAATCTCAACCGGAAATCTCTTGCCTTAAATGAATCATTTAATTCACTGGTTGAGTCACACATTTTCAAGCGGATTGTGCATTTAAAGTGTTTCAATTAATTGTCCGAGAAAACTGTTTGAATTAAATTCAAAAGACACGCAACAGGAGGTTGTATTGTACAATCACCTGAAGCACACTTTTTGCGGACCCACTTGTACTTTTTCATTCTCTCTCCTGTGACTCAGCGTACTTTATCCCATCGCTGATAACTGTCACCCACCTTTAAACCCACCAGTCAAATACCCACAACCCCTTCAACACTCCTCATAACCCCAAAAGCAAGAAATCATTCAAAATCCGAAAACCTAGAAATTTTCAGAACCATTTCTTTCTACTCCCAAATTTCTCTCATAGTCAATCAACAATGTCACCAAAGTCCAAAGCAAAGGGGAAACACCCAGTGAAGAATTATCCTTTCCCACTTGAACACAACCTAATTGCGTTTCTTGATGCTCCGGTGAACTCTACACACGCTGATTCCTTCACCGAGATGATCAATTTCCTCAAAAATTCATATCTGAATCACGCACTCACTGTTGCGGTTTATTTATATGAGGAAATTCTCTCGGAATACTGGAAGAACATCCAACTGCTCGAGAAGGATGAAGATGATGTAGAGGAAGACACGTTGAAGTCAACAGTACAAGGGGAAACTGTTCTAATCACTGAATCACTGATTAGGGAACTGCTGAAGTTGAATGACAAGAATGGGTATGTTCGCAAACCCCCCAAGCAATACATGGCCCTACTCAAAGAAATTGGCTATGGTGGTTCTACTGAAGGAACTGCAACTGTTCTCAAGGGTCAAATGCCCTACAAATGGAGATTTCTGGCCCACACTATCATGGTGTGCCTGACGCCAAAGAAATCGGGATTTGATGAAATGGCAGCAGAGCAAGCTTCTGCCTTCTATGCTGTGGTGAAAGGGGAGGTATATAATTTTTCTGCTGTGATTTTTAATGCTTTAAAGGGTAATGCAAAGAAATTTGCTTTTTACATGTATCCTAGATTTATAACATACATTTTGCAAGAAAAATACCCCAAAATTAATTTGGATGGAAACATGCTGGTTCCAAGAGTTTTATCTGAAAATACTTTTTCCAAATTAACCACCAACAAGAAGCAATTCCTTGGGAGGGATACTGACCATCCCATGCCAATCCAAAGGGTGATTCTGGTTGAACAAGGAGAACCTAGTTCTAAACCGGAAACACATGCTTCTGAAGAGCAACTTGCTCCAGTGGACAACACTGTACCATCCACAGTAGTTGAACCCACCACTGATCAACCACCTTCTCCTTCTGCTACTTTAACCTTAAGTTTCAAAAGAAAAAGGAGAAGAGATTCAGACCCACCATCAACTTCAATTCCCACCATCCCCCCTTCCCCAAAGCCTACTAAGCTCAAAAGGCTCAAAAAGGTTGTGCAAGAGCCTACTCCTCTCTTGCAACCCATTGCCTCCAGCCCTGAACCAATCCTTGGCACACAGCCAACTGGGTCAGCCAAATTGGGATTTAAACTTATTGATGAACCTTCTTCTGAGGGGGAGTCATTTCATATGGATGTACAATCCCCATCCACTTTCTCACCCTACACTTCACACTTCTCACCTGTGAATGATGATGTAGAAAGAGATGTCACAAATGATGGTGTTATTAACCCAAACACCACATTACATGGGAACATTCTGAGTGACACTCACACTACTACATCTAACCCCCATTCATCCCAGGAGGTGAATCTCAGGAGTATAGATGAGATTCATGTGGAAAGGGCTGCTGCCACTCAAAGCTTCTCATTGAACTTTGATGATGGTAGTAACATTCATAAGACCCAATCCATGGCAACCCACACTATAGTTCAACCGGATGATTCCCAAGTGGATCCTAAGGGGAAAACTATAGTTGAGGGGAATCCCAGGAGCCAAGAGCACCAGGGTTGTGGACTTGATCAACATAGGGTTGATGGTCCATCTTTTTCCTATGATACTGGTGCAACTCCAGTTGAGGATAGTTTATCACTTACTGAATTGACGGCATTATACAAAGCACTACAGGCTCAAGTAACCAGTCTTAATTCGACTATTGCTAGCCTTGTAAAGAACACTCCTGCTGGTACTCAAGCTCAAGAAATTCCAGTTAAAGCTCCAATTGCTCAACCGGAAACTTTCTCTACACCAAGGTTTGAACCGGTTGCCCAATCAACTGCTGAGATTAGCTCTTTGAACCCATTTCCTTTTGGAGGTCAGGCTGTAGAAGCTGATGCTGCCAAAAAGGGGGAGAAGACTAATTCTCCATCACCTGTTATTGTTGTTGCTGCAACCACAACTGAAGAAGAAGAATATGATCAAACAGTGCCATTATCTGAAGATGCAAGGCAAACAGCCTTCAAATTGGCTAAAGTTGATCCCTTTTCAGTTGCTGATGGGTTAACCAAGGTGAAGATGAGCTCACTCATGAAGGTATTTCCATAGGATCCAAGCCTGTTGGGAATGATTGAAGCAACAATGCTAGTTGCAGGTGCTCAGCCAGAGAGAATTCTGCAGGTCAAGCACTTCTTGACCAATGTGAGTATCCCACAGGAGGAGGCATTTGCCAAATCTAAAGTGGATGAGGTCACAACTAACATTGTCACTGAACCAGTTGCTGATGTGGTTCATGAAGATGTGGTTGATGATGCTTCAGTCATTCAGACTGAAGTAGTTGAAGGTGAAAAAGAAAGAGAGGATACAACTGAAATCATCAGCACTGTACTGAAAGATCTAAGTACAAAATCTCCGGCTGAAGTTCAAACGGAAGAGACTCAACCGGAAAAATCTCAACCGGAAGAGACTCAACCGGAAAACTCAACTGAAGCTGAGATTGCTGAAACCTTGATTCAACTGCACTCCACCTCTGATTCAGAGCCTCCTTTGAGCTACAAAAGAAAGAAACAAACCAAACCAAGGAGGATGATCAGACTGAAGGAGAGTGAAGATTGCATAACTCCTCAACCAAGGATAGAAGAAACTATGGTTGATTCTGACCAGTCAGAAGAATAACTGACTATGGATGATCTAATTGAAGAAGAATTCGTCCATGACTGGGAAGACAATCAAGCCAGGATAAGATCAGAGGCTGCCAAATCAAAATTGCAACACAAACAATTTTTGGCAGATCTGGATCTTCTATCAAATGATTTCGTGGTTGAAGGAATGGTAGATGAAGCAAGGAAAAGGTCGATTGAATGGAGAATGCAGGTATATGACCTTCCTAAATTAAGTGAACAGGAGAAAAACAGGCTGATCAATATAGCTTCCAGAATGCCAACTGTCTTGAACAAAAGCTTAGACAACCTGGAGCTATTAGAAAGGATCAAGAGATGTGCTATCATCAGATGTCTCAAGCCTGCTGCTGAAGTAGAGAAGATGAAGGCCAAAGACACTTGCAAAATTGTAGATGAGCTGCTCAAACAAGTGAAAGGAGCAGAGTTTGCTGTGATTCCAAGTCTCCAAATGCCTCTGCCATCTGAGACAGTCACAGGTAACCCCTCATCTACATATATTAAGCCTGAACCTTTTGATGCCTCTGACCTACTTGTTGAGTCTCTTCCTTCCAACCTGTTGGAAAGACTCAAGCACCCAGCCTCCTATGTTCCCACTCCATCTTCCAGATTCTACTCCCATAGACACAGGGGAATAAACCCAAGGCCCAGGGGATCCAAATCTACCAAACCTAAATATATTTCACTAAAAATGAGGTTAGATAACTGGACTGATATCACCCCTGCCAAGCCTAAACCCTGTGCACCTACTTGGATGTATAATCAACCTTCATCTCCACCTAAAAACTGCACCTCTTCAACTTCACAAACACAAACCATGGAACCACCCACCATATCACCAACAAAACCTTCTGAACCCACTGAGATAGCCGTAACCAGTTCTGTTCAAGCATCGTCTCAAGCAGCTAAAGGGAAAGATAAAGTCCCAATTGAAACTGATAAACTATCTGCTAATCCTGCCACTGGTGCTTCACCTGGAAGAAAGAAGTCTATTGCAAAAAGACCTCTTCTTTCAACCAGAAATTTTCAAACCAGGAGGATCATGAGACAATTGAACAAAACAAAAGTTCAATTTGAAAGGCCGCCATCTCCTGAAGAGTAAAGCTTCTAGAGATAGTCAATTTTTGAAGAACAACATACAAAGGATAAATTTTGGCAGCATCATCTTAGGGGGAGATTGTAAGGAAATGAAAATCTAAGTCAACCGGTTCAAGATAAAGATTTCCGGTTGAAGACATGTTCAAGCGGAAAACTCTCAAGCGGAAGACTTGTCAACCGGAAAAGCTTAAGCGGAAGAATATTTCCGGGTGAACTCTTTTATCCAACAGTATAAAGAGTTCAACCGGAAAAGTACTGAAAGTTTACTTTTGCAGAAATCAGGCCTGCAACTACTTTTATTCTTCCAAAGTCATATCCTAGCCGTCTCCTACTTATAGATAATTGCATTTTGCACATTTCCTCTTATGTATGTTTACTAATGTTCTTTTAGTAAGTTTATTGTTTGACTTTCATGTACGGTTAGATTAGCCCGTATGAGATCAACGGCTGTAGTTAATCTCCTTAGTACTATATATAGTTGTTAGCTAGTTCATTCACAAGTACCAGATTTAGTGCTTACACTTGTAACAGTTTGAACTTGAGTTAATGCAAATAGTACCGAGAAATTTATTATCTTGTGTTCACTAGTTTATGCAATCAATACAATCAAACTACAAGTATAAGTAAAACAAAGCTTAAGTAAAAACAAGTGTGATACAACTATATTCCGCATGGTTGTGATCCGCAAGTAAAGAGTTCTTGTTTTGATTATTTCTCTGAGTAATCAACGGTCCTACACCGATCAACATCATTTCTTCAGGAGAAATTATTCCTTACAGTTTCGAATTTTTTAAAAAGTTTAAAGAGCTAACCGAGAATGAAAGCAGGAAGAAAATCAAGATCTTAAGAATGGATAGGGGAGGGTATTTAATTCTAATGATTTAAAGAGTTTTTATGAAGAAAAGGGGATTAAAATGCATCTAACAACTCTGTACACTCCTTAACAAAACAGTGTCATTGAGAGAAAAACTCGCAAAATCATGGAGATGACTCGAAGTTTATTTTAGTCAAAAACGTCCCTCATGTCTTATGGGGAGATGGTGTAATGCATGCTATATACTTATTGAACAGGGTTGTCACCAAAGCTATGAAATGCAAAAAATTATTTGAAGTGTTTAAGGGGAGAGCCTGCGGTTGAATACGTTTAAGTGTTTGGATGTGTGGCTTACGCGGAATACAATGAACCACATGTTAAGAAACTTAAATACCAGGCTCATTCACTTGTTCACCTAGGTTTCGAACTCGGAATGAAACCATACCGACTACTTGATACAATCTTGTCTGTAGTCCTTCAGATAACTTAAATGATAATGTACTTAACTCAAAAGTGGATTTTGAAACAGTTTTATTATCCATAGAAGTTGAGCCAAGTTCATAGCAAGATGTAAGAAAAGATAACGAATGGGTGGCGACAATGAGAACCAAGTTGGGTTCTATACATCGTAACAAGATGTGGAAACTCGTTACATTACTAATGAGAGTCGAAACAATTGGACACAAGTGATTGTATAAAATTAAAATAAATGCAGATGGTTTAATAAACAAATATAAAGCTCGTCTCTTTGCAAAGGGTTATATGCAACAAGCGAGGATTGGTTTAGTTAAAGTGTTCGCGCCAGTTGCTAGGCTCGAAAGGATTCGGTTTCTAATTTCTTTATCTACTTACGAAGGATAGGTCATTTACCATTAAGATGTTAAATTAATGTTTTTACATGGATAACTGAAAGAACAAATGTTCCTGTGTCAACTGGAGGTGTTTGAAAAGAAAGGAGAATAAGGGAATGTTTATCGGTTTTTGAAAGCTTTAGATAGGTAAAAGCAAGCTCTGCGTGCATGGAAATTGAAACTAGATGGTTTCTAAAATAACTAAACCTCTGAAGGTGCCTTCACGAACTCACGTTTCCCGAAAGACGATCAAGGGAGAAGTTCTTATAATTGGGGTATATGTAGATGACATCATTATAACAGGTTCGTCTCCAAAATACGTTGAAGATTTTAAATTCCAAGTGGACACCAATTTTGAAATGAGTGACCTTGGGAAGCTTAAATATTACTTCGGCATTAAAGTAATTTAAACCAAAGAGGCATCTCGTTAAACCAAGAGGCTTAAGCAAGAAGATTGCTAGAAGAAGTGAACTTGAGTGATGGTAACCTGACTTAAGTACCCATGGATCCGGGTTTTTTTATCATAAAAGATGAAAATGGTGTTAATGTTGATGTAACTAGATATCAGAGGCTTATTGGGTGTATATGGTACATATTACGTACAAGACCAGATCCTAAGTTTTTTGTTAGATAGTGAGTCTTACATGCAAACTCCTAAAGAGTCTCACCTCATTGCACTCAAGCAAATCATCCGATACATAAAAGGAACAACTTGCTATGGTATAATGTTTGCTAAAGGTGGGAAAAGTATCGAGATGGGTTATAGTGACAACAGTCACAACATTGACAAAGATGAGGGGAAAAGCACAACCAAGCACGTTTGCTACCTTGGATCCTCCCCGGTAGCCTGGTGTTCTCAGAAGTAGGCCATGATTGCGCTATCCTTGTGTGCGCCTGAGTTCATGGATGACTAATCAAGCTCTAGGGCTTCGAGATTTATTGAGTCAAATTACAGGTTAGGAAGCTAACAAGGCGAAACTGATAACCTACAACAAGTCGGCCATTGCATTGTCAAAGAACCCGGTATTCCACGGGCGTAGCAAGTATATACATACGCGTTATCATTTTGTTCGAGAATGTGTAGAAAATGATCTAATCGAAGTGAAAGCATGCAAGGGTCGACATTCTCCTGAAGTCGTTTTCTAAGTTATAATTCAAAGAGGTGAGATCGTTGGTTGGGTTAGTGACCTCTCTAATTCAAGTGTGAATTCGAGTTATTTCCTTTATATATGAGTGTTCTCCGATATCAGTTTACTTTCGGATATCAATTTACTTTGACCTTTTATCGCTTTGTTTAACTAACTATTATTTTCCTTTTTCTTACAAAATGAAGATAAAGAAAAATAAAAATAACATGGTAGGGTATAGAGTCACAATCTTCATATTTTCCACCATCATCATGCAAACACATGTTACCGTCCCATTCGATACTTTTGCAAGTGTCTGTCTGTGTCTATTTCACTCTTAAATCCTCCGTAGATTTAGCCTCAACTGCCGTCCACGTGTCTCTTGTTTTTATGGCATTATAAACATGCATTAGGTTAACTTTTTCTGACAAAGTAAACTACGATCATGCATTCTTCTCCACAGTTTTCCCAGCATCATATCGTATATGTATATTTACCTCATCTACGGCTATAATCTTACCAATTGGTATTTTCTATGCGTTTACTAATACTATCTATCATGACATGAAATATGTGGTCTATCTTAATCACTAACAGAATCACCAACTACCAGTTATACAAGTTTTCACACACCCAAACACACACCATTTCAAAAGCTTATAAATACATGTTCATTGTGCTCCATATCATTCACACATCTTCACTTCCTCTCTAGAATTGAGAAACAACTTTGTTTATCTGGCTAGCTAGGGAAAGAATGGAGATTCCGGTGATTGATCTTACGCCGTATGTGGACGCAGTGTCCGGCAAATTCAGCTGTGACCAACTCCTGCATCCTGAACTGAAGGCGATGTGCTCCGAGGTCAGTCGGATCCTGAGGGAATACGGAGCTCTGCTTGTCAGAGATCCGAGATGCTCAACTGAAGATAACAATCGGTTTATCGACATGATGGAGAAGTACTTCGAGCAGCCTGACGAAGTTAAGCGTGTTCAGGAGCGTCCTCACCAGCATTACCAGGTATATATGTAACTTTGGTTTTAAAATCGGGAGCCAATCATAAAAAAATTGCTATTGTTATATATGAATATATAAGCATGTTTTATTAAAATAAAAAAAAAATACTGTAGAGAAAAGACGGTTATAACCACCCTCTGACTAAAAGATCTGTTTTCATCGTCGCTGATTTCATTAATTATTTGATTTAATCCGGATTAATTATGATTGATTTGTTCTTCGAGAATGTGTGCAGGAATGATAATGGTGTAATGATTGGAGGAAAGTGATGATATTGATGGGTTTAATGAAAGAAAACTAACATAAATTCAAACAATCTAACTGCTTGACTTATTATTTATTTAGGAAAAATTCATTCGTATTTTCTCACTATTAAACTTGAATCTTTAATTTTTTTAGAATAGACATCTTATTAATTAAACACTAGGAAACTATTACACTATCCAGATCGTAAATGAGTTGGATCATATTCCATAAATGGATAAAAAGTTCAAAACTAGACATGTTACATCGAAATTCAGACATGTTGGATCATACCTACCTTTACTAAATATGCATCAGACAACAAATCTGGAGAGCTTAGTATTTTATAAATTATTTCCACTAAATTTTAATAAAAATATGTAACATCATATCATGATGATTAGTAGTTAATGAAATTTTTTTTAAAATTTTATTTTTTCAAATACACGGTTTAGTTTAGTTTTTTGGACATGTTGATATAAATTCTGGTAAAAGCCGAGTTTCTTTCAAAAGTATTTTCTAATAACCAAACAAACCGTGTATTTAGGTTTTTTTTAGAAAAATTATATATTACAAGTTATAAGATAAAAACAAAATTATATATATAAATTAAAAATTCAGAAAAAAAAAACAAAAAACAAAAAACAAACCATATCTGTTAATTTGCATAACTAGCGGATCTCACGATATCACTCACTTCCCCCAAATCAAACTAGCGGCTTACTGAAAGAACAGATCTTGAGAAAATCACCCACAAAACAATTTTGTAACATAAACCATCTAAAACAAGAAGAAAAAAATTCTTAATCAGTTTATATCGAAAGAATTATATATAAAATCATAATCCTAGTTGCGTCCAAAAAAAAACATATTCGTAGAAGCAGATATTTAAACTTTATGAAAATATTCTTACAAAAGGTTATAAATAAATAATGGAAACACATACATCATGAACGTACAAAAAACATAAGTTATCTGTACGAGGATTAAACAATATGGTTTTTTTAATAAAAAATATATTTAATTTAATGTATAAGTATATTATTAGTTTCTTTTATGATACCTCGTACATAAGATATCTGTACGAGGATTAAACAATATGGTTTTTAACATTTATGGTAATGTAACTGCAGGTTGGTTCGACACCGGGAGGAGTAGAGATTCCACGTAGCATGGTGGATCTTGAGATGCAAAAGAAATTGAAACAACTGCCTAAAGATCGCCAGCCTACAATTCCAACCACCCCCGATCTTAAGTCACGATACATGTGGAGGGTCGGCCCTCGACCAACCAAAACTCGGTTTCAGGTTACGTATACGTATACGCTCTATTAATGAATTAACGCATCATCATCGATCATTTTATTGCATGCTGATCGTTAATTGTATGTTATGCGTTTTTCATGTAGGAATTGAACTCGGAGCCTGTCTTGCCCGAAGGCTTCCCCGAGTGGAAACCAATCATGGATTCTTGGGGTTTAAAAATGATATCGACTGTGGAGGTCTATTACCGGATATTATATTAATCTCAGAGAAATTGATATATTATTGAATACTTAAATTAAAGACTCGTCCATTTTTACTTTAAAATATAAAATAAAAATATCCTATAAAAATAGTGAGAAAAAGGGAGTACGATTAGCAACACCCTATTTTCTAACACCGAGTATTTTAGCTCAGGCTGTTGCTGAATTGGCTGCAATTGGATTTGATCTACCAAATGACTCATTCACTAATCTAATGAAGCTGGTGAGAGATACGTTTAGCAGCACCATGACGATTCTTCTACTAGGTAGCTAGTATTATGTATGATAAACTAACGAACTCGTACGTTGTTTGAGTTCAGGGTCCACATCTTCTTGCACCAACAGGAAGTGACCTCGGACGACACGGTGAAGAGGGAACCGTGTTCGCAGGATACCATTACGACATCAACTTCCTAACGATTCACTATAAAAGTAAATTCCCTGGTCTAAGTATCTGGTTAAGGAGCGGGGAGAAACTCGAGGTGAAAGTTCCCGAAGGGTGTCTACTTATTCAGGCAGGAAAACAGGTAACAAAGACATCGGATGATGCAGATCAATATGTCGTATGCTCATTACTACAAAAACAACCATTTTTTACAATAAAAAAAGGTCGCAAATCAGTCGTCACAAATGACCTTTTGCAGCAGGTTTGGCTGTCAATTATACAATTTGTGACGAAAATTTTCTTGCCACTGATTTTCAACTGGAATTTTTTAGCGACCGAGAGTGCAATTAATACTTTTTGTGATCGAACTGTTAGCGACACATCAAAACTATTTGGATGACATAGTAACATAATCTTTTGTTTGGGTTTGTAGTTAGAATGGATGACTGCTGGAGACTGCAAGGCCGGTATGCATGAAGTCGTGGTAACTAAAAGCACTCTCAAAGCTATCGAAGCTGCGAAAAAAGAAAACCGAAGCCTCTGGAGGGTATCCTCAACTGTAAGTGCATCAATCTATTCTATACATGTTTCCTAAAATCATGTCATCAAGAGACGCTGGTTTCATGTCACGTCATTTCTTTGTGCTTTTAGTTGTTTTCAAATGTGGCATCCGATGCTGTGCTGAAGCCGTTGGGACATTTTGCAACATCGCCTCTTGCGGTCAATTATCCGGCCATGTATGCCGGAGATTATTTCGAGAAAGAGCTTTCCGTTATTAAGCTCAAAGGAAAGGTTGGGGCTTAGTTAGTGGAGAAGGGTATTGTGTTATTGTGTGTAAGCTAGATGTGTGGTGAATAAACGATGAGTTGAAGGAGGTTTGTGTGATGTTGTTATGTTATTGTGGTGTGTATGCGATTTGGTTAAGTTTGTAGATTGTGTAAAGTGTGATTGGTAATAAACCCCGTTCAATTTGTTGGTCTTATACTAATTTTAATTTTGTTATAAGCCCATTGCATCAGAAATACCGGGTGTATAAAACATGAGATAAATTAAATCTTAGATGACTTAGTTTGTGATGGATTAATCTTGAATTTAGGTATATGTTATTAGTTTATTTATTAATTGTTTAATTGTTCACGTAAGTTTTAAAGTGATAATATATGGTCAAAGTTAGATGGGTTAGTCAGTAAATTTTGAGACTTTATGTTAGAACCTATTTGTTAGCAACACAAACTTATTGTTTTCTTATCATGTAATTGATACTTTATTTTGTAATTGTCTTTTGATATGTACTTGGTGAACTTTGTGTAAATGTTAGCGTACTTGTTATGCTTCTTAGCGGACTTGTTACTTATGTTCTTAACGGACTTGAATTACTCTTAGCATACTTGTTTGAATGTTATCTTAGCGGACTAGTTTATTCCTAGCGAACTTGTTTACCTAGAAGACTTGTTTTGTTCCTAGCGTACTTAATTTGTTCTTAACGAACTTGTTAGCGTACTTGTTCAAGTTAGCGTACTTGTTCATGTTAGCGAACTTGATAATGCTTAGCGTACTTGTTGCTATTTAGCGTACTTGTTAGCGGACTTGTTGATGTTTAGCGTACTTGTTAGCGGACTTGTTAAGTGCTAG
Source organism: Deinandra increscens subsp. villosa (assembly GCA_039602395.1). Taxonomy (NCBI): domain Eukaryota; kingdom Viridiplantae; phylum Streptophyta; class Magnoliopsida; order Asterales; family Asteraceae; genus Deinandra; species Deinandra increscens. The sequence goes on from JBCNJP010000023.1 coordinate 66,423,896, forward strand.
CGAACTTCATTTTAGTCTTAGCGAACTTGTTCTCCTGTTAGAATATTTTGCAGAATTCTAGGTAATGATTGTGTCGTGTCAGACATTCTATTTGTCCCAGGTTCTCTAGTAGTATAAATACCATTGAGAAAACCCTATTGGCAACGCTTGAAGGAGTATTATTCCTACAAATAGCCTTTGTGTGTGTGGCAATTGTAACCTCCCAAGTTAGCTCCGTTAAGTTTTTCCGTTAAATCCATCAGTTCCGTTAGACAATCTCCGTTAACCATGTTATAAACCGTAACTAATGCGTGTCTAGACCGAATACGCCCATGACCTTTGGTTGATCACCGAACCCGTCCATATGTGCTATGTGCTTACTTACTTACCACCATTACGTGAAAATTTATGCAACGTGTTAGTTTGATTTAAGGGTGTAATTGTGTGATTATCGAGAAATTGTGCTTGTCTTATTTAGAACAAAAATTGACCTTTTTAGTAGCCAGCGAAACTACCAGGCGAAATTACAGTTTCGCCCGGTAGCTAAGACATTTGGGCTACGGGACCAGTTTCGCGTGGCTAGCGAAACTGCCAGCGAAACTACCAGCGACACTGCCAGCGAAACTAGCACCTGATATATAGAAAACCCAAGCCAACCTTCTCATTTTTACTCACTCCTCACAATCACACACACTTCTGCACTCTCCCTCTCTCGAGATCTCCGGCCAGGAAGGAAGTAGCTCGAACCACAGAGATTCCAGCCCCAAAACTCCATCCCTTTAAGCATTTGAGATCAACCGTGAGTCACATAAACCTCCTTTATGCATTTCTTGTATGTTTAACTAAAATGTATGCTCAAAATCCACATGCAATGACTTCTGCTACTGCTATGATGCTTAGGGATGCTAGACATAACATAAATTCTGTATCTTGACATGTCTGTATGAAGATCTATGCTAGATTAGGCTACTTATGTGAAAATGCATTCTTGGTAAATTGATGACTAGAAACCATGTTTTAGGTGTTGAAATTGCTCTCATGATGTTGGTAAACGTTTAGGTATCCTAGATATCGAATTGCATGTGCTACAGAAGCTGTTAGAAAGGTTTTTAGTCAAATTTACGGGTTTTTCTAGCGACTAGCGAAACTGTGCCTTCATCAGGCGAAATTATGTAGCGAAATTATGTATATCTCCTTCTAGCGAAACTATGTAGCGAAACTATAGTGTCGCCGGGTGAACCAACCAGACCTGCTCGAACGAAACTACCGAGCGAAATACCCTGAACGAAAGTTCAAACCAGTTTCGGGCGAAACTAGGCTAGCGAAACTGTGCCAACAGTTTCGAGCGAAACTAGCCTAGCGAAACTGTGTCATCGGGCATTGCCTAGCGAAAGTGCTGCCCGTGTACACAGCGAAACTGCCTAGCGAAACTGCTAGCGAAACTGTGACCAGAATCCAAACTTGTACAATTTGTTTAAATGTCTTGCCATGACTTACACAATTATGCTATGATGAACATGTCTGATTTCTGTATTAAGTGAACCCCTGTTTATGATCAACCATCGGTACCGTGTGTCGTTATGTCGTGTCGTGTTTTTCCAATTTGCTAATAACTTTAAACACAACCTTACACCTAAGACCTTAATGTGATTATTAGGTCCTCATTAACAACCATAACCGGATTAATTGAAGCTTAAGCCGAGCAAACCTAAGGTGAGTTTCACTTACTGTTTTAGTTGCATCCGGTAAGGGATGGCAACACACGGTAAAGGTATTTCTTTACTTGAGTATTTATCCCACTATATCACATGTTCACTGAATTGCTTTATAAACAAAAGTCCTTACTTATCGGGCCATTAGTATTGAATAGCGAGGTAATGTTGAGTAGATCTACTGGGGATTGACACCCCCGCTCAGCGGTGCACAGGATGCACCCTCCCGACTGGTGGTCGGACTGAGACCAATATTAGCCTAGGAACACCGTGATCGGGAAAGACACGGGGAAGGCAAATTTCATAGGTGAATGCCTATCAAATACCATGTCAGCTTTGGTTGCGAACGTTCAGGGGAGCATAAGCATAGGCTAGCTACCTAATGATACGGATAATACTTACATTCTAAATTACGAATTTATTGCTTTACGATTCGTATGCATTGTGGTCTACATGGTGTAGTGTAGACTAATTAGTGAACTCACCAGCCTTTCAGCTGACACTTGATCGTTGTTTACTTTTCAGGTCGTTAGAAGGATTCTTGGATGGCACGAGTGGCGGCAGTACTCTTTATCACAAATCTTTTGGGAAATTCAAGATTTTAAACTTTATGAACATGTGTTTTGTGTATCAAACTTGTAATCGCTTTAAGGCTTCCGCTGTACTCCTAAACTAACTTATGTATCTGCTAAACAAACTTTCCTTTACTTTAATTTTAAGGTCCCTTATCTTTCGTTTATTTACCGTTATGGCTTGGTTGTAACTAAAGTCTTGGATCCTGGTCTGGCTCACACCCCACACGGTTATACTCCGTTAGTGGAAATTGGGGGTGTGACAGTGTGTGTGTTCTTAGTGTTAGTGTGTGTTCTTGAGCTTTAGGAATCATCAATGGGTGAGCATTGATGCTGATGCATCTGGAATCGACCATCACACATGATTTCCGCACTTGTGTGATGAATCATATGAGAAAAACGTGCTCAAATCTGGTCCCGACAATTGGTATCAGAGCCTTGTTCTTCATTTTTTGAAGTTTTTCTCAAAATGGAGAAAATCTCATATGAGTTGTCGATTTTGGATGGATTTGCTTGTTGTTTGAGCTGATTCTTGGTAGAAATCACTTAATAAACTCAATGCCATACTCAGATTTCTAAAAATCTCAAGCAATATGGTCCGATTTTTCGGATTTCAGCCATGAACATCGACTTTTTGTTAAGTCATGTTCTTGAGAAAAATTTTCAATCTTGTTTTTTGTTGAT
>JBCNJP010000023.1:66427342-66476342 GCA_039602395.1 Deinandra increscens subsp. villosa
AGAGTCTCTGATGAGAAGAAGCCACGAGGTATGTATGCTCTTTTCGACTCTTTACATCATGAAGGTATTAGTTACCTTAAATAGAAGAAAAGAAAAGCTCCTGTTTCAACTGCTCAACAAAAGAAGCCAATGATCAACATTGTCAAGGAAATGTTTGACACTGTCTCTGATCCTCATCTCTCATCATCTAAACCCTTCACCACCACATCACAACCCAGTGCTTCCTTATTCAAAACTCCTAAACAGCCAATTCCATCTCCACAATCATCACCACCTCCTATAAATCCAAAGCCTACACAACCTGAGACTGAATCCTCATCTCAGCAACCTTCAGAAATTCCACCTATTTAGCTCACCTTTTCAGAAAGAAAGAAATCTATGACTGCTAGAAAGAAGTCTACAGCTAAAAGAAAGAAGATAGTAGTCAGTGAATCAGAGGAAGAGTCTGAATCTTCAGAGACCCGAAACCCAAATGTCATTCCTCATCCTAACATTATAAAGATTGAGGTACACAAAAAGGAAGATCTGTACTACTACTTCTTGAACAATGGAGAAGTAATCAAGAAACAGAATTTGTTGCTGAGTGAATGGGATAGCTTATATCAGAAGGATATTATGAACATAGTTGGCACTCACAGCTTTGTTTACAGGCTGTAAAGGTTGTGGTAGAGCTCAAGTCAATGCATAGAGAATAATCAGAAGCAAGAGCAGTTTTTGGTAGCAACATCTTAGGGGGAGACTGTTGGGAATGTTCAGTTTGGCTGAAATTCACTAAGTCAGAATCCGAGGGAAGTTCCTCCGGAAGTTTCTGAACACTAAGTAGTTCCTCCGGAACTCTTCAGTGTGTTACTCCGGAAGTTTGACTTATCTCTTTGGTTCAAGTTTCAATGCTGTAAAGCTGTCAGAGAGCAGTTTACTTTCCGCCATGCTTTACACTGTTCACCGATAGAGTTGCTCAACTGTTCACAGCGCCCATGCTTGTTGGTACAACAACTTTTGGAGTAGATATGATTAGTTTATTTAGCCTAGTAGCTAAATGGAAATAAAAGAATATCTTTTATTTCCTCCATTTCCTCCTTGCACTATATATATTACTTGTATTTCTCTTGTTTAGTGTGGATCGGTTCTTTCATGTTCATCAGCTGTAACTTGTTGTAAACATTGGAGAAGTAATAATATTGTAGTGCTTGGAATTTACATCTTGTATTCTACTACTTTACTTCTTGTTTATCAGTTACTGTTATCGATCAAAGACATCCAAACATAAACATAAACAAGTCTGATTCCGCCTTTCTTGTTTGATACCTTCATGTAATTTGTTTGGTTAGTTAGTTCTAACCACGATCCAACGGATCTTCTATTCTTATCATTCTAATCCATTTTGTTTTCATCATATCCTTGTCATTTCTTTACCTCGATCCTCTAATCTTCCACATTCAAGATTCAAGGGTGGGTTTGGAGCTAAACCAAGGAAGCTAATCAACAACCCATCAAGTTATTAACCGATTGTGTGGAAGCTTTAGTGAGAGATTCCTTACTTTCCTAGTGATTTCATTCTTGATTATGTTCATAAACATGTCACTAGTCCATGTTCAAAATCTAGTCTTAATGTTATTGTTTGATGATTAACTAACAAACCATGTTGTTAATATTTATATGCTTACTTTGATGAAAATATTCTAGGGATATTCATGTTGTTTTTCAAGCCTAGTGGATGATTTATTAATGTTATGACATAATTAATATTATGTAACAAAAACATGTTCAAAATCATCTTTAGATTTAAAACCTCTAAATATTAGTGTGTGTATACTTTCTTGATTTTATGTCTTTAATAAAATGCATAAGTGTATTTTAGTAACAAGACTAAAATGGATGTACTTTTATAATATAAGTATGTTCATAGAAAATATGACATTATAAATGTGTGTCATAAGGATGAGTTTACAAAAGTTCATAAAACATTCATAGATTATCATTATGTTTAGTGTTTTGGCAAATTATGTTACTAATAGTCATTTTATACCCGTAAAACGCTAATTTGTGAAAAGGGACACTAAACATAAAGGAATTTTTCAATAATGACTTTAATGACATAAAATCATAAGTTATGAATTTTTGGTAAAAATAATTATGACAACATTATGATGTATTTGAGACCTTTAAAATGTGTGCTATAAGTTACCAAATCAGTTTTCAAAGTCACATTTAAACCCGACACGTTAAACATTTAAAAACGGAATATTCAGAAACCGTAACGCAACTTTCCGAACTAAAATATTTAATATTTTTGGACAAAATTAAGTTCTGGTCCAGATCTTAAAACTCACTCATTTTTATATATAAAAATGTTTCACGAAGTCCAAAAGTGGAAAATAATGTTTTGGAAACAAACCGGACAAAAACTGTGACTTTCGGTAACTCAAAAACACTGATTTTTACAAGTTAAACTCCTACCAGCACACTTGGTAATCTAAAATCATAACTACATCAAAACAGGTCCATAAACATTTCCTAAGTGTTTAGGAAACTCAATACATCATAAAACGAGTCATAATGGTTAAACCGGCTTACTACCGGACAAACCAACATTCAAATTTTACAAAATATAACTTCCTATATTTTGAAATCATTACTTCATAAAAATAAATATATATTTATGTGTCAAATGACTTTTCATAAAAACGTTACTAATACCGTGTATTGACGCGCGGTAGAAAACGCGCGTTCGAACCTTAATAAATGAAAGAGTTTATTTATTATTTTTGGAGGTTCAAAACCTTATAAATAGTTAATAACAATAAATATTTATATTTTTCGTGTCATTTCATGAAAATAAATATATTATTCGATATAATATTTTCTATACGCGAAAAACCAGATATTATTTTTTTATTCAAATAAATAATTATTTTAATAACTTTATATTATTTGTTTGCCAACAAATAATAATTCAAGATTTCCATCAATATCATCGGGTAATTTCTGTCAAGACTTAACTTCGAACATTGGGTGACGTATTCACTAAACCTAATTTGGCCAAACCCTAAGACGTCTTAATATTATATTGTAGACGCTTGCTAGGCTACGTTTAGTTCATATCTGTCAGTCCATTTTCATATCAAGTGAGTTTCACGGCCCCTTTTACTTTTCTGTTTTCTAAACTATGGGGGAAAATTCCATGAATGCCAATTCAAATTCACTATGTCTGATATTATTGATAGCTGTAACACGTACTGATTGCATGTTCTTTTCATACTATCCCAATCTGTGTATTCATGTTGATTCATGTTATATGCCTAAATTCCCACTATTAATTGAATTCAATTAGTTCATTTGAAACAATAGCTTGTGAATAGATATATTTGGGTTGACGACCCTGCCCTGACTTGGTCGCTCCAGTCTGAACTCCACGGTTATAGTCAAGGGGTACATTAGTTATTCTGGTCATTCGGTGTACTTGGGATAGGACACCATGAGTGGGTAATCAGTTAGTTTTGAATTCAAGGTTCATGCTTGATCTTTACAACCATAGCATCAACTATATAATATCATGACGGCCAAACATTTCAAACTTGTTTCAACCATTCAAACTTGTTTCAAACACTTAAACTTATTTCAAACATTTTCATGTGCCATAAAACCTGTGAACTCACCAACAATTCTGTTAACCTTTTAAAATTCTTGAATTCTCGGGTGATTAAGGATGCAATTCAATGTCTTTCTATATAGATCCTGCTTGTCTTATATCATGGTCTGCTTGCCGCGTGTTCATGCATTTCATTTGAAGATTTAATCATATTAATCCTTAGGGTTGTTATGTTTATAAATCTCATGACATTGTATTTTGAAACCTAAACTTGTATACACCACTATTACTATTTCCGCTGCCACCGTTTTAAATATCTAAATAAGTGTTTAAGACATATGTTTTCGAAAGACAATTGGTTTAACTAAACATTCACTTAGATGCAATCATTCATAACCATGACCATGATGCCAAATCAGTCACACGCCCACGTTCAACCATTTTTGGGGTGTGACACTATACATAACAGTCGCAACTGGTCATTACATCTGCGTCCTCATTTGCTCAAGCTCAACACGACCACCAACCGCTACTATTTCGGCCATCGTTAGCGGTTGTCTCGGCGGTCAAAGTCCGCCACAGCCCCGTCATAGCCTCTAAAACCGTCAGCCAGCAACATCATAACCATAAACAACTTCATCTACATCAATTAAGTCATCACAAACATCATCCATCATAATCATCAAAATTAAATTGGGATTTAACAGGGTTAAACACCCAAATTTCTATCTAAACCGAACCCTAATTCATAACTTACCATGGATTGAAGAGGTTTTAGGTTGGGGTCGGTTTATATGAAGATTTGACACACAACAGTCACATCGCAGCCGTGGCCGTCGCCGCTGGAGGTACGGAGAACCCCTGACCGTCGCTAGTTTACTTCGAGCAAGAGAGAGAGAGGAACCTGGTGGTCGCCGTGGTGAACCAGAGAGAAGGGGATAGGGGTCGTCGGTAGTCGCCTGAGGTTGCCGCTGCTAGGGTGAATCGTGATTGTGTCGCCCCTCTTTGCTGTTCACAATTAAAAATCGTAAAGAGATATGGAGAGGAGTTTGTCAGAGTAGGAAGGTCGCGAAGGTCAAGACCAGGTCGCCAGATGTTGAAGGTCTCCCGATGGAGCAGGGTTGGAGGTCGCTCGCTGGCAGAGTGATGGGGCAGGGGGTCGGATGGTCGCCGTAAAATCGAAGAAGGAGGGGGTGGGGCTGTCGCTTTCTCTCTCTCTCTCTCTCTAATGAGTTAGGTTATATTAATTACAAAAATAGTCCATGCATCAAAATAATTTTATTAATTTACATAACAGGTCCCTTGGGTGTAAAATGACTAATACCCTTTAGCTTAACAAAAACTTTTAACCACATTAGTTAAAAGGACTCAAATAGTTAAGAAATACAAACATAAGAGTTCGAAATGCAAAATTTTAAACTTTTGGACTCAAGTGGCAAAACCCACCAAACCTCAGAGACGTAAACCATAATTAACTCAATTTATAATGGATGCTACTATTGATACACCCCCCCCCCCCCTTATAATTGATTTTACTTGTTGCACCCCTTTCCCTAATTTATAGATAATTACCATTTTAACCTTTTGATTTTATTTTGGTATATTTTAACCAATAAAATTTTAAAACAGTTTTTTATATAAAAATTATAAGAAATATAAAATTGTTTAAAAACAATTGAGCGTTCTTTTAAAAAAACTAAAAGAAAACCATCTAAAACAAAAACTGAGTGTTTCTTAAAAAACTAAAAGAAAACTTTTTAGAACGTCTAAAAAACATTTTAAAAAGTTTTTTACAAAACTGTTTGAAACACATTTAAAAAAAACCTATCATAAATGTTTTTAAAAAACAATAGTGTTAAAAAATATTTTTAAACAGTTTTAAAAAAAATATAATCGTTTTGATCAAAAAATTATTTTTTTTAATTAGTTAAAAAAATGTTTTTTTTAATTGTTTAAAAAAACATTTTTTTAATTGTTTAAAAAAAATGTTTTTATATAAAATCTGTTTAAAACGTTTTTTTTTCTAAACTAAAAAAAACTCTTTAAAAAACTGTTGATTAAATTTTTTTAAAAGAACTCTTATTAAAACGTTTTTTAAACAGTTTAAAAAAATGATTATCATTTTTGTTATTTTATTTAAAAAGTTGTTTTTAAATAAACTACCTTTATAAAAATAATTTTATAGGGGTGGAATATGATAATTTCTAAAAATAAATCTCAAGGGGAGAGTGCAACAAGTAACTAGGGGGGGGGGGGTACGAATAGCCGATCCCTTCTGTTTATTATAATTTTTTTAAACCCAAGTCCCGTGTATGCACGGGTATCCAAGACTAATAAAGGTATATAAAAAGATATTATTTAATTAAAACAGAGAGAAAAATATAATCTTTTTTTAGTTAAATTATAAGGATGAGAATAGAAAAAGGACTCGCTATGAATAAATACTCTTAGTTGTTTACAATTTCCCCTATGAAAACAAAATCAAAGTTGTCATATTTCTCCCTATAAAACTAAAATTTTAAAAATGTTTTTCTTCAAAGTTTAAAAAAAATACTTTCTCTAAAAATTATATAACACACTTTCTGAAAAACAAATTAAATGCCTTTGTACTTTTGAATTTAAAAAACGTTTTATAAAAATATAAAATAACTTTTAAAAATAATTAACTTTTTTATTTAAAATTTGGAAAGAAATATTAAATTTTAAAATAATAAAACAAAACATTCTTAAGAAAATTCAAAAATCATTTTTTAAAACGTTTTCTTAAACTAGTATTTTATATTTTGCAAGTATCTTTATAATAATCACTTAATTTTTTTTTATATAAAATGGTAAAAAAAATGTCTCTTTTTTTAGCTTATTATATTATTTTTAATTTAAATTAAGATTTGATTAGGAATCATATTACCTTATTATCAATTTGAAACTCTGAGCTGTACACTAATATCTTACTATTTAAACCACGTGTAATTTTGTTGGTGGTTACTTTGGGCGGTTCTCCACTCTGGCACTTTTAATTGGAAGATACACCTCATCTTAACTCATTTATAAGGTTATATTTTCTTATCATCTCATTTCCTTTTGGGCATTTCTCTCTCTACTCCCCCGTTCAAGATCTCTCTCTTCTCAGCTTTCATCAGATTCTTTCACCACAAAGAATGAACTGCCGCTGCGAGTGCGGCGTTAACGACAACCGACTTTGGCTGTAGCCACGTTCATACGACGTCGGTAAGCGGTTCGACTCTCCAACGTAGAACCGCCGTCGTTGCTCCGTCACGACCCGAACAATCGACGTTGCTCAGTTCATGACAGCGTTGTTGTGACGTTGAAGCGATGACGGTTATTGCTCCTTTTTGTTGCCTAGATCTTGCCAAGATCACTCTAGCTTCAATCAGGAGAACCGTGAAGAGAGATCACAAAAGATGGGGGAATTTTTTATCCAAACGATGTCATTTTATTGTATCAAGAATTTCATTCAGTTTGTACCCTTTCTTGGTAATGAGTTTCATTTCTAGGTATAAAGAAGATGACTTTCTTCGGATATTGGGTTCAAAGTCTTGAATGTAAGTTGTTTAATTATCCCTCTTTTAGTTGGTTACGATTCTACCAAGGTAATTGTCTATATTTTGTATGCAATTAGTTAGGTTTCTCATACCAAATTTAGGAGTTTCTTGAAACTTTTTTTTTTTGTGTTTGTGATATATACTGACGTTGTAGAGTCTGTAATCTATTCCAAATTCATTCTTTTAGCCCTTTTATTCTATCGGAAATGACTTTTACTTAGATCTGACAGAGCCCCCGTTTAGTCGGACGAATTTGTGCATAAAATTCATTTGAGCCCTTAGTCACTCATGGTGAAGGTATGGATTGTGCATTTACTTCATTTGAGCCCGAGTTCCCTTTTTTTATGATGTGTTGTTGTTTTTTTATGATTTAATTTGGATGCTTTCTTATCTAATGGATTTGATGTTGGTTGCTTTTGATTTGTTCCGTTGGGTGTTGCTTACGGTCTTTTTTACTACAATATATGGCTATGATGATCAGTTGATAACTAGACGTTGCTTGATGATGAGTTGTCACAGTTGCATGAGGCTATAATAATTATTCCAAATTGGGTTTTAAAGGAATATTTTGGGTTTACTTTGGCGAGGCAATAACTTTTGCAGCCATACAACCATATTAGTCCTCTATTATGGCCTAATGATGATCTAAGTATTCTAAATTAGGTCTTAAAGGAAATACTTTGGGTAAGTTGTGCACCCATGAAACCATAAGTTGTTCCTCTATTATGGCCTAATGATGACCCGAGCCTGATTATTTTTTATGTTTATAAGACTTTCTTATTTTGTAGCCTTGATGGTGGTTGTTGGCATAATCACATGATTACTATAAGTTGCTTGATGTTGGGTTGTAATAGTTGCTTAAGGCTATGATAATTATTCTGAATTCGATCATAAAGGGAAATAATTTGGGTTTATATTGGCGGGGCAATAGCTTTTGCAGCCATAGAACCACAAAGTACTCCTTTATTATGGCCTAATGATGATCTGAGCCTGATAAATTAATTAATATTACCTTATTATCAATTTGAAACTCTGAGTTGTATACTAACATCTTACTATTCAAGCTACATGTAATTTTATTGGTGGCTATTTTGGGCGGTTCTCCACATCATCTGAACTCATTTATAAGGTTATCTTTTTCTCCCCTCTCATTTCCGTTTTGCCTCTAATTTGTTCCCTTGGGCGTAGCTGATGGTTTTCTTTGGAGTTGAGGTTGCTATGATAGTTGATGTTGTGTGGTGATGGGTTGTAACAGTTTACCTAAGGCTATGATGATTAATCTGGATTGGGTTGTAAAGGAAATAATTTGGCTTTACTCGGGCGGGGCAACTACTTTTGCAGCCATAGAAGCATAAACTAATCCTCTAATATGGCCTAACGATGATCTGAGCCTAATGTTTTATTTGTGTTTCCTAAATGATCAGAGCATGTCTTTGGCTCAAGCCCTGTCTTTGGTTCTTAACCAAACCGAGTTCTATTGCTTAACTGATCTGAGCTTAATTTCTATTGCTTATGTTTTCACAATTGACATTTGGTAGTGCATGGTTTAGTTATTGTAGTATTGCCTCATGTACTTACATTTTGTCGTATATGCAGAGGTATGTTTTCTTAATATTGGCTTAACACTTAAAGGTTGCTTTACTCATTTCTTCGTCTGTCGGTACCATTTTTTAACGTTTCTCACGTGTGCTGTAGTTTGGTAATCGGTTTAACATTTGTTGTTTTGTTAGATTGTAGTTCTTATGCCTTTGTTTTTTTGCTGCAATTTTGCTTCGAAGTTTAGGTAAGATTTCATTCATTATTTACCTCAGCTCCAGTCCCATGTATTGACCTTAGTTTAAATTTCATTAGGAGCACAGATCTAAGCGATAGACTTCCTTAAAAATATTATTGTTGTTTCCGGTAATTTTCTTTTAAGTATGTTTTATGGCTGGCCGTGATGAATGGTCACCTCAACGCGATGGAGGCCTAACACCCCTAAAACAATAAAGAGATTCTTAATTTGACGGTGCATTTGTAAACTTTTTTTCCTTCGTTTCTAATTTTCTTACCTCACTACTTATTGATATAATATCCTGCTTAATTTTGCTCACATATTTTGTTTTCTTCTATTGCTAAGATAAATTCCATTTGGCTTATTGAGAACAGATAAATTTCGTTTTCTTCTATGTTGTCTTTATCGAGAACAAGTTTATTCAAATCAACGTCAACTGTCAGTCTCACTACATAATTTACTCATTGCTTTTTTATATGTCATTTTGTTCCATCTAGATCAAAGCATGTTTGAATTGGAAGGGGGGAAGATAAGAAAGAGGAAGTGTACATATTATATACACCCCTCCAAAGAACATACTAGATGGAATTGCATTGTTTATATAAGTGTTGTTAAATTTAGCTTTCATGTTATCTTTTGATTTCTTTTTTGTTTTTTATAATGTTCATTTACCTTCTTCAAACTCTACCAAAAACATAGAAGGACATCTAACAACCCCCCCCCCCCCCCGCGCAACGCGTGGGTCTAATATGAAAAACAAACAATATCGAAAAATGTTAGCTAACAAAAATTATCATCCCATCTCTTACCAAAGCTTAAAATGAAATTCACAAAATAAGAAAAGTACAAAACCAATCCACGACCCGCGTGTTGGAATGGAAAGCTTAAAACGAAAACGCATAACGAGAAACGTATAAAATTAATACACGACACGCAGCAACGCGCATGTCATTTTATTAGACCTCATGGCAGTTCGGTTTATATATATCATATTAGTTAAAAAAAATTTGTTAACAATATAAATGAAAGTATATAGAATGAAATTCTGGTGGAAAAAGCACACGGATCGCAGTAGATCGCCGACGAAAAACTTAAGACTAAAAACACATATACAAATAAATTGAGGTGAAAATAACACACGACCCGTGGCGAAGCGCGGGTCAGTTTACTAGTATAGTTAAAATTAAAAACAAAGTATGAGGGAGAGGAAAGGTCGTGTGCTGCCGGAGGACGGCTGGATTCTTGTCCACCGTAGAAAGACTCAAGATCACGGGCCAAGCATTCATAGGAGATGGAATTGGGTGAATGCCACTTCATTTTTTATTTCTAACATCCCGTCTGAATGCTCGGTGTCAAGGTTGTGGGATGAATGCAAAAGATTTGGCAAGGTCGTCGATGTCTTCATATCCAAAAGAAACACTAAGCTCAGAGACTCTTTAGATTCGTTAAGTTCATGGATGTGAATGACAAGTTGTTGTTAGAGAAAGTGCTAGGAAAAATAAGCTATTTGGAGCATTCTTTTTGTTAACCTTGAACACTTCGATAGGTCCGGTGCTCCGGTGTCGAGGCCGGATGCTATGCCTGCCCGGCTTGGTAGGTTGGGCAAGGCTACTTTTGATGGAGCTTTGAAGGTCGATCGTCCTTTCGTGGGAACTTTCAGGGATGCTTTGTTGGGTGGGGCTACATGTAAGAAAGAAAAGTCCCTTGTTCTCAATTCGGAGACTCTCCCGACCCTATTATGTTAGAAGGATGTGTCAGTGGTGGGTAGGGTTTTGGACCTATGGACGCTCAATAACATCCACATTCTTCTCGACAGGGAAGGTCTATCGGATTTACGCATTTGATACGTCGGCGAACTCCATGTCCTTATTTCTTTTCTGGTGGTTGACAAACTTCAAGAAGTTTTGTCCACTCTGTCCAGGAAGACCGGTTAGTTCTCTTCCGTGGAAGCATGGAATGGGCAATCTCTCCTGGGTGATCGGATCGCATGGTTTCGGATTCAGGGCACCCCTCCCCACCTATGGGATGCTTCGGTGTTCGATCAGATTGGGGCTTTGTTTGGGTAGGTGATTCATTCCTTAGTCGTCGATCCTTTTGACGTGAACCTAGCCTGGAAAACCCTAGGGGTGGTGACATGATCTTATGATTGGATCGATGAGGTGGTGGTTGTTCAATGTAGCGGTAAACGTTTTTGATGTCGTGTTTCGGAGATTGAAGAGGATTGGACCCGATCTTTCATCCATGATCAAGCCAGCCTGGAGGATTGCGGTGTTTCTCCGTCTGTTCCTTCGGTGATTTTGGGTTCTCCGTGAGGAAGGAGAAGGAGTTTGGTGTCTGTTCCGGTGGTTCCTCCTCATCGAAATTTCCGGTAGCTGAAGGCAAGAGATTGTGAATCGTTGCATGGAAAGTTGGAGAATGGTGACGTGGTTGCCGAGGGTGGGTTGTGTTGTTATTCGGTGGTTCCTGATACCTCCAAGGCGTGTGTAGTGCGTGAAAAAGACTCGGCTATTGGGCATGTTGTTATGGGAAGAAAAAATGTTAGTGGGTCGTGTAATTCTCTTTTGGGCTCTAAAAGACTAGGTGGTGCCAAGTACGTAAAAACCCTGTCTCTGCCCCTTCTAAAGGTAATCCTGTCGATCACTGATGGCGCTCATCTAACTGACGATATTGATGAGGAGGTTTCCGGCACCATCAATCTGGTGGCGTGCGTACGGGTTAACCTCAGTGGATATGAAGATCGGGTCAAAAAATTGGTGTTGGGTGAAAAGAAGTTGGTTTCTTAATGGATTTTCTTACCATTAACATTCGTGGATTGGGAGATGCCAAGAAGCATCGGCAGATAAAAAAGCTCAGGGAAGACAATTGTATTTCTTTCATCTGTATTCTGGAGACGAAATTTATAGATGGTTCTAAAATTCATGCTGATAGGATTTGGGGAAAAGGTAATTTCCAGTTCGATTAGATAAATTCCTAGGGACGGCAGGGGCGTTCTGGTGGGCTAGTAAGTCTTTGGGATCCTGCTTTGTTTTCCATTCTTAAGTTTGTCAAAGACGATAACTTTCTTATCTCTTCTGGGAAACTGGTTGGTACCGAGCACATTGTGAACGTGGTCAACGTTTATGCGGGTCAAATCCCTCAAGAGAAGCGTGCTCTATGGGGTAGAATCTGTGCGTGGTTGGACTCTTGGGATGGATGGTGGATCATTGTGGGCGATTTTAACAAAGTTCGTCGGCCTTCAAAGAGGAAATTTTCTGTTTTTAATTGCTCCTCCTCGGCGGATTTTAACACCATTATACAAGATGTCAATCTGTTTGAATATTCTATGGATGGTTGCCCGTTCACGTATATGGAAGGATTGGGTAAGAGTTTTAGCAAATTGGACCGGTTTCTTATTTGTAAACATGTGCAAGATCGTTGGCCGGCGGCTGCTGTTACATCCCTCCCTCGGCGTTGGTCCGATCACAAATTGGTTATGCTTAAGCTCAAGCTGGCTGATTTCGGCCCTGCTCCCTTCAGATTCTTCTCGCACTGGCTCGATCACCCGGATTTAGAGCAGGTTGTCAAGGCTGGGTTGCTTTCTTTTGATGGTTATGGGTCAGGGAGGGCTGATTGTACTCTGTTTGGGAAGCTAAAGTGTATTAAAAATGAAATTAAGAAGTGGAGAAACCTTGTCAAAGCTAAAGAAAATGAGGAATGGGATATGTGTTGGGTGTATGTAACTCGATGGAGGCGCTGGCCCTACAGGGCCCTCTAGCCAGCCAGGACATTGAGTTATGGGAAAAATCCAAGGTTCGTATCATTGAGCTTGAGCAGACTAAAAATAAAGACATTAAACAACGGGAAAGGATCAAGTGGACTATTGATGGTGATGAGAACTCTCGGTTCTTTCATGGCATCTTAGGAATATTCTCGCGGCTAGCCGAATCAATGGTATTTTAGTTGATAATAGCTGGGTGTCTGACGCATCTAGAGTTAAAAAGGAGGTGTGGAAATTCTTTGAATCACTTTCAAAACAATGATGTTTGGCGGCCTTTCTTTATTTCTCGGGCATTAACAGGCTCTCCGATGCGGAGAGTACGGCTCTGGTGGTTCCCTTTTCTATATTGGAAGTTAAAAATGTCATTTGGAATTGTGGCGGAGACAAGGCCCAGGGACCCGATGGCTTCAATTTCCGTTTTTTCAAGCATTTTTGAAGCCTTTTTGAGGATGATTTCTGCTCCATTCTTAATCAATTCCATGAAGATGAGGTCATTAGCAGGGGTTGTGGAGTGCCTTTATTCACCTTCTAGCTAAGTGTAGTGACCCTATGGATCTTGGACACTTCCGCCCTATCAGCCTTGTGGGTTGTATTATCAAAGTTATCTCGAAGGTGCTTGCTAACCGAGTTAAATCATGCATCTCTTTGGTTGTTTCAGAGGTCCAAATGGTTTTTATTGGTGGTAGAAATATTGTGGATGGGGGTGGGGGGGGGGGTCTGATTGTTAATGAGTTGTTTTCCTGGGTTAAGAAGTCTAAGATTCCTGCTTTCTTTTCAAGATTGACTTGGAGAAGGCTTTTGATTCGTTAGACTAGGGCTTCCTGGACGCTGCCCTTCGTCAGATGAACTTTCCCCCTTGTGGCGTGTTTGGGTGCGTGGTTGTCTTGAAGCGTCTAGAACCTCGGTGCTCGTTAACGGTTCTCCGACTTTCGAATTCCAATGCCACAATGGGGTCCGTCAAGGGGACCCATTATCCCCCTTCCTTTTTGTGATAGCTTTAGTCAGTTGGATGTTTAAGAAAGTTTCTTTGGAGGGGCGTTTTTTAAAGTCTGTGCGTTCCTAATGGGGGTCCGATTAGGACTCACATCCTATTCGCCGATGACACTATAGTCTTTGGTGAGTGGTCTGATCTTAACTTTCGGGTGCTTCAACGGTTTCTCCGCATTTTTAGGCTCGATTCTGGCCTAAGAGTGAACCACTCTAAATGCTCCCTTTATGGCATGAGCATCCTTGCTCCTGATGTGCAAGTGAAGGCCCTAGATTTGGGGTGTGTGGTTCGGTAGCCCCCTTTCTCTTATTTGGGCCTTCTAGTTGGGGGCAATATTAATCACTCTAAATGCTCCCTTTCTGGCCTAAGAGTGAACCACTCTAAATGCTCCCTTTATGGCATAAGCATCCTTGCTCCTGATGTGCAAGTGAAGGCCCTAGATTTGGGGTGTGTGGTTCGGTAGCCCCCTTTCTCTTATTTGGGCCTTCTAGTTGGGGGCAATATTAATCGTGTTTATAGTTGGGATCCGGTGATAAAGGTGTTTTAATCTGGACTCTTGAGATAGAAAGCTAAAAATCTCTCTCTCGGGGGTAGGTTGGTGCTCATAAAATCTGCTTTGGAAAGCCTCCCCTTATATTTTTCTCGCTTTTCAAAGCCCCCATGAAAGTCCTCGAGAGATTGGAAAGTATTATAGCCCGTTTCTTATGGGGTGGGGGTGATGGTTCTAAAAAATACATTCATTGGGTTAGCAAGGATGTGGTTACGAGTTCAAAGGACCTGGGTGGCCTCGGTCTTGTTCCGTTTGAAAGTCATCAACCGTTGTTACCTTGCCAAATGGTTATGGAAATATGTCAAAGAGCCTGATAAGCTTTGGGTCAAGGTTGTGAAAGGAATACACAAAAATAGAAGAATGGATGATTTCTTTCAAGCAAAACGGGGTCTGGGCGGTTGTTGGATGCTATCACCAAGGTGGTTGACTATTTTGAGACTTTTGTCAATCAACACCAGGGACCTTATGCTCATTCAAGGGGAGGAAGTGCATTGGCTTGGCGACTCTTCCGGCGTGTTTTCTGTGGCTGGTTTACACAGGTTAATTGAGTCTCATTCCCTAGGTTAGCCCGTCTTTTATTATGCCCTGGAACATGTTGGTCCCGCTTAAAGTAATGTGCTTTTTCTAGCGCGCGCTTCAGGAACGTGTGGCAACCAGCGCAAAGCTTGTTAAAAGGAACATTCAGCTCCCTTCCACCGATTGCCCGCTGTGTAGCTCGTCGAAGGAAACTGCCTTGCATCTCTTTGTTGGCTGCAGTGTCACTTCCACAGTGTGGGGGTTGGTTTCAGCATGGTGTAAAGTCCCAAATATCTTCGCCTTTGCTCTGGAAGATCTGGTCTATCGGGTGGACGAATCGCATTTTGATTGCAAGATAAAATCGGTTTTCTACTCAATCATTCTTACGACGGTTTGGGTGCGTTGGAAGCGTAGAAACAACACAGTTTTTGAAAAGCAATTTCCGAGTATCTCTTCTATTTTTTATGATGTCAAGAGTCTTAGTTACTTTTAGTATGTAACTTTCTTTTTTGTTTGTTTTTGGCCTCCTAGCAGCTTGCTAGGGGCTGTGATTAATGGAATTGCTGTTACAAAAAAAAATTAAAATTAAGGGTCAATTTTATATATACACCTATAAAGTTGTAAAATATCATATATATACTCATTCAAAATTTTAAATATCATATATACCTTAAAAAGTAATTAAAATATCAAATTTATCCATTTTAATAAAAATAATTTAAGACATGACCATTTACCCTTAATTGTCAAAAACTTTAAAATTTCAAATTTACCCACTAAAAAAGTTTAAGAAATTTTAAATTTACCCATTTTCACGAGCTTTAATTCTAATTCTAGAACTTCGAAAAAAAAATCCTGATTGTTACATCAAAGCAAATGGAACTTCAAACTTACATATGTATAGTAACGGAAGTCTATCGTGCATATATATGTTTTCAGACCTGTACCAACAATTAAATGTCTTATCATCATAGAAATTATTCATTTTCTTAATCTTATTTGTTATTCTAAAACACACTAAGTTTGTATTTTTGGGTCTATTAAAGTTTACGTGGTTGAATCTTAATGATAAATTTTTAGGGAAACTAATTATGACCAAATATATAAATGCATCCTGGTTCCATTTTCACACTTTCATCACTAAAATTCAAAAACCCACGTTAAGAAGATGTGGTTAGACCAAATATATACATGCATGCCTCGTTCCATTTTTGACAATTAAGGGTATTTTGAAAATTATGGTTATAAAATTCATATAATTGGTAGAGGTAGGATGGTCAATAAGGAAAAGTTTAATGAAATTAGATATATATGATATTTTTCTATTTTGATTGGGTATATATGATATTTACCATGTTTATAAGGATATATATGAAACTAGTGGGGTACCCGCGCGTTGCGACGGGCGATAGTTCATAGCGTCTTATTTGTCTTTTGTTCGCACGTTCGGTGGCGACGACAATTTTCAACGTGATATTCGTTTCTGTTAGTGCGATGCGGCGTGATGACAATTTATAATATAGTACATGCGCATTCAACGGCGATGAAAAATTACAAGACTCATGGCATAGCAGTGGCGGACCTACTAAGGTCCCAGGGGTAGCGCCCGCTACCCCTGAACTTTTACCCCGACGTGCAATTTTTTTTTTTATAGGTTTTCGGTTTTTCGCGACCCCTGAAACGAATTTTTCGCGACCCCTGGAAGAAATTTTATGGCTTTTACTTAAAAATATGATCAAAAGCCCCTTAAAAATATGATTAAAAGCCCGTTAACTACCTAAAATTTTTTTCGGGGGCGCTGCCCCCGAACCCCCGTTAGTCCCCGCTACCCCTGATATTATTTCCTGGATCCGCCACTGTGGCATAGGGTGCCACATGCACGATGCGGCGGCAACGTCAATGAACCAACGCAGTACTTATTTTTCTAATATATAGTTTAGCACACATTCTAAAAAAGTTCTCACATAAATCATAATTCTTTTCCTGCCCACTTTTCAAACCGATATTCCACAAATTCAAAGCAAAGCCATTTCGTTCCCTTCTTCCAATTTTACTTGTCTAAAAAAACCGTTCAGGTTCTTTGAAGACTTTGTTTTCTTTTTCAGGTCATTAAATGAGAATTGTGATTGCGACGGGCGACAATTTATAGCGTCTTATTTATCTTATGTTCGTGCGTTCAGTAGTGACGACAACTTACAACGCGATATCCATTTATGTTTGCGCGATACGTCGGCGGTGACAACCAACTGACACAATACTTGATTTTCGTTAGCTTATCAACCTTCTCGTGATATATTGTCCTGTACATCTGTTAGTTTCTCAGTCGTAGCATCGGTATAATTTATTAATTTCATTAGTCTTACAGATCATAATTAAATAATAACGTACACATGTGTTTTATCATTTTTGTTAATGGTATTTGATCATGTCTAGGTTTAAATTACAAGTGGAAAGAGTTTCTACTAAGTGTGTTAATCCCTCGTTAACAATTTAGTTCAAGTATCCAAAAACATGGTTGAATAAAGCTTGTTGGTTACAACCTTAATAAAACCTTAAGATAAGAAAACATATGCACGTAAACTTTTAATATTGAAACATGGGCAGTGTGCCTAAGGATTGAGAATGTGGAGTTGCAAATATGGTGATCATCAGCAATTTTAATTACAAAAGAACGAGGGTTCTCATGAAGTTTTAAATTGAAACATTGGTAGTGTACCTAGAGAAACATTTTGGGAAGTCCAAACTCTAGAGAAATGATGACGTGTGTATGTTCAGCAAACAATACAACACACGAGGTTCGAACTGAATAAGGTCGACCACATATCATGGTCGAAGCTAACTTCGGCCACGCAGAGGTCGAACCCCCAATCATCATATGAGGGTCGACCATGCAGCAGCAACATCCGTCCATGTCACCTGCCGAAGCGATACCACGAAGGTCATACGCCGGCAAGGACATGACACCCTGACTTATGTACAAGTACATGCCTTCGGCCAATGACAAATGCCGAAGTACTTGACAAAGGTTGCTTCACTTCGGCCAGTCGATACTCGACCTACCGAAGTTCGCACAACAGACCAACGCTCACACGACAATGTCAGAAACATTCCTACAACGTTGTTACGGCCACTAACGGCCTCCACTGAGGGGACACAAGGACGGCCACGTGAGCACGGATCGTACCTTTCAGTGGTAGGCGCATAATCCAGAGTAAGACAAGGATTGATGAGTATAAATACTCATCAATCACCAGGTAAATAAAAAAGTTCGACAACCCTAATCTTTACATTCCTTCTTACTCTCATCGGAACCAATACTGATTCTCACGCCGGAGCTTGGTCGCAGGACACCCTGTCCTGTGCTCCAAGAACAACGGTTTGTTGCTTGTGCAGGTTCCAGTAAAGAAGACAGGTTCCGTCCTCATTCGTTCATCCTTGTAGTCTGTTATCCTCTTCAATCCGTCCTAGAACTTCTATCCGATCGTTGAAGATACCCAGATTCTACATTGGCGCCATCACACGGTCCTTCATTCATCAGCTATGAATGAATCTGCAGAAAACAGAAGAAATGACGACGGTCCGGCGTTGGAGACGGAGGAGCAGCCGTTATCTCCCGGAGGACGACATGTCATCGAAGACGCCGCACACGGCGGTGCTTCCGGTATCCTACAGCTGACGCCGGAGGTCGTTAGCCGTAATTTCTTACACCTACGGCAGCTCATGCAAGATCACGTGGCCGCGGAGCGATTGAAAGGCGTGTGCATTCGCTTGGACTACGATGACCCTACAGACGACCATATGCACACTCCGATTCCAACGCTAACTACAGGCTCCGGCGGAACCGCGTTGAAGGCCATAGCGACAGACAGTACCCGAGTGTCTATTGACGCAACACAGCGGCAAACGCCGCCGCCAACTTCAACCCAGGCGCAAGGCTCACAACGACCGATGCTCTTTCAGCAGCAACCGCCATATTTACCAATGTTCCAAGGCCAACAATACTTTCCCCAACAGTTCATGGGCACCTACGGGCCGCAGGGTTACCAAATGCCCTACTACACACCATTCCCAGCGAGCTTGCCAGTACCATCCTCCTTGCCACATTCGACTCCTGCGGCAGAAACCACAACAAGCACAGGCCCTGCGCCACAGCTGATTCCTGATAACCCAAACACTTCAGTCCTAGCAACCGTCGCCGAAGTCACTTCTGTAGACGATTACTCAAAGCCATACATACCTGACGAAGAGAGTAAATTCACAAACAAGGTAGAAAACGCCCCGTGCCCGCCAAAGGCGAAGTTACCGACCGTCGTAAAAACTTATGACGGCAGCACCGACCCGGACGATCATTTACACGCCTTTAAGTCGGCTTGTAGCATTCTACAGTGGTCAATTCCCACTTGGTGCAAAATGTTTGTTCAGACACTCACAGGGCCGGCGAGGGTGTGGTTCAATTCATTGCCCGACAAATCTATCGACAACTATGACCAACTTCGGCAACTTTTCGCAGGTCACTTCGGCCAACAGCGGAAATGCACCAAAGACCCAATTGAGTTGCACAACATAAGGCAAGGTGATCAGGAGTCATTACGTACCTTCTTGGAAAGATACAAGTCAGAGTCCCTGAACATCGGTCATACCGATGAGAGGCAACGAATTTCAGCCTTCATACATGGCATAAGAACAAGACAACTACTCAGGGAAATGAGCGCCTGGTTACCCCTCACGATTCAGGAAGCCTTCGATCATACCGAAGCTTTCATTCGAGGGGAAGAAGCAGCTCAGGCCCGAGACAGGTCTTCGACAAACCAACCTAGACAAGGTGGCCGAAATCAGAATCAGCGAGACAGTCGTCGCCCTTGGCACCAAGGCGGCGACCAAAATCAAAGAGATGACAGGCGGCATTCAGGTTTCACACCCTACGACCGACCATCGGCGTCGGGCACCAGAAGCAATGAAAGAAAAGACTACCCCAGCCTAACAAAAACTCCTAAAGAAATCCTCCAAACGGAAGACGCTAGCCGACAGTTCAGCAAGCCCAGAAATATGGGCCCCAACACCACCAATCGGAACATGTCCAAATACTGCGACTTCCACCTGGACAGAGGTCATGATACGGACGACTGCCATCAGTTAAAGAAAGAAATCGCGCAAGCCGTAAAGACGGGGCAGCTAGCGCATCTGATGAAGGAAATCAAAGAGCAGAAACAGAAGAAAGACAAGAAGGCAGATCTCCCCGTAGTCCACATGACACAGAGTTCGAATGCAAAGAAACCAAGATTGTGAAGAGAAGCGTGGGCAAATCAAGTCATTTCGTTTCCGGCTCTGAACACCGCTGCACCGACCCTCAGTCTGATGGTCATAAGAGCCGAGGTGGGAGGTCACCATATTCACCGAGTGTACATTGACGGAGGTAGTGCCTAAGATATCATGTACAAACATTGCTTCACGAAGCTCGCGTCCAGCATCCAACAGCAGCTTCGACCTTCAAAAACTACATTAATGGGCTTCAGCGGCGAAGTCGTCATTCCAACAGGCGAGGTGGCACTCTCAGTCACGTTATCCGACAACGCCCATGAGCGAACCGAGCGTGTAAACTTCCTAGTAGTCGATCGACCGTCGAAGTATAATATCCTCTTCGGTCGACCAGCCATATACAAGTTCGGCTGTGTTGTCTCCACAGCCCACAGTTTAATGAAATTTCCAACAGAAACAGGGGTTGCCTCAATGCAGTAGATGCAGGTTGAATGTGACTTAACTGCCGATGTGTCCGATGAGTTATCACATAATCAGTGGAGAATCAATGAAGAATATCCCGACCAGTTGATCACCATCGGAGCAGATGTATCAAACCACACAAGAGAAAAATTATACAACCTAATGAGAAACAACACTGACATCTTTGCATGGACACCAGCCGACATGACTGGTGTACCACGAAAGATCACCGAACATGTGCTCAAGGTCGATCCTAAACAATTTCCAATCCGGAAAGGCAAAAGAGGTATGGCTCGGGACCGAAGTCAGGTAGTCTGTAACGAAGTAACTCAATTGGTGAAAGCAGGAATTCTAAAGCCCCTGCAGTGGGCAACCTGGGTGGCGAACCCAGTCATGGTAGCCAAAAAAGACGGGTCTTGGCGCATGTGCGTGGATTTCACAAGCCTAAACAACGCTTGCCCTAAGGATTGCTACCCCCTTCCATCCATCGATGCTAAAGTGGATGCCCTATCGGGCTACACATTCAAATGCTTTCTCGATGCTTACAAAGGCTATCACCAAATAAAAATGGCTAAAGCTGACGAAGAGAAAACAGCCTTTCATACTGACAAAGGCATCTACTGTTACCGCAAAATGCCCTTCGGCCTGAAGAATGCCGGAGCCACTTATCAGCGACTCATCGATCAAGTTTTTGAACCCCAAATCGGTCGAAACATGGAAGCATATGTCGATGACTTGGTCATAAAGAGCCACACCGAAGCAGACATGCTCAGAGACATAGAAGAAACCTTCGGACGATTGAGGGAGGTCAACATGAAGCTTAACCCCGCAAAATGCTCTTTCGGCATGAAACAGGGGAAATTTTTGGGTCATATCGTCGTCGGCAAAGACATCATTGCTAACCCTGACAAGATACAGGCTATCAGGCAAATGAAACCTCCCCAATCGCTGGAGGAATTGCAAAGGTTAAATGGTCGGCTAGCAGCCTTACATAGGTTCATCTCCAAGTCCGCGGAAAAATCAATGCCATTCTTCAAAACACTGAAGCAATTCACCGAGACAAAACAATTCCTATGGAGCGAAGAAGCTGACCTAACCTTCGAAGAACTAAAACAGGCCCTGTCTCGTCTAACCCTAGTAACGGCACCAGATGCAGGCGAAGATGTGATCCTCTACCTCTCGGTAGGCAACAACGCCATTAGCTCGGTACTCTGCGCCGAAAGAGGAGACACCCAAGTCCCAATCTACTTCATCAGCCGAGCTATGAAAGATGCTGAAACAAGGTATACAAAGTCAGAGAAACTCTTGCTAACGTTGTTACACACCGCGAGGAGACTACGCCGATACTTTCAGGCCTACAAGGTCACAGTTCTAACCAACTTTCCTCTAAAGGAAGTCATTCAGAGACCCGAACACTCCGGCTGTTTCATCAAATGGGCCATCGAGCTGGGTGAATACGATATTCACTTCAAGCCTCGAACAGCCATCAAAGGCCAAGTGTTAGCAGACTTTGTCTCTGAATTACAGGTTTCTACCTAGAACCTTGCATTCACACATGCCTTTCACAAATAAAGTCGACACTCGGCTAACTTTGTCTCTGAATTACAGGTCCTTGACAGTCCAGGGCAGCTAGTGTTGGGTTATATAACAATTATCAAAACACGAGTACGCAGCGGAAAGAATCCTATGAATTAATCTAACTAACCGGTTTTAGAACGTGTACCTTTTTAGCTCGGCAAGACTTGATCTCTTGGAGGATTTGATACAAATCCCTCTACGATCACACACACGACACACCAATGCTATGTGCTAGCAACCGATCACGAACTCCTCTTGATGTAGGCTTGGTCGAACCACACAAGAAATCGCAACCCCCTTTGGGTTTTCTTGTTGCCGAATTCGAGAGATTAGAGAGAGAGAATTAGAGTTTTCTTTTATCTGATAAAAGTAGCAACTAATCCTTAAACCCAGAGGGTCTATTTATAGGATTAGAATACTTGATAAACAAGTAAAGGGATAGGAATAAGTGCCCTAGCCGAAATCGGCCTAGAGGCCTTATCCACAACCTTTTCTCAATTGTAATCCAATTACAATTCTCTCTAATTACAACTAACACCCCTCTGTTAACAATTAACTGTTAGTTTTTAACGAAACCTCGTTAAATGTTCGTGATAAATATTAATTAACCATTAATTAATATTAATACATTTGGTGTCGAGACGTGTGACCCCGTAGGCTTAAATAACTTCCGGACATACGCTTACTATTACATGATCATATCCCTACAGCTCCCACTTGAGCTTGCAATAGTAAAGGTAATAACATTGGTTAGCGTCTAGCAACACGCCAATGCTCCCAGAAATATTTAAGTACAGTTTCTCAAAGTGTATTTAAATGGTACAGTCATTTAATATCCCTTTGTTACCGATACCGTGTTAAATATGGATACGGATCAAAGTCATTCCATACTTTAACGATTCTGTTTCTCATTCTCACAACTAACTTAAGATTACCAAATTGCAAATCGAGACACCTCTAGATTTCATTTGGGCACGGCCATGCAAACATCTTAATTAGTCCAATGAGGGGCCCAGTGGTATCTGCTTCAGCACAAAGCTGAAGGAACAAATCCTCTTGACTACACGTGTCAAGTCACATACTTCACTACACTTACTGAAAATAGCCCTTTTGTACTACCTTATTCAGGATAGTTAGACCTATATCAAGTAGGTGCAATCCATACATGCATGACCTGCTTGTATCTCAAGTCTAAGGATAAGTAAAGCAACCATTTACGAATTTCACTCAATGACGACGATCCATAAAGTGACAATTCCTTAGTGGGTCAGTCCAGTATGCATCCAATGAATACCATGTGAGTTTGGTGGGACCATCCTAACCAATCACTCAGATTTTGTCTTAGTTTAACTATACTCCCATATAGTTAATCGACAATGGACAATTTAGAATACTTGACACGTACTCAAGGATTAAACATGCAAATATAGGACACAACTTAACCATTAAATGAAATCAAACATATCAAATACTTTATTTCATTATATAAACAGAAATTGCTTAATGTCCTTTATCCAAATACCGAACATCAGACATACATGATTTAACTAGCTAATTTAAGTCCCATGCCCTCGGCATGCCTTTCAAGCTTTGGCCTCGACAAAGCTTTCGTGAAAGGATCAACTAAGTTAATATCTGTGTGAACTTTGAGTAATTTGATTTCACCCAGTTCGATCTGCTCACGAACATAGTGATATCTCCTGGCATAGTGTCTGGCGCCCTTCTGAACTCCAGGTTCTTTGGCGATGACTAATGCACCCGAGTTATCGCAGTACATGTCAATAGGCAAGTTACTTGTGGGGACAATGTCTAGCCCACTAATAAACTTCCTTATCCAGACAGCCTCCATTGCAGCTTCCGAAGCAGCAATGTACTCAGACTCTGTTGCAGACATAGCAACTGTAGTTTGTTTCTTGCTTTTCCAATCCACAACGCCTCCATTCATAACGAAGACGTACCCAGACTGAGACTTCGTGTCATCTCTATCAGTCTGAAATCCAGCATCACAGTATCCGGTCATTTTGAGCTCTTGATCTGGAATTCCCCCATATACCAAAAACAAATCTCTAGTAGCCCGTAGGTACTTGAGAATGGTCTTAACAGCAGTCCAGTGACTTTCACCTGGATTCTGTTGATACCGGCTAGTGCATCTCACCGCATACATTATAGAGCCTACAGCCGAGGCATAAGGGACTCTCTGCATACGCTTCACCTCATCAGGTGTAGAAGCACCTTGTTCGACCGACAGACCAAGTCCTTCCTGCATTGGTACTATACCATGCTTGGAATTCTCCATCTTGAATCGCTTCAAGATCTTATCAATATAAGCACTTTGACTTAGTCCAATCAACCGCTTAGTTCTATCTCTATAGATCTTGATTCCAAGAATGAATGCTGCTTCTCCCAAGTCTTTCATGGCAAAACACTTTCCAAGATGGGATTTTACATCTTGCAACATTGGAATGTGTTTTCCTATTATCAATATGTCATCTACATATAAGACAAGGAAAGTAACATTACTCCCACTAGCTTTGCGATATACACATGGCTCATCGGGATTCTGAACGAAACCAAACTTTTTGATTTCTTCATCAAACCGTTTATTCCAACTCCTCGATGCTTGCTTTAGTCCATAAATGGACCTTTGAAGCTTGCATACTTGGTTGGGATGTTTTGGATCAATGAACCCTTCAGGTTGATCCATATAGACTTCTTCATCCAAGTAACCATTTAAGAAGGCAGTCTTAACATCCATTTGCCATATCTCAAAGTCATAGTACGCTGCTATGGCTAAGAGAATCCTAATAGCTCTAATGTCTGCTACTGGTGAAAAGGTCTCATCATAGTCAACGCCAAAACGTTGAGTATAACCTTTCGCCACGAGACGAGCTTTATAGGTGTGTACATTTCCATCCATGTCGGTCTTCTTCTTGAAGAGCCATTTGCTCCCAACAGTTCTTGCGTTAGGAGGAAGATCAACCAGGGTCCAAACGTGGTTATCTTGCATGGATTTCATTTCCACATTCGCAGCTTCAAGACATTTGTCAGATTCCGGATCTGATAATGCAGCTTTGAAGTTCGGAGGCTCATTGAGATCTCCTGATACGTTATCCTCGGATTCGACTAGACCAATCCATCTATCCGGATTACGTACGACCCTTTCGGATCTACGAAGTGGAATCGCAACATCATCGACTTGAGGTTCATCTCTTTGAACATCCCCCCCCCCCCAAGTTGATGATTGCTAGTTGTTTCAGAAGGTGACACATCTTCTAGTAGTTCTACAATTCTCCCACTGTTCTCTTGAGCTATAAAATTCTTTTCAAATAATTCAGCATATCGAGCAACACGAACAGTGTTTTCTGAAGAATTATAGAAGTAGTAACCCATTGTTTCCTTTGGGTATCCCACGAAGATGCACTTAGTAGTCCTGGGTTGTAGTTTGTCAGGCGTATCACGCTTCACAAGTGCCTTACATCCCCAGACTCTTAAGTAAGACAACACAGGGACTTCTCCATGCCATAATTGATATGGTGTCTTTTCAACCTTCTTGGTTGGAACCATATTTAGAACACGTACAGCGGTATCTAGAGCAAAATCCCAAAATGATAATGGGAGAGTTGTAAGGTTCATCATCGACCTCACCATATCTAGTAAGGTTCGATTCCTCCTCTCAGACACTCCATTATGCTGAGGAGTATAAGGAGGAGTAAGCTGTTGGACAATTCCACACGCTTTAAGATAATCCTTAAACTCTTGGCTTAGGTATTCTCCACCACGATCCGATCTAAGGATCTTGATGGTCTTACCGAGTTGATTTTCAACTTCGTTCTTAAACTCTTTGAATGTTTCAACTACCTCATGTTTATGTTTAAGCAAGTAAACATAACCATAACGGCTGAAATCATCCGTGAAAGTCACGAAGTAGCTAGCACCTTTTCTTGACACATGTCTAAATGGGCCACATACATCGGTATGGATGAGTCCAAGTAGCTCTTTTGCCCTTTGCGGCTTGTTCAGAAAGGGTTTTCTAGTCATCTTTCCTGAAATACAGGAAACGCATTGATCAAATGATTCATCATTTGATTGTAAGATCCCTTCACGTTGAAGTCTTTCAATGCGGTTTTTGCCAACATGGGCAAGACGACAGTGCCAAAGATAGGTAGAGTCCAAACTAGTTTTGGTTCGTTTGCTAACAGTGAACATTGAATTATTTGAAACACAACCACGCATATCAATTTCATAAATGCCATCACAAGGAATAGCATCAAAATAATGAATATTATTTTTAGAAACTGAAATACTGATATCATTAAAAACATTAATGTATCCTTGGTTTTTCAACAAAGAAACTGAAATAACACCTCTAGTGATAGAAGGTGCATAATGACAATTGTCTAATACAATGGATAACCCAGAAGGCAGAATTAAATGAAATTCTCCTATAGCTTCCACAGCTGCTGGCAAACCATTTCCAACGAACAGCTGCAAAGCCCCAGGCTTCAGTTTCCTCCTCTTTCTAAGACCCTGTAACGAATTACAGATGTGAGTTCCACAGCCAGTGTCATACACCCATGAATCACTCTTAGAAAAAGAAAATAATTCAATTGTGAAGATACCTGAAGTACTAGTCCCACTAGTATTCTTTCTCTTCTTCATCAACTCAGCTAGGTAGGTAGGACAGTTCCTCTTCCAGTGTCCGACTTCACCACAATGGTGACAGATCTGGTCCTTAGCCTGATGCTCTTTAGGGGCCGGAGGGGTTTGCTTGGCTTTAGGGATATGGGCAACAGCCTTGCCTTTACCCTTACCATCAATCATGCCCTTCCCCTTTTGCGGTCGTTTAGCCTTTTGGATCTTACCCCCCTTGATCATAAGAACTTGGGGTGTTTCAGTGGCCTTTTTAGGAATCGTTTTTTCATACTCGACAAGCATAGCATGAAGCTCAGGTATAGTCTTAGTCATACTATGCATGTTGTAGTTGCGCACGAAACCCTCAAAATCCTTCGTAAGCGATTTGAGGATCATGCCAACTGCAACAGCACGATTATACCCATAATTGAGCGATTCCAATTTGTCAAAGTAGCTCTTCATCTTGAGCACATGACTACTGACCGATTTACCAGTTTCAAGCTTCAAGTCGTGGAGTTCCACAACTAGGTCGAACAATTCGACACCAGCTTGTTTTTCATACATCTTCTTTAGCTCTTTGATCATATCACAAGGTGTATGAAATTCGTATTGCTTCTGAAGATCAGGAGTCATACTCGAGATCATCATACAAGCAACCTCATCATATCTGTTGTACTCTGCGTTGTAGAACGCTTTCTCTTTCTTAGAAGCATCAGCAGCTGGTTCGGTCGGCCAATGATGTTCAAGGACATCGGTCCTCCGTTCAACTCTAGGGACAATCCTCAGTTGACGGTACCAGTCATTGAAGTTAGATCCGTTCAGCTTTTCTCTTTCAAACATTTGACGAAAAGCATGACCAACATTGTTTTGAGGAGGGTTTGTTGCCATCTACAAAACCAGATTAAGTTCAAAAATCAGTATTTTCGATAATCTTTTCCTTAATAAATTTAATTACCCAATGTTTAAACATTTTAAACAATAAAGCTTATTAAGGCTAGGATCCAATTTGACCTGCCATCATTTCATCAGTTGATCTGCTAGAAATGATGCACTCAAAAAGGTAAGTGACGATCACTAATTGTATTCCAAATACAATTCCTAGATTTTATGGGACCTACAACTTGCACCAAGTGGTTTGTAGTCATGTTTCATCCCATCTTTTGCCACGGGCCAAGGGTCTCACCGCCTAGCTCGTTTTAAGTCGTCCAGCCAAGAACGCACAAATTGTCCACCATTGTGTACCAATGAGTGGGAATTTGTCATGAAAATGCCATTTTACCATTGTGTACCAATGAGTAAGATGACGTCCACAAGTGTCCTTTACAAGGTGGATGGCAAAGACTTAAGTTTGGATTGGGTCAAAACAATTTTGATGCGTGATAAAAAAGGTTATGTGTGAAGATTCATGCACTTCTTCATCACATAATGTGTTTATAAAATTCTTCGTTTGTCTTCCAAATCAAAAGAGCTCGGTAGCTCCATTTGCAACACACAAAGAAGCGTAGGGGTGAGGTTTGCAACTTTTGCAATTAAAAACCTACCCACTTTAGGGAAGCAGAGCGACCCGACTTATACCTCTCTTAGAGTGTGTTCAAATGGGTGAGCCGGTGTTTCTTTTGACTTTTAGGACACAAATTTTATTTTATAAACAAAATCATATTTCAATAGATTATATAGGCAAATTTCGATTTTCATAAAACAAATTTGCAATAAACCTTTTATTATGTCACAATTATCAGATAATCACATAATTTTAGGGTTTCTAATTATCTAATATAATTTTAATTTAATCCTCTTTCATTTAAGTAATAACCATGAACGATTTGCATGAAACATCATGGTTTTTACTTCTTTTTAACACTTTAAAATCTTAAAGGTACAACATGTTGTTCATAACAATTATCTAATAATAACAAAAACTTGGATTTTAAAATTTTAGATCACAAAAATCAAATTTTAGAGCTAAAAATTAGGGTTTCTGATTCGGCAAGAGGTTTTCGATTCATTATTTGAGTTTACAATCGGAAAGCATGGGTTTCCGATCGAAAACAGGGTTTTCGATCGGGTACTTTTCGATCGTGGACTATTCGATCGAGTCGAAAAGCCTTTCCGATTGGAACCTTTCCGATCGGATACTTTTCGATCGGTCCGAAAAGCCTTTTCGATCGGTTACTTTTCGACCAGTTCGTAAACACTTTACGATTTGGATCGAAAAGTAGGGTTTCCGGTCGGAAATCAAGGGTCTCCGCACCGGAATAGGTTTTCCGATCGGAAATCAAGGGTTTCCGATCGGGTCGAGAAGCGTTTTTCGATCAGGGACTTTTCGATCGGGTCGAAAAGTCCTATTCCATCGAATTTTTTTTCGTTTTTACCAATTGCGAAACCTTTTCCAATTGTAAAACACGATTTTTAAACGAATCGAAAAGCTAGAATCTTGTTTTGGTTACCCCCCTTCCAAGTTTTATTCCCGGTAATTAATTAAAATCATAGGTGGCTCGTGATACCACTGTTGGGTTATATAACAATTATCAAAACACGAGTACGCAGCGGAAAGAATCCTATGAATTAATCTAACTAACCGGTTTTGGAACGTGTACCTTTTTAGCTCGGCAAGACTTGATCTCTTGGAGGATTTGATACAAATCCCTCTACGATCGCACACACGACACACCAATGCTATGTGCTAGTAACCGATCACGAACTCCTCTTGATGTAGGCTTGGTCGAACCACACAAGAAATCGCAACCCCCTTTGGGTTTTCTTGTTGCCGAATTCGAGAGATTAGAGAGAGAGAATTAGAGTTTTCTTTTATCTGATAAAAGCAGCAACTAATCCTTAAACCCAAAGGGTCTATTTATAGGATTAGAATACTTGATAAACAAGTAAAGGGATAGGCATAAGTGCCCTAGCCGAAATCGGCCTAGAGGCCTTATCCACAACCTTTTCTCAATTGTAATCCAATTACAATTCTCTCTAATTACAACTAACACCCCTCTGTTAACAATTAACTGTTAGTTCTTAACGAAACCTCGTTAAATGTTCGTGATAAATATTCATTAACCATTAATTAATATTAATACATTTGGTGTCGAGACGTGTGACCCCGTAGGCTTAAATAACTTCCGGACATACGCTTACTATTACATGATCATATCCCTACAGCTAGCAGATAGCCAGCTCGGCACGGTGCGGGCTGAGCCTAAGGTACCTCTACCACACAGCTCGATCCGCCTTTCGGCAAACGATCATAACGAGCATATGACTAACACTGCGTTCCATTCACAGGTTCCGGGGCCGTTATCTAGTGCCGACGCATGGACCCTCTACACTGACGGCGCAAAAAATAGTGAAGGGTCAGGCGCTGGTCTCGTTCTAATCGACCCTCAAGGAGTTGAAGTCACATATGCTATCAGGCTGAACTTTCCAAACACCAACAATGAAGCCGAGTATGAAGCTCTCCTTGCAGGCCTCCGCCTAGCAAAGAAAATGGACGTCAGAAAACTATCAGTCAAGGTCGATTCCCTGCTGGTATCCAACCAAACCACAGGAGAGTTCGAAGTGAAAGGTGAAACAATGCAAAGGTATGCGGACAAAGTCAAGGAATTAATCTCACATTTCGATGAATTTCAGATCTGTCAGATACCAAGGAGCCAAAACAAGAAGGCAGATGCCTTGAACAAACTGGCCTCCTTGGCATATGCCCACCTGACAAAGCAAGTGCCCGTCGAAGTCATACACAGTCGGACAGATCAAATAGAAGAAATCTTCACGGCCGAAACCAACATCAGCAACAGTTGGATAAAACCGATCTTTGATTTCCTAAAGCACGGCACAGTGCCGGAGTCAACCTTCGAAGCCACAAAGTTAAAAGCCCAAGCCGCTCAGTACACCATTCACAACGACAAACTTTACAAGAAGTCGTATCTCCAACCCCTCTTGCGCTGCTTGACGACTAAGGAAGGTATATATGTCATGAGCGAATTGCACGAAGGTATCTGCGGCACGCATTCAGGCCCTCGGTCACTGGTCACCCGAATGATGAATATGGGTTATTACTGGCCGACCATGTACACTGACACCGAAAAAGAAATACGCAAATGTCGAGGATGTCAGATGCACGCCAGTGTACAGCGGGTGCCGAAGCACAACATGATACCGGTAACATCACCATGGCCCTTCTACAAATGGGGCATCGACATTGTCGGCCCGTTTCCCGAAGCTCCGGGCCGAATCAAGTTCCTCATAGTAGCAGTGGACTATTTCACGAAATGGATCGAAGTCAAAGCCGTAGCCACAATCACTGGGAAACAAGTGGTGAACTTCGTTTGGGAACAAATCGTCTGCCGATATGGTCTCCCAGGGAAGATCGTCTCCGACAATGGCAAACAGTTCGCCGACAACCCATTCAAGTCATGGTGCCAGGAGTTGCATATCACTCAAGTGTTCACATCTGTAGCACACCCGCAGGCCAACGGCCAGGTCGAACGCACCAACCGCTCCATCGTCACAGGAATCAAGGCAAGGCTTGGTGAACATGGCAAAGGTTGGCTGAATGAACTTCCAAGTGTCATCTTGGCACTTCGGACAACCAAAAGAACAAGCCACGGCCATACCCCATACAGTCTCACCTTCGGATCCGAAGCTGTCATACCGGCCGAAAGCGGTATGCCTACCTACCGAACTGAAAATGTATCAGAGCACACTAACGACTCAGAGTTGCTAGTTAACTTGGCCCTCACGCAGGAACGTCGAGACCTGGCAGCCATCAGCGAAGCTCGATACAAGAAACAAATGGAAGGTTATTACAACCAACGAGTTCGAAGTGTCACCTATCGGCCAGGAGACTATGTCTTCCGAAACAACGAAGCCAGTCGGCAGGCGAACCAAGACAAACTGGGACCTAACTGGGAAGGCCCATATCAGATACTCGAGGCTCGCGAAAAAGGTTCATACAAGTTAGCTACTTTGGAAGGAAAACCAGTCCCTCGGCACTGGCACGCTATGCAACTAAAAAAATGCCACATGTAGGCACAAGTCTCTATGATTTTTAATTGTAAACGTTTGGGCATTCGATAAGTCCCATTTTCAGTGAAATGATAACCATATCATCTTCGTTATTTTATACTTTTCTTTTAAGTCATTAAAGAGGACAGAGCCAACACAAACCCTGTCCTGGGCGCTTCGACGCCGAAACTCATAAGAAGGTTATCCGAACCGGGTTACACAGAAAAGCATTAATTTGTTCATTTCTCACAACTCAATAAAGTGGCCGACCGCCGTGCTCAACATGGCCTCGATACGCGGACCATCTGACCGAGCCGGACCACATAGACTGTAAATATTATGGTCGAACCTAGGTTATATTGCGCAAAATAAATATTCAAATACAAAGGCATGTATGCCGAAACAAGGACACGGTCCAAACAATTGAAACAATCATGTAAAATGCTAAAGCTGATGAGCATTAGTCATACACATATACACATTCGGAAGGCCGAAGGCCAACCCCAATATTTCTACCATAGGAGATTATACAACATTACAAACACATGCAATAAATAAATTACACAATGTATTTCAAAATTATTTCCATTAATACAAAGGGACCGAAGTCCATTACAATACATGCGTCTTCACGCCAAAGAAAAGATACATACGGCTACCTACAACGACATATTTCTACTAGTAATGCTTGTAGGCCCGCCTTCGGTTTGAGGCTCCGAGGTACCTTCGGCATCTGGGGGTAAATGTTGGTCTGGCATTACACGCCTTAGGTCCTCCAATGTCTTGTTGGTACACAAGGCCAGATCGTCGAAATAAGGATAATGAACAGCGGAGTAAGCCTCGGCAGTTCTCTTAAGGAGCTTGCCTGACTCCGGATTGTATCTCTTTCCTTCCTCTTTCGGCTTACCCTGCTGTCCCAGCTCATAACCTTCCAAAAAGCCCAAGTGCCCCGCCCGGGCGGCCACGGCATTCTGAAACTTGCCCAAAGGCAGCCGATACTCCTTGCTCTTAGCTAGCCGGGCCATCACCCAGTTGAAACCCTCCTCTATCAGCCATTGACGATCCTCACCAAGCTGTTTGGCGAGCCGTTGCTCACCAGCATACAAGTTGGAGACCCTCTCTTTCTCCTCTTTTAACTTGGCTACTTCGGCCTCCAGCCCAGCTTTAGCAGTAGCATCGTCCTGCCGACCTTTCTGAAGGTCAGTAATGGCAAGACGAGCCTCTTCAAGTAATCTCGACGTCTCAGCATGAGACGCCAGAGCATCGGCTTTCCCCTTCTGCAAAATCTCCATCTCCCGTTCAACCTCGCCGACCCTGGCCAAGGCCGAAGCAGCCTTCTCACCTTCAGCAGTCAAGGTCTTGATCTGACCCTCATACTCAGCAATTTTATCCCTAGCTTCACGCAAACCCTGACGGCACTCCTCGGACCGAGCCTTCGCCTTTACAAGACTAGATTCCAGGCGAGTGTTTCGGCTGATCATGTTAACCCCCGAAGCATAAGCCATGGTCAATTTCACATACGCCTTCCGGCGAGCTTCGACGTGGTCATCTAGCTCCAGCTCCGCCACCTCACCCGGAGGTATGGACAAGCGGGCAAACTCCCGACATAACTCCACTGAGTCAAATTTTGACTCATTCTTCAATCCCCAGTTGGGATAAAAAAATGTGGTCCCGAGTGTTGTCATCCATCTCGGTGACGGGCTCTTCATCAGACGCTTCCACAGTTGGCCTCTCAGTCGACATATTACCTCGACCGATGTCCTTCTTCATCTGGGACAATTTCCCTAAACCACCAGCTGTAAAGCCACCTCTCGCCCTCAAAATGGGATTCTCCTGCATACGACGGACGAAATCATCAAACGCATCATCAGACATAATCGAATGCAGAGGCTGGGCCGAGACACTTACAATAGCGGTGGCCGGGTCGAATGTAGCCTTCGCCTTTCCACTCGAGGCATCGCCCTCCACATTCATCTCGGTAGTTGGAGACAACCATTGCGCCTCCGGAGATATGACATCTTCGTCAACCAGTTTGAAAGGCGACTCACCGCCAACCAGTTTGAAATCCTTGCTACGAGACGCAGCATGCTTCGACCTAGACCTCTTCAACCCCTTACCTTCACCACCCTCGGCTTTGCATTTACGGTCGTCACCCTTACCCTTCTTGGCAGCCCTCTCTTTCGACCTATCCTCCTCCATGTCAACAAGCTTGTTCGTCGCCCCACCAACATCTTTGCCAGCCACTGTAGTTCCACCCACCTTTACAACAAAATCCTCATAACGATGCTTCGACCCAGCATCCACAGGGGTCGGCTCATTTTCATCTAGGGGAACCTGACCCTGTATCACTTCTTCATCATCCTCCAAGTTAATGAACTCCAGCAAATCCATCACTGCAAGGGCATACAAATACATTAAGAAGACAACATAAAGTCGAAGTGACATACATATAACAAACTACAAACAGGGCATACCCTGGCCGTTAAGAAAGAGGGCAGGCTTTCGAGTCAGAGACAACCAGTTTCGGCTCAACCCGGTAAGAATCAGGACCCTCTCAGGGTATTGTACCAGCGGCACCTGTAGTGCAACGAGCTTCGTCACTATATCTTCGTCGAAGGGCAGTTCTTCGAGAGTCCTCTTCTTGTACTTCGTTGGCTTCCACGGGATGTCTCCCAAGCCCAACACTTCCTCAGCAACAAAGAAAAACTTATCCTTGAAATCTTTCAAGTTAGTTGGCAGCTTCGTCAGATATCGAGGGCTAAAAGTCACATCCTCATATGTTATAGCCCGCTGCTCGAAGCAGAACCAATCACCTTGATGCGTCAATCGGTAGAAAGCATGAAACTCACCAATAGAAGGTTCGGCATTCACAATCCTGCAACAAATCTCGAAGTGCGTAACCCGGAGAACCGCATTCGGATGCAATTGCCCTATATGTACACGGTTATGCTTAAGTACTTCCCGAAAAAACTTCGTCAAAGGCAGCCGAAGCATCCCGGCACTAAAGTGCTTGGTATATAACCCTATATTGCCGTTCGGAGCATCCTTTATCGATTGCGTTGCCGTCGGCAACACCGGGCCGAGTTTCCGAGATATACCGTACATCTCGCAATGCGTTTTTAACACATTCGCCGTTAACGTTGAATAAAAAATCCCTAATACCTCGTCTAGACGACTCCGACGCTTCGCCTTTACCCCCTTTCGTGGCCATGATATGTAAACAAGAAAATCAAAAACAGAGGATATACGTACCAGTGAAAAGACGATAGCGTAAACACAATAGCAGATGATGCTAACGAGCACGGCAGCGAGACAATCAGATTTGATCTGTAGCAATGTACCGAAGTCGAAACGCAGAGAGAAGAATGAGATCGAGATAAAATTGAAAGGTGTAAAGGATAAAATGAAACCGTCGACCAGTATTTATAGGACTGGGGCAACCTTTCAGTTACCCCCGTCCCATCAATCGTCGACGGCCCGACACGTAAACCCTACAGCTGTCGCCCACTTGCTTTTTCGCCCAAACAGGCCCATCAAAGCCCATTAGGCGGCCCACACAGCTTTCGGCGCCAGGATTTGGCCAGTCGACACGCAACTTTAGTCCGATGACGAAGTCGAGACCATCATACATCGGACTGGGGGGCTGATGACGTGTGTATGTTCAGCAAACAATACAACACACGAGGTTCGACCTGAATAAGGTCGACCACACATCATGGTCGAAGCTAACTTCGGCCACGCAGAGGTCGAACCCCCAATCACCATATGAGGGTCGACCATGCAGCAGCAACATCCGTCCATGTCACCTGCCGAAGCGATACCACGAAGGTCATACGCCGGCAAGAACATGACACCCTGACTTATGTACAAGTACATGCCTTCGGCCAATGACAAATGCCGAAGTACTTGACAAAGGTTGCTTCACTTCGGCCAGTCGATACTCGACCTACCGAAGTTCGCACAACAGACCAACGCTCACACGACAATGTCAGAAACATACCTACAACGTTGTTACGGCCACTAACGGCCTCCACTGAGGGGACACAAGGACGGC
Organism: Deinandra increscens subsp. villosa; assembly: GCA_039602395.1. NCBI lineage: Eukaryota > Viridiplantae > Streptophyta > Magnoliopsida > Asterales > Asteraceae > Deinandra > Deinandra increscens. The sequence goes on from JBCNJP010000023.1 coordinate 66,463,066, forward strand.
CACGTCAGCACGGATCGTACCTTTCAGTGGTAGGCGCATAATCCAGAGTAAGACAAGGATTGATGAGTATAAATACTCATCAATCACCATGTAAATAAAAAAGTTCGACAACCCTAATCTTTACATTCCTTCTTACTCTCATCGGAACCAATACTGATTCTCACGCCGGAGCTTGGTCGCAGGACACCCTGTCCTGTGCTCCAAGAACAACGGTTTGTTGCTTGTGCAGGTTCCAGTAAAGAAGACAGTTTCCGTCCTCATTCGTTCATCCTTGTAGTCTGTTATCCTCTTCAATCCGTCCTAGAACTTCTATCCGATCGTTGAAGATACCCAGATTCTACAAGAAACATGTATAAAAATAATACGTTAAACTATTTTATAGTGAACCGACTCGAAAGCATGTGTCCAAACATTGGCAAACCCCGTCACTGCTTGAAAAACATGTGGTAATCCCATTTGAAGATTGTTCAACGTCATCTCGTCACCCCTATGGACTTCTCATACTTCCCCGTCTCTTCCTTTGCTTTCACCCTTAAAGCTTCCACCTTTGCCCGTTTGTCAGCAGCCCGACTCATCTTTCCACTCATTGCTGCCGACCCGTACTTGCTTTCCAAAAAAATAGCAAGTTCTTGCAAAGTCCATTACCTAATTCATTAAATATTATAGTAGGTATTCACTCACCCAAAGTCCATTACCTACTCTTGCATAACCATCATGAAAATAGTGTACGCGCCTATTAGTATGTGAGCCACAAATACTATAAGAAAAGGTCGATACAAAAGTATCAAGTGAGTAATGGCCTTACCAACTTTCACAGCAGAAGCAACCTTCATCAATTGATGCACACTCTCAAATCCTTTACCATTTTGATAGACAAAAATTATGCAAAACTAAAGACTCTTAGAACTTCTAGTGTTTATGAACTTCGGAACCTGCATTCTTATACATGCTCAGTCAGCTATACCATGGGCTATTTGAACTTTCATCTGCTCAATTTGGGGACAAAACCTATCTGCTTCATAACCTAGACACATCTAGAAACAATAAGATCAATGGGATAATTTTTTTTTTTACCTTATAGTAAACTCAATAAACCTTGAAAGATTAAAAATGCAAAACCACCTCCATTAGATTTTTAGGAGCAGCAATTATGAAAAGTTGTTCATTTCATTAAATTCAGGTTTCCAAATTCTACTTAACATCATCTTTGTGATATACCACCAGACTCATGATTAATTAAAAATGACATATACACATCTAGAACAACAAAAAAAGGAACAGTTTCTTACCACATAGTAAACCCAAAAAAGGAACACATCCCTTGGTCATCGGAGCAGTCTTTCTTATTTCCAAAATGCATGCCCATCAAACAGCATCTACCATGCCCTGTAACGAAATTACCATTTAAAAGACATTTCTAACAAATCATGGGTTTATCATAACAAAAGACGCAGTCAACAAATCGTAGATCATCAAGTTATCTACCTGACTTACCATGCACTTTGCCAAACTTTACACCTCTAAGGATCCAACAACATTGTCACCATCCTTTTTAAACCATTCCACATGATACGACGTTTGGTTGAAACAGACCGTAAACATCCCTACACGACATGATTAAACTACAGCACATGTAGAGCATTGTCATTTATTTGACAAACTAATTAAATATGTTAAGCTGCAGAATCATCATCTCTTCAGAAAACACAGTGATTAATTATCAGTTGTTTGATCCAGTTCCTTCTAGCATGTCAAACCTCTATGATGATGAGGATTATAACATTTTATTGCTGCACCTGTGCACCTTTATTTAGCAGAAGAGCCATTGTGAACTCATAACAGAAGAGCCATTATTGCTGCACATGTGCACCTTTATTTAGCCTTTAACTAAGGTGAGCTCCAAATGTTTGGTAATATTACCGTTTACGAGTTCAGTCAATGAATATAGATTAACACATTATCATAAAGCTCACAAATTTTAGATTAACTGATTATCATAAAGCTCACAAGTATTGATAAATGGACTCGAAATAAAATAAGTAAAACATAAAGGAAAAAGAAAGAGGTGTTTACCAATCAATATAGGAACAATTGCAAGCATGAATCATTCAGCTCCATTTATGTCTGGCATTTGTAAACTTGTTCCTGGTGGAACCACCTTAACCTGCAGATCAATAAATAATCAATTAAAACCACACAGTTTGAAGATTAAACAATGGAGTCTTTATATCTACTCAAACGAATAAATACATTCATATCCACTCTCATTATAGAAAGAAAGTCGAGCAATTTGCTCTAAAACATAAGTTTAAATGCACATATTTGAAAATACAAAAAGAGAATGCACGGGAAATCCAATAAAAAATAAGATAAACTATTAAACTATGGAATGTAACGAACAAAATCATTGTCCATCCGTCCATCTAGGATACCTTTAGTAGAGAAACTGCCTATCTGAGATGATAAACATCTTTTAGGAGCCTGCAAACCAGCAACCAGGTAAACATCAGTTCAAAACCTTCATCCATAAAGAAGGCTAAGAAATAGTCTCAAAATAATACCAAGTAAGCCTCATATCATCTTCAAAGCAGCCTTAAATCATTCAATATTGCCTCTATCTGTTATGCAATAGAGATATAGATATTTGGTTAGTTTAATATTTCCTTTTCAACCATGAAGCCACATATTCTCATAGGCTACAAGGAGAATATAAATCATATCGAAGGAGAATATGCAACTAAAAACATACCGTTGCGTCTGATTGCCAAATCTAAACCTGAAGAAAAAGAATGATGAATATGTATGAGATATGTCTGTCAGTTGTGCTTCCTTTACCCATCAGCTAACCTGTTCGTATGCCAGGTTAACCTGTGTATAATGAAGAGGCAAACGCTTCAGCAGTGGCTAAGAATGGAGAGGTACCTTGATGTAACGTTGCTAGGAGATAAAGATATGAGGGAAACCTGAAAATGGAGAGGTACCTTGATGTAACATAGGGTCGATAGCTGCGATTTGGGCTAAACGGAAGAGGAATGAAGGTAGGGTTTAGCATCTCCCTCCGATTTGGAACGTAATTGGAAGAAGAACCCAACAGCGCTGTCGAATAACACCTACTAAGAGCACACGGTATACTCCTCGTTAACTGGCGCCATGGATGAGTTTGGCGGCGCCAAACCGCGCCAACACCGCCCCCCTTGGCGTTAAGCTGCGGCGCTATAGAGGGGCGCCATAACTTTGGCGCTCGTTAACCTCAATTGTCACCGTTTGAACGGTCAATTTTTCGACCGTTACATATATATATTTTTTTTTATTTCTTTTTTTTTCTCTATTTAAACCACATTTCAACCATTCTTCACACCACAAACCATTTTATCTTCTAAACTCTCTCAACTCTCATCTCATAAAAATTACCATGGATTTCCTCTCGTCCAACGATTCATCCGACTCGTCCTCCGACGAAGCCGCGGATATGTTTTTCCAGATGATGGTGAACTATCAACAACGTCGGCTAAATAGACGAGCGCAACAAACGCTTACACGAAGAGCTCGTCTAAACCGAAACCGTGAAATGGGGCAAACGAGTCTTCTTAGAGACTATTTCAACGATCCATGCGTCTACCGGGCAGAAGCGTTCGAACAACATTTTCGTATGCGACGTTCACTATTTTTAAGAATTGTGAACGATTTAGAACGAGAGAATTCATGGTTTCCACAAAGAAGCGACGCGAGAGGAAGGATCGGTTTCACTCCATTGCAAAAGTGCACGGCCGCAATTCGAGTTATGGCTTACGGTGTTACGGGTGATTCATTCGACGAGTATCTGAGGATGTCCGATCGGACAATTAGGACGTGCATTCAAAAGTTTTGTAAAGGTAATACTTTTCGTACAACATTTGTTTAGTTATTTAATTTACATACCATGTTTGTTTTATTCTCATACATAGTTTTAAAATTAGGTCTTTACAACTTGTATGGAAGAAAATATTTACGCCGACCCACTGCTAGCGATATTAGACAGTTGTACGAGTTTCACGAGCAGAAATGGGGTTTTGTTGGGATGCTCGGTAGCATCGACTGCACACATTGGGAGTGGAAGAACTGTCCCAACGCTTGGCGGGGTCAGTATATGCGAGGTGATCATGGGCATCCAACCATAATGCTCGAAGCCGTTGCTTCGTACGATATGTGGATTTGGCATCAATATTTTGGTGTCGCTGGGTCGAACAACGATATCAATGTGCTGGATCGATCACCCATTTGGGATGATATCATCGAGGGACGTGAGCCCGATTCATCGTTTGAGCTACGTGGCAACACGTACAAGCGGGGATATTATTTGGGAGACGGGATTTATCCCGAATACTCTACGATCGTGAAAGGGTTTACGGCTCCCATCGGAGAAAGGCGCAGGGTTTACACGAAAGCTCACAGTGCGGCTCGTAAAGACATAGAGCGTACATTTGGCGATTTGAAGGATAAATGGAATATCATAGCTCACCCCGCTCGTATGTGGCATCGAGACAAAATCGCTAACGTGATGCGCGGTTGTATAATTTTACACAACATGATTCTCGAGGACCAGGGTGCCGCAATTTGTCAATTTCACGAGGAGGAGTTGGATACGGCGTATGAAGAAATCGACGAGGATCACAAACGGGCAATTCGTCAAGAAATAAGAAATCGAGACATCCATAACCAATTGAAGGCGGACTTGATCGAGGATATCTACGAACGATCACGATCACATTGAATATTTTATCAAGTATTTGTATGTTTTATTTTTTTTATCAAGTATTTGTAGGTTTTATTTTTTTTAATAAATGTATTTGTAGTGTTTTTTTTATTTTAAATAATTATTTAATTATTTTATTTTATTTATTTATTTTTTTTTCGAAGACAAAAAAAAACTATTTTTGTAGTCATTAAAATAATTCGAAAATGAAAAGAAAAAAAAATTAATTGAAAATAGTTTAACATGGCATGGAGTATCCCCCTCTGGTGTTAAGTGGTGTTAAGTGGTGTTAAAGCTGATGTGGCGCCTACGTGGCATGTTTAACATGTTAAGTTAACATGAGTATACCCCATGCCCTAAAGAAATCACGATGAGGGGGCAAAAGACGGTGGTTCTTAGTGATGAGGTGTTTGACGGTGGGAGGAAGATATGCGGAAGACTTGTGTGGTGCCGAGCGGAGAACATACTGGTTTAGATTTGATAAGAGCAAACATGATCTGGATTTGAGAGATGAGAGAGAACAAGAAGACTGCTGCATCTCAGATAAAGTAGTCAGTCGTAACAGATAAAGTAAATCTCGATTTGAATTTCAAAATTCAAATCAAATTGAAATCTGTTGTCTATGGCCGCCAAAACCTTATTTTCAAGGATTTGCTTTGATCACTTGTACATTGTGCTTTCTATGTAGTACCTCTTAAAACTTTAAGAGATTAAGAGATTGAAAAAGAGATGTATTATAATGTAGTAAAGATGAGAAAAGTTCATGTGAGAAGTTTTGGTCAAATAAGAAGGATAAGAAGTCAAAGGAAGGAGGGGCAAATTTGGAAACTTGCATGTTTTTCATTTTCCCCCCAATTATTAAAATGCTTATAACTTTTCCATACGATATTATTTTTTTATAAAAATTTCACCATAAAAATAAGTGTTTTTTATCTTTAAAATCCATACAATATTGCTATATAATTTTTTTTTATGAATGACCTGAACATATAACACAACGACCTGAACATATGATACAATGACACAATGACCTGAACATTCTGAACATTGTTCAGATCATTGTGTCCTTGTGTCATATGTTCAGGTCATTATGTCATTGTGTCATATGTTCAGGTCGTTGTGTCATATTTCACGTCATTGGCAAAAAAAAATATTAATTTTTATATAGCAATACTGTATACGTTTTAAAGATAAAAAACGCTTGTTTTTATGGTGTAATTTTTATAAAAAAATAATATCGTATGAAAAAGTTATGAAGGTTTTAATAATTGGGAGGAAGAGAAAAATGACAATTTGACCAAATTGCCCCTCTTCTCCCTAGAAATCCTTTTAACCTTTTATTTTTTAGTTTTAATTAAGGGAATAAATCTGGGCCATTGATCATCAGATCTAACGGATGAGAAGGCTTTTATTCTTCTTATATTCACCTAACTACTCATTATAACCTCACTCTATATGAAATTATCCCTAAAATTAAATATATAAACTAAGACAACGCATCATTTCGATAATAATAAATTCATTTCGCTTAAACCAAAAGAAAATATAAAATTTTGAATTCTATAAATCTAAAAACTTCAAAATGATGATACAACAATTTAAATGAGACAAATGGGGATATGTATAACAGTGTCGGTTAAGTTTTTATATTACCTTTATATGTACAAATTATAAATGGATAGGGTATTCGTACCCACATCATTTTTTTCAATGGTTTAAAAAACGTTTTAATAAGAGTTCTTTTTTTTAAAGTTTTTTCAACAGTTTTTTTAAACGTTTTTAAAGAGTTTTTTTTTCAGTTTATAAAAAAAACGTTTTAAACAGATTTTTTATAAAAACGTTTTTTTAAACAATTTTTAAAATAAAAAACAATTTAAAAAAAAAATAATTTTTAATCAATTTAAAACTTTTTTAAAAAAATAAAAAATATTTTTTAATAGTTTTTTTTTTAAAACGATAATCATCTATTAAAACTGTTTAAAAACATTTTTTAACACTATTGTTTTTAAAAACATTTTTAATAGGTTTTTTTAATAGTGTTGTAAACAGTTTTGTAAACTACTTTTTTAAAATGTTTTTAAACGTTTTAAACAGCTTTCTTTTAGTTTTTTTTAAAAGAATGCTCAGTTATTTAAAAAAGTTTTTTTAAACATTTTTGTTAAATGTTTTTTAAACAGTTTTATATTTTCTATAAAAAAATTGTAATTTTATGTAAAAAATCTGTTCTAAAAAATTTATTGGTTAAAATATACCAAAATAAAATAAAAGGTTTGAATGGTAATTAAAATAAAAGGTTTGAATGGTAATTATTGTAACCATTACATGCAGGGGCGGACCTACCCTATGGGTAGGGGTAGCCCCCGCGACCCCTGAACCGTTAACGCGAAGAAGAAAATTTTTTCGGGGTTTTACGTTTTTGGTATTTTGCGACCCCTGAAACGAATTTTTCGCGACCCCTGAAAGAAATTTTATGGTTTTTACCTAAAAATATGATCAAAAGCCCCTTGAAAATATGATTAAAAGCCCGTTAATTACCTATAAAAAAAACCGGGGCGCTGCCCCCGAACCCCCATTAGTCCCCGCTACCCCTGATTTTCTTTCCTAGATCCGCCCCTGATTACATGTAAGTATATAGATAACCATTTTATTTAGAGTAAAATGACTTTGATTAAGACTCACCCGTATAATATTTTATTATATATGCGATTAGTAGATGTGAATATATTAAATTTTTGGTAAATCATATTTTTTTTTGGTTTTTAAATATTATAGTTTTTCGTAAATAAATACTTACAATTATTCGGTTTTAAAAGGCTTAATTTTTGCGCATTTCTGTTTAAAAAAATAAAGCAATTGATTTTCAAAATCTGTGAAATTAGTTAAATAGTAAATTATCTTCTTATTTAATTGCAAACTTTTGGGATAAACTAATTTAAATTGGTTTGAAAAGTACTAAAATATTTGTTAGTGCAAAAATAATAGAAATAAGTACCAATTACTATTTACCATGTTTAAAATTGAATCAGGCTATCAATATAAATATTATGGAAAGTTGTACGAATTATTGAAAATATTTTTTGAGGAAAACCTACACTTTTAGATTTCAATTAGGCGGATAGTAGAAATAAATAACATCCACTAGCTTAGCCTAGTGGGAAAGGTGAGTTCAAGTCCCACTTTTAACAACAAGAATAATAAAAGGGGGTTACAAGTTGGGCTAGGGGATTTTCTGACCAGTGGTAAGTTTCCACTTATTGGAGATTGGAGAAAATCGGGTGGGTGGTGTTGTCAGTGTTGGAAATAGAGTGTCAAGACCCGACGAATTAACGAACCCGACCGATATTAACCCGTAAAAGTTACACCCGGGTCAACAGACTATTAAATCTAATTAATTGTTAATTAGTATTAAACAAACTAAATGGTGAATTAAATAAATATTAATTATTTATTCAATTAAAACGACAAAATTTATCGGTTCAAAAATTACTCGCTAAATAATAGACGGACCGATCAGTTGTTACCGGATTAACAGACTGATCGGTTGGTGGATTAAATGGGAATCGCATCGGTTCAAAAATTACTCGCTAAATAAAAGACGGACCGATCAGTTGTTACCGGATTAACAGACTGATCGGTTGGTGGATTAAATGGGAATCGCGACCGGGCCCAGTCCGTCAGGCCCCGGTCCGCGATTTTATATTAAAAGAAAGAGGGAGGAGGTGGATTGAAAAACAAGTCACAAACCCTAATCTCCCCTCCCTCTCTCTGCGCCGATCCGAAGCCGAAGCCGGCTCCCGCCGCCGCCGCGCCGCTCCTCCGACCACCACCACCACCTCCACCGCAGCCTCCTTGTGATCTCCGATGGATCCCCGTCTTGCCAGTATTTGCGCCCGACTCGAAAGGGAAGCCGTCGCAGCACGAGCCGAAGCCGCAGCCCGAGCCGAAGCCGAAGCCGCAGCCCGAGCCGCCGTCGCGGCTTAAGTTGCCGCCGCCGCTTCCTCCACGCCGCCGCGCGACCACCGACCGGTGGTCCTCGCGCTGCCGGCGCAGCCAAGGCCACCGCGTCCGGTTCCGTCGTCGTGGCCCGCGCCCTTGTACCCGCCGGCCACCGCCACCGTGGTCACCTCCGGTCACCGGTGACGCGATCATCGTGGGGACCGTTTCGGTCACCATTCCGACGGAGAAAGTTTTGTCACCACCACCGGTGGTATCCCTACCACCGCCGATGCCGCCGTTGACGATTTGTCTTGAAGGTTCGAGTCAGACGTCACAGTTCGTCCTAGCGTAAGCCCGTTTAATCCGGGTGTCTCGAGCGGTTGCTCGGATCCCGCCAAGGTATATCTAATCCGTTAGATATTTAATTTGATTATTTATTTATTTATTTTAAATAAATATTTTTATGTGTTTGTCGTTTCGGTGGTTGATCCTGTTACAGTTGCGTCCGCGTTTTAATTCGTTTCTGCTGCCAAATTAATTTAGAATTAATTTAATTATTAAATCGGTTTTAATAAAAATTTAAAAATCGGTAACCTGGATCCCACTGTAAATCCCAACAGTGGTATCAGAGCCATTATCACCGCGCGCAAACCATAACCAGTCGTTTCGTAACCGGTAGTTCGCAATTTCGACTTAAATCCAAATTGCAAATTAGAATTAATTTAATTATTTATTTTAATTCTAAGTAATTATTTATTGTGTGTTACGGCCGACCCCTCTGTATTTTGTATACATGTGTGTATATGTATTTGGCGTGATTTGTCATTCTCTGTTTGGCCCAAGTTGTTGGCCCAATTGGTTGTTTTTGAATTTTGGTTTTTTTTTGACCCGGTTTTAGGGTTTCAAAGTTGTACAAATTTAGAGCTAGATTACTAGAAGTAGTTTTAGTAATTGTAAATTTGTATGTAACCAAAAGTCAAAGACTGGACACGCGCAAGAGGGATGTCAAAGCAAGTGGGAGCTGAACTGGATTCAAGATCGTACAGAGTTGCCATCTCGATCGTTCACCATTCTATTAATTTAATTTGTCCCTTATGATCTCGCTTGTATGGCTTGAGGGAGATCAAGACCTTATGCCGTTTAACACACAATATGCCATTCGCGACAACTTAGTAATTTTAATTAGGTTAAATTAATTTACTAGTCCCGAGTGGTGATAGGGTTTTATCATTCGTGTCTAATGGTAATTAAATATTAAAAGTAATTAATATCCCTATATGGTAATTCTTAAAACTGATAGTTCATGCCATCCTATCTCAAGTCGAACTTGGAACGTATTGACCGGAGCATCAGTGTTGGAGTATTTCAACACCGCACTTGGTGCCGAGGGTACCTTCTAAGGTGAGGACATTGGAGTATTTCAACACCGTGTCATCACATCGACCATTTAGGATTACTATCGCTTTAAACGTATATGTTCATGGTGTTGGAGTATTTCAACACCGCGCCACAAATGTATATTGCTAAAGTGGGCACATATGAGGCTAAACGTATCGCAAAATACAATTGTATGTATATAGCGGCCTCATACCGAGAGTTGTGACTTGAGTCTCACAATTGACAATCGTTGTCAGTTTGTTTACACGGCTTTGCTCCTGAGGCTCATTTGGCAGTCTCAAGTAATGTCGTCTAAACGAATTCTCAATTTCTTAAAAATAAACCTTACCAACTTATTTTTAAAGAAATATAAACATCGAAAATACTGATTAAATTTACTTTGCTTATTTCAGAAGGCTAAAGAAAACTCACCTCCATTAAGTTCAACGGTACAACTCGACCCCTTCACTGAGACTAGCTTTCTCGCATGGCAGACCACCCTGAGGAATCTTTTAAGGCTCTTCGGGAAACTCTATGTCATTGACCGACCTATCGCGAGTATTCCATCTTACTTGTTAAATGAGAACTCGCGATCTGAGCTCCAAAAGCACACTGACGATGATAAGGACGTCACTGACCTGATGTTATCTAGCATGACTCAGGATTATCGGTATAATTTCATGGGGATGTCTGCTTATGACATCATTCGTAAACTCAAGGATTTATTTGAGTTAAGTCAGAGGACTGAGCGAGCTGATGCACTTTCACAATTCGTGAACTGCTCCATGGCTAACGACTCCTCTCCATACGACTATGTCATGCTTATGAAAGCGTATCGCGACAGGCTGATCGACCTTGGCTACTCCATCTCTGACGGGATGGCTCTTGATGTAGTACTCAGATCTTTGCCTGAACATTATCGTATTCTTGCGATTAATTGTTCGGCTCAGTCGATCGAGGAGGTTATTCCGTTGATACCCAACGTGAAGATCAGGACCACGCCGGACGTGCTCAGAGTTGCTAATACAAAGATCTCCAAAGCCAAGAAGGTTAAAGAAGGCAAAGGCAAGAAACCACAGGTGCAGCCTCCCGAGGAGCGCTTGTGCTATGAGTGCTACAAAATGGGACACTGGCGTCGCAACTGTCCCGTTTATCTTGCAAAGCTGAAGATGACCAAGAACCCTAATAAGGGTTGCTCATCAGGTATGTCAATAAATGTTATTGAACTTTTCACTGTTTCCTCCGATTCATGGGTATTTGATACTGGATGTGGTTATCACATTGTTAATGTTTTGCAGGAACCTGAAAAGTGTAAGAAGACAGAACGAGGGTGCATGGACCTCATCGTTGGTGACGGGAAGAGGGTCCCAGTACTTGCTACTGGCACATATTCTTTTTCATGCTCTTCTGGCCTTGTAGTTACTTTGATTAACTGTTTATATGCACCTGGTTTATCCAGAAACATTATTTCTGTCTCTTCATTGTTTGAACAAGGATTTCGGTATAAATTTAATGGAAATGTGATTTCCGCTTACCTTAATGATATCTTTTATTTCGAGGCTAAACCTCGACATGGTATATATGAGATAGATGTTCAAACAAACGACCAACTTTATCATGTTTCTAAATGAAACAAAGCTGATAGTAACGAATCCTCGTTATGGCACCATAGGCTTGGTCACATAAGCAAGGCCCGCATTAAGAAGTTGCAAACTGCTGGCATTCTCGAATCCCAAGATGCAGATTCCTTCGAAGAGTGCGAGTCGTGCCTATCTGGTAAATTAACCAAGTCACCCTTCACCCACACAGGCGAACGGGCCCAAGGCTTGTTAGGCATTATTCACACCGACGTGTGTGGACCCTTTCGAACCGAGACGAGAAATCGTGAACGGACTTCGTGACTTTCATCGATGACTACAGCAGATATGCCTACGTCTATCTGATGAAACACAAACATGAAACTTTTGAAAAGTTCAAAGAGTTTCAATACGAAGTACAAAATCAGCTAACTCGAACTATTAAAATACTTCGATCCGATAGAGGTGGCGAATACCTAAGCGCTGAATTCCTGAATCATCTGAAGGAATGTGGAATCGTTTCACAACCTACTCCACCTGGCACACCCCAGTTAAATGGCGTTAGTGAAAGGAGGAATCGAACTCTGCTTAACATGGTTCGATCGATGATGTGCAGGACCACCTTGCCACATTCCTTTTGGGGATATGCCATCTTAACCGCTGCTCGCCTAATAAATCTGGCACCGACCAAGAAAGTAGGGAAAACCCCATATGAGATATGGCATGGTTCTCTTCCTAAACTATCATACCTCAGGGTATGGGGATGTGATGCTTATGTCACCAGTGAATCTGACAATAAGCTCGATCCCCGAGGCGAAAAGTTAACTTTCGTTGGATACTATTGTAATACTGGTTATTACTTTTACCATCCTGATGCAAACACTGTTTCCATCAAAAGGAAAGGTAAATTCCTTGAGAAAGAATTCCTTGCTCGAGGAACAAATAGTGATCCAGTGGATCTTGAAGAAATTCGAGACACACCTAACCCTGAGACGGTCGCTGTGTCTGACCGACAAGTTGTTGTCGCACCATCAGACCCAAACACAAGCACAAGCGTTCGTAGGAGAGAAAGAACACGATATGAACCTGATAGATACCTTGGATATCATGAGGCCTTAGACGTTCTGTTAATAGCCGATTCTAACGATGAACCTATTAACTACAAAGCTGCTATGTCAGATCCGGAATCTGATAAATGGCTTGAAGCCATGAACGCTAATATGCAATCCATGCGTGACAATCACGTCTGGGACTTGATTGAGCCACCCCCCGGCACACGGGCAGTAGGGAGCAAGTAGATCTTTAAAAGAAAAACTGACATGCATGGAAATGTGCAAACCTACAAGGCACGGCTTGTAGCGAAAGGTTTCACTCAAACCCAAGGGATTGACGAGACTTTTTCGCCCGTTGTCATGATCAAATCGATCATGATTCTCCTTGCCATAGCCGCATACCATGACTATGAGATATGGTAAATGGACGTTAAAACCGCCTTCCTAAACGGACAACTCGAAGAGGATGTCTACATGGTTCAGCCTGATGGTTTTGTCGATCCAGAGAATCCAAACAAGGTTTGCAAGCTAAGCAAGTCCATTTATGGACTCAAGCAAGCATCTCGAAGCTGGAATCTTCGTTTTGATCAAAAGGTCAAAGAG
>JBCNJP010000023.1:66476842-66546842 GCA_039602395.1 Deinandra increscens subsp. villosa
ACAATAAGCCCAATTACAAATGTTCATGCCTTAAATAAGCCTAGCCCAACAATCTTCCCCTAGGCATGAAACATTTGAACTTCTCTTCTACGGCAGCAGGAGGTCAAATCTGAAGGTGTTCTGAACGTTGTTTGACCACCACTTGTTCGCTACAATCCGCTCTGCAGTCCCATGAAAGATTCCCACCCTCACAGCATTCTCCATATCATTTTCATCACCAAGTATAGGCTGTGAGGCGAGTAGCTTTATGTCTCTTTCTCCAAAACGCAGCAGATCAACTGGATCATAGAAGCGAAACTGCCTCAAACCTTTGCATAGAACCACCACCTCGTAAGTTGTTGGATCATAGCACCAGCAGTCAAAGTTTTTGACCAACGTACCGTCTTCGATTTCATCCAACATGTTAATCACTCGAGTGCGCTTGGTGGGTGGTCTTCTAGCTTCACCAATTGGTTCTCCAGTAACAGGGTCAGTTCCCGTCTCAACCCATCTCACCTGCTTCAGGTCAAAGTCAGCAAAATTGTTTTCCAGATGGCTTAAAAGGTTGTTTCTGATAAGATCCCCATCTGTGCTGTTCCACCTGTTGATGAAAGGAGCTCGGAGCAAACTTCTGATCTCAGGCTCAGTCCATGAGTGGAATTGTCCACGAGTTCTGTAATACTCAACTGGACTGTAGCCGTCACGGATCACAGCAAACAGTTTCTTCTCCGAGTCATAGTGCCAGCACAAGATGGCTTCACGACTCCCCCTTTTGTCAATGGAGCTTTCACCAAGATCTAGGGCGTATTTTGTGGGGGCTGGTCCTTGATAGAATTCACGGAACCAGTTGTCGTGACCCGCAGGGGCTTTAGAGATGACTCTGCCACTTCGGGCGTAATCTGGCATCACTATGTTTTCATCTCCTTCATCTTCAGTTGCTTCACTTGCTACCTTGAGCTGAAGAACCTTGACCCGAGGCACCTGAAATATTTCCCTTCTACTGAACTCTTGAAGGCATTGAATCGTCTTCTTTAAATCCATCAGAGCTTCATAGAGGTACTTTTGTCTATTAGCTTGTCAGCCTGCCTCTCTATCTCTTACCCTTCTGTTTTCAGCTATCTCTCTGTCTCTCATCCTTCTGATTTCAGCATGTAAACGCCTTAATTTCATTTTCCCTGATCCTGTTCTGGGAAACCAGGAAATTGATGTGAGGATCTGTGCTTATCCTCAGATCAATTGGTAACTCAGCAGCTTGAAACGGCCTAAATCCTGGAATAGTTGTTGGCTGAGATACCACAGGATCTGCACTCACTCTTACTGGGCTTGGTGCAATAAAAGTATGATCAACCTCCAGAAATTGCCTATCTTCACGAACAGGGCTTTGCACGTTCAGAATCGGACTAGCATGCTGCACAAGGGCAGGTTGATCTTCACCGGTTGTTGTTGTTGTTGTTGCTTCAGCTTCTTCAGAAGCTTGACCTTGAGAACTCTGACCCACTTCTGGTTGGACAAGTAGCACACTGGAGCTAGTTTTCTTGAAGCTAAATCTAATACTCCTTGGGTCAGTCCTCTTCCTCGGAGAAGGTTCTCTTGCAGGAGCAGGTTCTTCAGCTACCTCATCTAACTCAAAATGAGTATCAATGTCGAGAGGCATAGAATCTCCTGAGGAAGAGGCATTCATCACATCCCTTGATCTTTTGTGACTCAGAGGTCCCAAGTCTCCATATATATCATCATCTTCAGGATTGGCAAAAATGTCATCCATGACGTTTTCTTCGTCAGAAGGAATGACTTCGGGATCCTCAACCACGTTCACAGCCGGAGTAGCTGTGTCGTCTTGGTCCTCAGCCACCATAGCATTCACAGCTGGCTCATCGGCCACTGGCTCTTCATCTTCCAAAACTTGCTGACGGGCTACCTCTGGAAAGGCACCTCTTTTAGCCCATTCCAATCTACCCTCAAACATGTTTTTGCCCCTCCTGTCTTGGGTCTGGAGTACCAAACACTCCAGCATCCATCACCTTCACGTCCAACTTCTCAACCCTCTCTTGAATCATGGGGTATTTCATCATCACCACCATCTGCACGAATCTCGGTGTCATGAGAAACTGCTCACGCGCACTCAGGTCAGCATTGCCAATCCAGTCTAGCAGCATCATCTTTGAAAAGTTGTAGTCCCAGTCAAGGGCCAATGCGACAAATGCTGTGCCGTGTATCTTGTTCAGCTGGTCGAAGCTCGTTCTCTTGCCCAGAAAAGATTTCTGCATGAAATGGGCAAGGCATCTCCAGTAATGCGGCAGCTGTTTCTTGAGGATAGGCGGAAATTTGCCTTCATATCCCAGAGATTGGGCTCCTGCCAGAACGACTTCCTTGGGGTATTCAACCGGATCGGTAGCACGATCGTTGATAATTAGGCCTCTTCTAATATCTTCCTCCAATATGATGATCTGACGGTTCTGAACAGTAGCTGTGATTCTCGTTTTGTCAGCACTTGCCCTAGCAGAACCCCAGAATTCTCTCACCAGCATCTCATCTATCAACACGCTCGTCCTCAAAGCATGGTTGATCTTGCATACGTTCATTCCCGCCACCAGAGAGAAAAATAGTTCCATATGATGCTCTGGTGGGTCTTCCAGGTATGCTGGAATACAGTGGTCATGATCAAATTTGATATCTTCATCGATAACATTGCCTGCCATCTGAGACAAACAAGACATATGCATCAGATTTGATCATTAATAAGCAATTATGATTATTAACCCTTGACTTGTTCAATTGACGATCACAGTTTACTTTTCAACTTCACAAAATTTCAATTTGAACATTTTTAGGGAAAATAATTGAATTTAGAACACGCTCACAAACACCGACAAATTTTATCTCAAAACCGTTCAATTTTAATGAGATTCTTAAAAATTATTAAGTGTTTAAGAATTAAATTCTTATTTATTCTCATTTAAAGTGTGTTTACGATTTATAATGGTGTTCACGATCCATTTTTCGGGTTTACGGTCCTTTAAATGGGTTCACGATTGGATTAGATTTGGCCCAATCGTAATCAGCTAAAGCCAATCGTAAACAACGTCGGTTCAACTGGGCCCAATCGTAAACGCTCAAAAGTGCTTTTGTCGTTTGCGCGAGTCGTAAACGCGTCAATCGTAAACATTGACTCGTAAACACCGGTCGTAAACACCACATCTTCATCTTCTTCGTCAGGACATCGTAAACACCAGATTCTCCATGGATGAACCTGCAACTTTCTCATAAACTCGATTAAACACATCAAAAACTCAACAAAGTTCATTAAAACTACCTTAAACGAGATTTAAGCACAGTTTCGACTACAATGAATGCGGAATCGACTTGAGAACAGGAAAATCTCTATCGATTGAGATTTTTAGGGCTTGGAACAAGAAAACCCTGAATCGATGGATAAAACTTGGTGAAACTGTGATTCAACCGAGGGTTTTTGGTCGAAATTTGGATGGTGATCGAGATGGTGAACTCGGAATGGATTGCGGTGGTCGGAGGAGGTCTGGAAGAGTTTACCGGCGAGAGGGACGGCGGAGATTAGGGTTAGGAGGCGGAGGTCGTAAACAGAAATGAGAAAGAAAATGATCGTAAACAATTAAACAAAACAGAAATGAGATATTTATGTTACCAATTTACACATTGCCCCCCTCCCTAAAAACCGTAAACAATAAATTTTCATTCAGCCCCTCAAACTTACAAAAACTCATCAAGTTCACCCCAAACTTGCTAATTCTCACAAAATTTTAAGATTTTAAACACTTTGAGAATTTTCACAAAACTTCCCCTCAGAGTCATACCCAAGTATCCGATCATGATCATGAAAAGTTTAAACAAAATAAAGACAGATAAATTCAAAACCAAAATCTAAAAAAAATATTTACAAACTTACCTCAGAAATTTCAAATATTTACATACCTGGTGCTGGTATTTTTCACAGATAATTTCAGACAGGTCTTTGACTGAGGAACCCTTTTCAGCTTCTGTTACTAGACACTCTAGACAATTGTCAGGTGGTTTGAACACAGAAACTCACATCCAGTAAAGTGCTTAAATATAGTACAGATTTACCGATATGTTTAACCGTCCCCACACCCAATTTTCCATAGCAAAACCTACCCAACCTCAGAGTTTATTGAGGATTCACAAACCCCCAACTTGAGGAACCATGCAACACTGCTTTGACTACCACTTATTTCTGATTTTCATACATTATCAGTTGATGATCAGGTCGGCCGCATAAGCACGCAGAGAAGACCAACTGAATAATTTTATTTTCCTTTTCTTTTTCTTTCTTTCTTTTTCAGAATTTTCATTTTTTGAATTCTTTTTCTTTTTCTTTTTCTTTCCTGTGGTGTTGTCTTATACAGTATAAGCATGGCGTGTGAGAGAGTGAATACTAGGTAAATACCACTCTCAACCCGTTTTTGTCGGGACTCAGTTTTTTAAACCATGAAGACTAGGATGGGAAACTAAACATGTATAGAGTTTAAGATTACTGCACTTACATAGATGATCATTGTTTTGGTTGAGCTTACCGACATATCATCTTCGAGCAGTCTTTCACATCAGCCTTACACGTGTCAGTCTCCAACCGTCATTGAAGCAATTTTTGCAAGTCCTATCAAAAGACATCATAAAAACTTTTCAGTTTAACCAGCACCATTTCTTCCCCTGTTTTTGTGAGGCTTTTGAAACAAGACTCAATTTTTTAGTCATTTTCTATTTTTTTTTTTTTGATTAATTTTTTTAAGTAAAATTTAAAAACCAAAAACTTTGTACAAAAACATAGATGATCAGATCATTCCTCGAAGGCAATCATCTTCAGGCCTTCAACACAAGATTCAAAATTAGGACGAGGAAGGGGTTTTGTAAAGATGTCCGAAACATTCTGATCGGAGCTTACCTTTTGAAGCTGAATTAGCTCACGATCAAAGCAATCACGAATAAAATGTACCTTGATATCAATGTGCTTGGTTTTGGAATGTTGGACGGGGTTTTTCACAATCTCAAGAGCAGCAGCGTTATCACAAAATATGGGAGTGTTAACGAATTCCATACCGTAATCTGTGAGCTGGTTTTGGATCCATACTATCTGTGACGTACCAGCAGATGCGGCCACGTACTCAGCTTCGGCAGTAGATTTTGATACGGTATGCTGCTTCTTGCTCTGCCACGAGATGAGCCTATCTCCCAGGTACTGACATCCTCCAGTAGTAGATTTCCTGTCAAGGTCACTACCTCCATAATCACTGTCAGTAAAAGCATATAATTGAAAATCAGTGTTCTTCGGGTACCAAAGACCAAGCCTAGGCCTGCCCTTCAGATACCTGAAGATACGTTTAACAGCAGCTAAATGAGAGAGTTTAGGGTTAGCCTGATATCGAGCACACACGCAAACTGCATACATGATGTCTGGCCTGCTTGCTGTCAAGTACATTAGTGATCCAATCATCGACCGATAATGGAATTCACTCACTGACTCCCCGTTAAGATCTGCTGACAAGAGTGGTCTGGATGCCATGGGAGTGGCGATGGGCTTGCAATCCTGCATCTTGAACTTTTCCAGAATCTCATTCACATACTTCTCCTGATGAATAAGAATCCCAGAATCATTCTGCTTGACTTGAAGTGCAAGAAAGAAACTCATCTCGCCTTGGTCACTCATCTCAAACTTCTTCTTCATAATCTCCTCAAACTCGGTGCACAATTCTTCGTTTGTCGATCCGTAGATAATGTCATCTACATACACTTGCACCATGATTATGTCTTCTTCCACCCTTTTTCTGAACAACGTTTGATCAACGACTCCTCTTGTATATCCATTCTCCACCAGGTGATTGGACAACGTTTCATACCAGGTTCTAGGAGCTTGATGCAAACCGTACAAAGCCTTATCCAGCAGATAAACATGATCTGGATTTTCTTCATCTATGAACCCTGGTGGTTGAGCAACATAGACTTCCTCGTTCATCTCTGCATACAGGAAGGCAGTCTTCACATCCATCTGATGTACGGTAAAATTGAGATACGAAGCCACAGCTAGAAAGATCCGAATTGCTTCCAATCTTGCCACCGGAGCGTAAACCTCATCATAGTCGATACCGTGGACTTGCCTGTGCCCTTGTACCATCAACCTTGCTTTGTTTCTTACAATGATCCCCGAGTCATCCTTTTTGTTCTTGTACAACCATCTCGTGGGAATCACCTTCTTGTCCTCTGGCCGCTTCACAAGACGCCACACTCCCAGCTTTGAAAACTGATTGAGTTCATTGTGCATGGCCTCCATCCAGTTTGGATCTTTGAGAGCAACCATCACCTTGGGAGGTTCAATCTGGGAGATGAAGCAGGAAAACATACAAAAGTTGATGTGTCCTGTGCGGCTTCTTGTGGTCACACCCGCTGTCACTGGCCCAACAACATTACTCAGTGGATGATCCTTGTTGATTCTGCTCTCTTGGACATCAGGCACTGAAACATTAACAGGCAGATTAGTATTAACAACATTTTCAGACATACCTGAGCCTTGAGAATCCACTGGAGCATCACGTGTTCCTGAACATTCTGGAATATCAGCAGTTGCATTCCGAGAAGATTCGGCTGATGCTCTATCCACATGAGGTCTTACATCTGCACTGGGAGCTACAATGTCTTCTTCTTCGCCCAAATTGTGGAAAACATTCGAGAAATTAAATCCCTCAAACAATGATCCATAGTTGAAGATCCAATCAGGTCCAGTTCCCGCATCCGTAGGATTGTCCTCCATCCAATCTACATTGAATGCCTCAATAATAACCTGGGTGGTTTTGTTGTACACACGATAAGCACTATTTGCTGAATAACCAACAAAATAGCACTCATCGGCCTTCGCTTCGAATTTCCCCACATCGGACTGAATCAGCACCGTGCACGGACACCCGAATGTCTTGAGATAACCCACCTTCGGTTTCTCCCCATAGATGATCTGATATGGAGTTTTCTCGTGACGCTTGTTCAGAAGAACTCTGTTTTGTACATAACAAGCAGTATTCACAGCTTCTGCCCAAAAGAAGATTGGTAATTTTGCTTCACACATCATTGTTCTAGCCGCTTCAATGAGTGTCCTATTTCTTCTTTCGGCAACTCCATTCTGCTGAGGAGTGTAAGGAGCACTGAACTGCCTTTCAATCCCCTTTTCACCACAAAACATATTTAGCTCAGCATTTTTGAATTCCGTCCCATTGTCAGATCTGATTGCCTTCACTTTTTTATCCAGCTGGTTTTCAATAAGAGTCACAAACTGCTTTACTAGGGCTGGAGTTTCGTACTTGTTTGACAAGAAAAAGACCCAAGTAAACCGCGAGTAGTCGTCCACTATCACGAGGCAGTATGAAAACTTGCTGATACTTTGTACCTGCATGGGACCAAACAAATCCATATGTAAGAGTTGAAGCACAGAAGAGACAGAATTTGTAACCTTTGGACGATGTGGCAGTTTGTGCTGCTTCCCCTTAGCACAAGCCACACACTTCTCCACTGAAGAGAAGTCTTTGATCGGAAGATTTCTGACATGCTCTCCTTTAGCCAGCTTGGATAGATTCTTCATGTTTGCATGTCCCAGACGACGATGCCACAACAATGCAAGATTCTCAGTCTGTTTTGAAATTAGACAAGCTGCTTCAGAAGTTGGAGGCTTTCCCATGTTCAATTGATAAGAATTCCCGTGCCTTGGTGTACGCATTAAGATACATTCTTCAGGAATTTTTACACCAGGCTTAAGAATGATGCATTCCTTTCTGTTGAACATCACAGAGTATTCTCGATCACATATCTGTGACACACTTAGCAAGCTGTGGGACAGCTCCTCTACATAATGCACATCTGAAAAAGATCAGGCTCCCATTCTTCACAACTCCTTTCTTTGAAATTCTTCCTCCCACACCTCCAGCAAAAGAAACACTTCCTCCATTGAAATCTTCTACCTCATCTAACAGAGACAGATCTCCGGTCATATGTCGGGTACAACCACTATCAACATACCAGAGATTGTTGAAAGATCTTCTTGGCTGTCCCTACACAAAACATAAATCAGTTAGCGTCAGGTACCCAGGTCATAACAGATCTGGGCACTCCCTTGGAGTCAGTGTAATTAACCATCTTGAAAGACATTCCTGCTTTTGATTCGGATTCATTTAAAACTTTAGCATGAACTTTTGGTTTCCAATTTGGTTGTTTTTGTGAGTTAGAGCTACTAGCAGAGTTCTTTGTGGGTGAAACATTCCTTGGAGGAGATGTGACCTTTTTACCTTTTGTTTTGATGATTGGTGTCCACTCAAGTTTTAATTTGGTATAAACCATTTGTTTTGATTGAGTGACAACTTTTGGTTGTTCTATAACTGCTTTCCCCTTAGGTTTAGCAGCATGATTGACTTTAGGTACTTGTTTCTCAAAAGGTTTTGTTTTCATTTTATTTGGTTTGTTGAAAACTCCTTTAGCTGCAAAAGCAGGTTTGGAAGTTTGTCCCACATCTCTCCTTTCATTGACAGGCTTCGTCACTGGGGCCTTTGTGTTTAGAACCTTAGACTGTTGAGTCTTCATTGGTTCAGAACTTTGCTTCCCCTGTGACGATGCTTGCTGCTTTTGAGTTCTGTTCTCACCCCTCATCATTTTCTCAAGCATAGTTGTCCGCTTGTTCTGCGGATAATATGGCTCATAGGGTCTGTTCATACAATTAGCAGCAAAATGACCTGGTTGACCACATTGAAAACAATTCATTTGTCTAGGCCCATTGACGTTGCTACACAAGTATGAGCGTCTTGGGTAAGACGACTTCCATTCCGGTTGATCATCCCATTTGTGTATCACACGTTTTGAATGTTTTTCAGGTTGTGTTATTAAACAAAATTGTTCATATTTTGATTTATCAGTTCTATTGTAAGTTGACACAACCTGGGGATACGGAACAAAGTCGTTGGGCTTAGACTTACGGCCAATCTTTGTGTTAGGAACACGCATTTTAAAGGAACTAACGACTTCATTAGGATTAGAAACATGTTTTAACAAGACAATTTGATTGGACTTGGATGATTCAAGTTCTGACACAGATGCCAGAACGTCATCCTTAGGTAAACTAAAAACAGAACAACTAGACTCATGACACTCATTGACCCTCAAGCATTCAGCATCCTCCCCAGATACATCTTCAATGCCTACAACATCTGCACATGTAACAAAAACATTAGAAGAACTAACATTATTGTTTAAAGATTCCTGGGAAGAACCTGGTTTAGTTGTGAGGTCAACTACATTGTTCTGACTACCTGTCCTATATAAACCAAGTTTCTCCTGTTCTTTCTCTACTTCTGTCATAGGGGTCACACCAACCATCAAGCTATCTATAGGAGGACCAGCTTCATGATATCCTGAGCTAGTTCTATCTACTTGGTCCTCCTCATAGAGCATTCCTATGATATCTCTAGGGATAGGTGGGGGAATTATAACATTTGCGGCCACAGGACTTGTCAGACTTTTCTGACCCAAAACCTGGTGTGTGTTTTCCTACTTGTCCACAAATAACTGCCTGAGATAGTTCTTTACCTGCCTGAAGCATTCTCTTGTTTCTCAATTGATTCATATCTAACTGAACTTGCATCTCATTAGTCTTATGAGTCAATTCATCTACCTGTTTTCTAAGGTCAGCTATTTCTAACTTGGCATTATCATACAGGATAGATTTCTCAGTTGCTATCTGTTGGTACTTCACTATATCTAGCTTTTGTGCCTTAACCTTTTCCTCATTTTTTACCCATCTACCCTTAAATGAGCTCCTCTCACACTTGACCTCAAACAATTCTATTTGATAATTCTTACAGATTTGTCTAAGACCAGGAATAATACGAGCACAAGTGGGATCAGAACATACCTTTAGGTTTTCAGCATCAGCAACGAACGCTTCCTTGTCTTCTATCTGAGTCTCTTTAGGCTTTCCTTCATCAGTGACCACAAAGGCATGATTTTCTTCATTATCCTTTTCTGCAGTAGCAATCAAAGCATGTGACAAACTAAGATCCTTCATCTGAGAACTCCAGTCATAACCACCACCTTCCTGAACCACCAGTGCCCTGGCATCACCCTTTCCTTTCACTTCAGCAACCTTCTTTTCTTCAGCTCTTTCCTTCTTGGGCTTCGTGCATTCCCTGGGAAAGTGACCATAATCATCACAATTATAGCACCTTAGCTTCGACTTGTCAAACCCCATTCTGATCTTATCCTGATCCTTCCAGACGTTCCTTCCCGTTTTGGCCATAAATTTCTTGGCTCTGAAGACAGCCATGGCCATTTGCCAAGAGACATCCAGCATCTCCACGTCCTCAGGATTTATCTGATTAAGATCACCAGCCACCATATCAGAAGGCACAAGATTCCCTGCCACAAGGGCATGATAGCTGTTCATGAAACCCATACCAAGGGCAAAGTTAGGATCATTGACATCTTCAGAGTTGACACCTCCGCTTGAACTACCTTGAGGCTGTGCAACAAAAGCACTAGACATAGGAGCTGAGCTTGATCCACTCCCTGTAAACTTTCCTTCATGCTTACCCTCAACTTCTTCCGATAGCAAAGCCTGATTCAACTTTCCAGCCAAACTTAGAGAACTTATGTGGTTCAGCTCTCTCTGCTTATCATCGATCATCTTGGATTTCAGCTTGTTGATTAATTCATCCAAAGTCACTTCACTCAGCCTATTGTTGTCTTTGATGATAGATATATTGGTGTTCCAAGACTTAGGCAGACTGTTTAGCCACTTCAAATTCTTGTCTTCAGTATCTGGCTCCACACCATAACTTGACATCTCTGCCATCAGTGACACATACCTCTGAACTTGAGCTTCAAACGATTCACCCTGAATATGATTGAACAAGTTAAACTTCTGCTTCAACATCTGCTTCCGACTAGCCTTAATATCAGGGTTCCCTTCATAAGCAACAATCAAGGCATTCCACAGTTGCTTTGCTGTTTTGCAGTGTTTGAAACCTTGAGCAATATCTGGAGTTAGGGCCATCGTCATTATTGCAAATGCCCTCTCAGCCTTGTTGCACCTCTCCCAGTCATCATCATCATACTCGTCTTCTTTCTTCTCTTTCCCTGCATTTGTTCCTGTTGCGTGAGTAGGTGTAAACGGTCCATTCACAACAGCCCTCCATAACCTCAGATCCACACTCTTCAAATGATTTTCGAATCTGTATTTCCACTCTAAGAAATTATCCGCTGAAGTTAGTCTTGGCGGACGAGTTATAGATCCGATCTCGAAGTCCAATTTCTGATACATGCTCGGCTCAAAATCCATTTCAATAGCTTGGGAAACTTAAACTAAAGTCCAAATGTCCAAAAAAAACTTGATTACGATCAAACACACTTGATTACGATCGTAATCTCCAATTCCGAACACACGTGTCCCTCGTAAACACTAAAACCGCCTTAACTGAATCGTGAACGCCGATTACGACTGCCGATTACGACTCCGTAGTCGTAAACACCTGTTTCCGGTCCAACCAAGTCGTAAACACCCCTTTTACGACTTTGCGCAATCGTAAACTCAAGTACAGTCGTGAACACCAAATCTTCAGGTCGTAAACAGGCAATCTTCAAGGAGAACAATCGTAAACACCTCCAAAACCCAGAAAAATGCGAAGAACAGCAGCAGCAAAAATCAGTAAACCCCAAAAACACTTCCGAAACCTCAAAATCTTGAACAAAAACCTAGAAAAACACTTGAATCAATATCGTGAGAGCCTCGAATCGAAGATTCTTGGCTCTGATACCAATTGTCGGTCCGAAATAAACCAAACAACACGATATCTAGACAAATACGAGTGCGGAATCCTCGTACAAGCTTGATTCAAGAACAATAGTGGAAGAATAGACGAGATCTTGTGAAAAGATGAAGTCTTGAATGATGAAAACCCACTAAAGGAAGCTGATCGTAAACTCTTGAGAACAAAGAAATCGTGAATGTGAAAATTGTATTGAAAAGCTTGCAAACCGATTACAATGAGGTGGTATTTATACCACCTCATACAATAACTTGGGCCAATCATAATCACTAATCTAGCCCAATCATAAACATTCAAATGGCCCACATGGCCTATTAACTAAGCTAGACTAAGCCCAAAAACTAAAGTACAATAAGCCCAATTACAAATGTTCATGCCTTAAATAAGCCTAGCCCAACAAGTTTTCAGACTGACCGAGATGACTCTCACTCACAGTCGGGATTCGTATTCACTCTTAACGGAGAGGCTGTTTCCTGGAGAAGCTCAAAACAGCCAGTAGTAGCTGATTCTACTACTGAATCCGAATACATAGCCGCCTCAGAAGCTGCTAAAGAAGCCGTGTGGATGAAGAAGTTCATATCCGATCTCGATGCTATGCCAAGTATCAGGCAGCCCATCGAGATGCTGTGCGATAACACAGGCGCTATAGCTCAAGCCAAAGAGCAAGGGTCTCATAAGAAGGCCAAGCACGTCTTGAGGAAATTCCACTACATAAGAGAAGTAGTCGACATAAATGAAATCAAAATAAGCAAAGTACACACAGATCAAAACTTAGCTGATCCCTTTACTAAGCCTATGACTCAGGAGACTCATATACGTCACTGAGAAGCGATAGGGCTTAGATTAGCTAAAAACATGTTTTGATTCGGTATTTGGATGTATGAACACCAACAGTTATCTGTATTATTCTTATTTGGATTCGGTATTTGGATAGGGCTTAGGAAGGCGGTTTTAACGTCCATTTACCATATCTCATAGTCATGGTATGCGGCTATGGCAAGGAGAATCATGATCGATTTGATCATGACAACGGGCGAAAAAGTCTCGTCAATCCCTTGGGTTTGAGTGAAACCTTTCGCTACAAGCCGTGCCTTGTAGGTTTGCACATTTCCATGCATGTCAGTTTTTCTTTTAAATATCCACTTACTCCCTACTGCCTGTGTGCCGGGGGGTAGCTCAATCAAGTCCCAGACGTGATTGTCACGCATGGATTGCATCTCAGCGTTTATGGCTTCAAGCCATTTATCGGATTCCGGATCTGACATAGCAGCTTTGTAATTAATAGGCTCATCGTTAGAATCGGCTATTAACAGAACGTCGAAGGCCTCATGATATCCAAGGTATCTATCAGGCTCATATCGTATTCTTTTACTCCTACGAACGCTTGTGCTTGTGTTTGGGTCTGATGGTGCGACAACAATTTGTCGGTCAGACGTAGCGATCGTTTCAGGGTTAGGTGTGTCTCGAATTTCTTCAAGATCCACTGGATCACTATTTGTTCCTCGAGCAAGGAATTCTTTCTCAAGGAATTTACCTTTCCTTTTGATGGAAACAATGTTTGCATCAGGATGGTAAAAGTAATAACCAGTATTACAATAGTATCCAACGAAAGTTACCTTTTCGCCTCGGGGATCGAGCTTATTGTCAGATTCACTGGTGACATAAGCATCACATCCCCATACCCTGAGGTATGATAGTTTAGGAAGAGAACCATGCCATATCTCATATGGGGTTTTCCCTACTTTCTTGGTTGGTGCCAGATTTATTAAGCGAGCAGCGGTCAAGATGGCATATCCCCGAAAGGAATGTGGCAAGGTGGTCCTGCACATCATCGATCGAACCATGTTAAGCAGAGTTCGATTCCTCCTTTCACTAATGCCATTTATCTAGGGTGTGCCAGGTCGAGTAGGTTGTGAAACGATTCCACATTCCTTCAGATGATTCAGGAATTCAGCGCTTAGGTATTCGCCACCTCTATCGGATCGAAGTATTTTAATAGTTCGAGTTAGCTGATTTTGTACTTTGTTTTGAAACTCTTTGAACTTTTCAAAAGTTTCATGTTTGTGTTTCATCAGATAGGATGTAGGCATATCTGCTGTAGTCATCGATGAAAGTCACGAAGTCCGTTCACGATTTCTCATCTCGGTTCAAAAGGGTCCACACACGTCGGTGTGAATAATGCCTAACAAGCTTTGGGCCCGTTCGCCTGTGTGGGTGAAGGGTGACTTGGTTAATTTACCAGATAGGCATGACTCGCACTCTTCGAAGGAATCTGCATCTTGGGATTCGAGAATGCCAGCAGTTTGCAACTTCTTAATGCGGGCCTTGCTTATGTGAACAAGCCTATGGTGCCATAACGAGGATTCGTTACTATCAGCTTTGTTTCTTTTAGAAACATGATAAAGCTGGTCGTTTGTTTGAACATCTATCTCATATATACCATGTCGAGGTTTAGCCTCGAAATAAAAGATATTATTAAGGTAAGCAGAAATCACATTTCCATTAAATTTATACCGAAATCCTTGTTCAAACAATGAAGAGACAGAAATAATGTTTCTGGATAAACTAGGTGCATATAAACAGTTAATCAAAGTAACTACAAGGCCAGAAGAGCATGAAAAAGAATATGTGCCAGTAGCAAGTACTGGGACCTTCTTCCCGTCACCAACGATGAGGTCCATGCAGCCTCGTTCTGTCTTCTTCCACTTCTCAGGTTCCTGCAAAACATTAACAATGTGATAACCACATCCAGTATCAAATACCCATGAATTGGAGGAAACAGTGAAAAGTTCAATAACATTTATTGACATACCTGATGAGCAACCCTTATTAGGGTTCTTGGTCATCTTCAGCTTTGCAAGATAAACGGGACAGTTGCGACGCCAGTGTCCCATTTTGTTGCACTCAAAGCACAGGCGCTCCTCGGGAGGCTGCACCTGTGGTTTCTTGCCTTTGCCTTCTTTAACCTTTTTGGCTTTGGAGATCTTTGTATTAGCAACTCTGAGCACGTCCGACGTGGTCCTGATCTTCACGTTGGGTATCAACGGAATAACCTCCTCGATCGACTGAGCCGAACAATTAATCGCAAGAATACGATAATGTTCAGGCAAAGATCTGAGTACTACATCAAGAGCCATCCCGTCAGAGATGGAGTAGCCAAGGTCGATCAGCCTGTCGCGATACGCTTTCATAAGCATGACATAGTCGTATGCAGAGGAGTCGTTAGCCATGGAGCAATTCACGAATTGTGAAAGTGCATCAGCTCGCTCAGTCCTCTGACTTAACTCAAATAAATCCTTGAGTTTACGAACGATATCATAAGCAGACATCCCCATGAAATTATACCGATAATCCTGAGTCATGCTAGATAACATCAGGTCAGTGACGTCCTTATCATCGTCAGTGTGCTTTTGGAGCTCAGACCGCGAGTTCTCATTTAACAAGTAAGATGGAATACTCGCGATCGGTCGGCCAATGACATAGAGTTTCCCGAAGAGCCTTAAAAGGTTCCTCAGGGTTGTCTGCCATGCGAGAAAGCCAGTCTCAGTGAAGGGGTCGAGTTGTACCATTGAACTTAATGGAGGTGAGTTTTCTTTAGCCTTCTGAAAACAAGCAAAGTAATTTAATCAGTATTTTCGATGTTTATTTTTTCTTTAAAAAATAAGTTGGTAAAGTTTATTTTTAAGAAAATGAGAATTCGTTTAGACGACATCACTTGAGACCGCCAAATGAGCCTCAGGAGCAAAGCCGTGTAAACAAACTGACAACGATTGTCAATTGTGAGACTCAAGTCACAACTCTCGGTATGAGGCCGCTTTATACATACAATTGTATTTTGCGATACGTTTAGCCTCATCCGTGCCCACTCTAGCAATATACATCCGTGGCGCGGTGTTGAAATACTCTAACACCACGAACATATACGTCTAAAACGATAGTAATCCTAAATGGTCGATGTGATGACACGGTGTTGAAATACTCCAATGTCCTCACCTTAGAAGGTACCCTCGGCACCAAGTGCGGTGTTGAAATACTCCAACACTGATGCTCCGGTAAATACGTTCCAAGTTCGACTTGAGATAGGATGGCACGAACTATCAGTTTTCAAGAATTACCAAATAGGGATATCAATTACTTTTAATATTTAATTACCGTCAGACACGAACGATAAAACCCTATCACCACTCGGGACTAGTAAATTAATTTATCCTAATTAAAATTACCAAGTTGTCGCGAATGGCATATTGTGTGTTAAACGGCATAAGGTCTTGATCTCGCTCGAGCCATACAAGCGAGATCATGAGGGAAAATTAAAAATAAATTAAATTAATAGAATGGTGAACGATCGAGATGGCAACTCTGTGCGATCTTGAATCCAGTTCAGCTCCCACTTGCTTCGACATCCCTCTGGCGCGTGTCCAGTCTTCGACATTTGGTTACATACAAATTTACAATTACTAAAACTACTTCTAGTAACCTAGCTCTAAATTTTTACAACTTTGAAACCCTAAAACCGGGTCCAATAAACCAAAAATTCAAAAACAACCAATTGGGCCAATAACTTGGGCCAAACAGAGAAAGACAAAATACACGCCAAAATCATTCACACATGAATACAAAATATAGAGGGGTCGGCCGTAACACACAATAATAAATTATTTAGAATTAAAATAAATAAATTAATTCTAATTCGGAATTTGGATTTAAGTCGAAATTGCGAACTACCGGTTACGAAAAGACCGGTTCTGGTTTGCGCGCAGTGATAATGGCTCTGATACCACTGTTGGGGTTTTACAGTGGGATCCGGGTTACCGATTTTAATTTTATTAAAACCGATTTTATAATTAAATTAATTCAAAATTAATTTGGCAGCGGAAACGAATTAAAACGCGGATGCAACTGAAAAACAGGATCAATCACCGGATCACGACAAACACAGAAAAACATTTATTCGAAATAAATAAATAAATAATTAAATTAAATATCTAAAATTTAGATATACCTTAGCGGGTTCCGAACAACCGTTCGAGACACCCGAGTTCAATGGACTCGCGCTAGGGTGAACTGAAACATCTGACTCGAACCTGCGGGTCAGATCTTCGACTGAAACTCCGGCAGCCATCGGAGGCGGCGATGACAGTGGCGGCGGTGGTGGTAACTTCACCACCGGAGGCGGTGACAAAACTCCTTCCGTCGGAATCGCGACGGGGACCGATCCTACGATGATCTCATCACCGGAAACCGGCGGTGACGAGGTGGCGGCAACCGGATGGTAAAGCGGTGCGGGCCACGAGGACGGAACGGGGCGCGGTGGTCTCGGTTGCGCCGGAAACGCGAGAACCACCGGCCGGCGATCAGCCGGCGGTGCGCCGGCGGACACGGCGGCGACGCGGTGGCAGCGCTGCGGCCTGGGCTGCGGCGGTGGCTGCGGCTTCGGCTCGGCTTGCAGCCTCGGCTCGGGCGGTGGCTGCTTCCTGGTCGAGTCGCTGGATAATACTCACGAAACGTTGATCCATCGGGAATCGTGGTGGTGGCGTCACCGGAGATCAAGGGCGGTGACGGCAAAGGGTTTCTCCTTCTCCTTCTTGGATTGCGACGCAGAGAGAGAGAGAGAGAGAGGGGAGGAGATTAGGGTTTCGAAAAACTTGTGTCTTGTTCTCCACTCCTCCCCACCCTATAGGAGAATTTCGCAGACCAGGGGCCCACCATGGCCTTCTGCGAATTCTCCATGGCCCACCAATGGTTTAAACTGTTAACCCATTAACAGTTTAACTCATCCGTCTTTTTAATCGCGAATATATTTAGCCGATTAAATTTGTCATCGTAATAAATAAATCAGTATTTATTTATTCGCCAATCAGTTCAAATAACTAATTAAAAGTAATTAGTTTATAGTCCGTTGACCCGGGTGTAACTCTTACGGGTCAACATCGGTCGGGTTCGTTAATTCGTCGGGTCAGGACACTCTATTTCCAACATATTCATCGTCAAAAATCGTTCTCCGTTAGCCCCGTTAAGGTTTGTTAACGACTTTAAAACACCGAGGGACCAGTTTTGTCAATTTCTAAACTTCTTTTTAATAAATAAACCTAGAGGGGTTGGCGTCGTCATTAACTAAATCCAAACACCCATAGTGTAAATTGATGAGGGACTAGTGTTGCCAAGTACTCAAACCCAATTTAAAACACTTTAATTTGAAACCGTCGGATGTTAGCGTCGGTGACCATCCCCATCCCGGTAACCACCCTCTCCATAAATGATCGGTTACGACTCTCGATCATTCTTGAACCTAAAAGACCCGTTGATCAATCATTTTGGACAAAAAGACCAAGCTCTTAAACACGGTCTCAAGAACCAAAAGCATTCACCACCAAGAAATCCGATTACTACCTTCATCCGAAGCGTTTGGAGGCATCACGGGTCCATTTCCGAGTGTTGGGGGTTCGAGTTACCATTCGGGTTTTGTCGCCATCGTTTTTGTTTATTCGGAGTTCATTCCCACAAGAGGTATTTCTAAAACCAATCTTATATTCGAATCGTAATGTCCATGGTCATCGTTCTGAGGTTCTGTAATTTTTTTTATGATCATCAATGGTGGGTCGAGGATTACAGGGTGTAGGGTTTTATGTGGGGAGGAAGACCAGCGCACCTGTTGGTTATATAACTAACAAACAGATTTGGAACACCAAACACAACTTATCACAATGGTTTAGGCCCTGGTCTTGTACACAGTTGGTCGCGAGTTTGAACCCTCCCAGGCCCTTGTTTTTCTACTGTTTTTTTTATAAGAACCGATTTAGTCACTATGTAAAGTCAAAGGCTTTCCTGATTGAGTTATTAACCAAACGCAGTTCTAGACTAGTGGATAGGGTGATATTGTTGAAACCTGGAGGTCACGGGGTCGACCTGGTGACCTTCATAATTTCAGTTATTATTTTTTTTTCTTTATGTTGTTTTGAACATTAGACCACCTAGAAGGTGAACCAAAAGTTGATTCTTTTTTTTTTGTCATATTCTAAACCCGCAAACGTTTTTATTGGTTTGTAAATTGGATTATCTCATTATTTTTGGAGTAAAACATAGTTTTTAACAAATATATAGATATATGTACTGGATTAA
This sequence comes from Deinandra increscens subsp. villosa, assembly GCA_039602395.1. Classification (NCBI taxonomy): domain Eukaryota; kingdom Viridiplantae; phylum Streptophyta; class Magnoliopsida; order Asterales; family Asteraceae; genus Deinandra; species Deinandra increscens. The sequence goes on from JBCNJP010000023.1 coordinate 66,495,784, forward strand.
TTATCTTGGATACACATGTGTATATATGGTGTATTTTGACGACTAAATATGTATGTAACATTAAATTATGCAGAATAGAGTTTATTAGAACTCTCAAACACTTTGAATAAACTATAAATATACGTCGTATATTTTATATATTGTATATTTTATATATTCGTCATTAATATTTTTGTGTATTTGGTTATAACTATACATGTTATTATTCGATTACACGAACGTATATTTTTGGTCAACAATATACATTTCCTCGACATTCGCAAAGCATTATGATTTCGGCAATGTGTCAACCTTCAACTTGTTTTGGATTTAATGAACCTTCGTCCTGTCATAGTTCGACATTGTTTAAGTTCATCGTTGTTCTAGACTTAGCCATTTCAATTGATACACACTCATGTATATATGCTCGTTAGGTGCTTGGTAGATTACACAAGATTCATTATTTGCTACTTGCTGTGTTATTTATCTGGAAATTGCTGCGCACCCTAAGGTGAGTTACACAACCTTTTACGTTACGTCCGGTTTTGGACGATAATACACGCAAATACGTTACACCCGGGTTAGGGTGATAACACAACAACTTTTATGTATGATTAAAGTAGAAATCCAGTATATATCACATGTTCACGTAAAATGCTTTATCTTTCAAGTCCTTACTTATCGAACCGTTAATAGCATATAGCGAGGGGATATTGGGTAGTACTACTGAGGTCTGACAAACCCCACGCAGCGGGCACGAGATGCACCACCCGACTGGCGGTCGGACTGAGGACAATGTCAGCCTAACTTACCGTGATCGAGTAGACACGGGGAAGGCAAACCACGTAAGGATTGTTCCTACAACTAATTGGTCAGCTTCGGTTGCGAACGTTTTAGTGACATGAACTTAGGCTCGCTACCTACGATATGGATTGTACTTGTAATATACATACTAACATACGAATAAAGACTGTTGTATTCGTACTGCATATTTATACTAGTTGTAGATATGTGCTTATGTGAACTCACCAACCTTTTGGTTGACACTTCCTCTTTAAACATGTTTCTCTCAGGTCGCAGGTGTTCGAGTATCACGAGTATGCATGCATGAGCTCTTAAAACCCTGTTATGGTTTTCTACGCAAGTTACGTTATTTCAAATGAACATTAAATTTACCATTTGTCTTTCGAAAATGTAAGTCTCAAACATTAATATAAATATTTAAAACCATGGCAGCGGAAAAGTAGTAGCAGTTACATGATAAAGTTTTCAAAAGATAATGTCAAGAGATTTATAAACATAACTACCCTAAGGCGTAATGCGTCTAAATCTCTAAAATGAAATGCAAGAACACACAACAGGCAGACCATGATATGACAAGCAGGATCGGAACAGAAAAACATGGAGTTGCAGTCTTTAATCACCCGAGAATTCAAGAATTTAGAAAGTCAACAGAATTGTTGGTGAGTTCACAAGTTTAATGACACTTGAACTGTTTGAAAATATGTTTAAAAATGTTTGTCTGTCATGATATTAGTTTGTTTGACACTGTTGTTGTAAATATCAAGCATGAACCTTGAATTCAAAACTAACTGTTTACCCATCCTGATGTTCTTCCCCAAGAACACCGAATAACCAGAATAAATAATGTACCCCTTGACTATAACCGTGGAGTCATGACTGGAGCGACCAAGTCAGGGCAGGGTCGGAAAACCCAAATAGATCTATTCACAAGCTATTATTTCGAATGAACTAATTAAATTCAATTAATAGTGGACATTTAGGCTTATAACATGAATCAACATGAATACACAATTTGGGGAAATGAAAAGAACATGCAATCAGTACGTCTTACAGATATCATAATATCAGACAAAATGAAACTAAAAAGCATTCATTGAATTCTCCCCCAAGTTAAAAAACATAAATGAAAAAGGGGCCGTGAAGACTCACTTGTTCGAAGATGGACTGACATATATGATTGGTTGAACTTAGCCTAGCAAACGTGTACAAGATAATGTTATGACGTATTAGGGTTTTGCTATTTTGGGTTAGTGAATTCGCCACCCAATGTTCAAGGTTAAGTCTCGACTGTTATTACCCGATGACAGTGATGGAAATCCTAGGATATTATTTATTGACTAATAAATAATATTGGACTTGTTGGAATTTATTATTGATTTGAATAAATAAATAATAATTGAATTTTTGCGTTAGAAAAATATATATTGAATAATATATAATATTTTTCATAGAACGTCATGAAAATATAAATATTTAATTTATTAAATATTTGTAAGGTTTTGAACCTTTTAAATAATAAATAAAGTTCTTCATTTATTAAGGTTCGAACGCGCGTGTTATACCACGCGTCAATACACGGTATTTGTCGCGTTTTATGAAAAGAATTTTGACGCTTGAGAATATGTCTCTTTGTATGAAGAAATGTTTCCAAAAATATATCAAGTTATATTTTGGTAAAAATTAAGTGTCGGTTCGTCCGGTAGTTAGCCAGTTACCGTTTTGACTCGTTTTATGACGTTTTAAGTTTCCTTAACAGTTAGGATTTGTTAGTAGACTAGTTTTAATGTGGTTTAGGGTCTTAAGTTGCTAATTGAGTCGGTGGGAGTTTAACTCGTAAGATTTGACGTTTTCGAGTTACCGAAGTTACAGTTTTGGTCCGGTTTGCTTCTAGCACATGTTTTTCCACTTTTGAACTTTGGGAAACATTTTTATATCTCAAAATGAGCATGTTTTATGTTCTGGACCAGATCCAATTCTTATTTAAAATAAGTTATATTTTTCGTCGAAATGTCGTATTACGGTATCCGATTGTTCCGTCTTTAAGTGTTTAACTTCCCGAATCACTGTGCAAATAAATGATACTTGTATCATAAAAATTCTATTTTTACATTTTTTTTTTGAAATTTCATGTATCAATCTTCAAAATAACACTTTAGTGACTCAAAATCATCTCATGACAAGTTTAGTTCCAGATTTAAAGTCATATTCATGAGGTGTTATCAAGATTGAAAAAATATATACATTTCATGGTGACTACATTTATGACACACAGAATAAAGTGTCAAGTTTGTCAAGTTTAACATTATATATATTTTCTAAAACTTGGTTTCCAAACGTTATGTTTGTGAGTTTTCCACCAAGTCAAACATACTAAATCATTTAAATCTTATAATATGTCATGATTTATAAACTTTGTCACCAATTATGATACTTTTAACATAGATACACATGTTATGTTTATGTTTTACTAAGTAACAGTGTTTCAAACATCAACTAGTTCCATCAAAGGCACAAAAGGCTACTAACACACAAGATTGCTTGTAAGTCATCCAACAATACAATCAAGACTTAGATCATGAACATGATATTGTGACATTTTAATGTAAGAATCATGGAAAACGTTGAGGAAAGTAAGAGTTTTCTCACTTAAACTTTGTCTGGTTCGGTTATGACGTTGATGGGTTGTTGATATTTTCTTCCGATTTAGCTCCTAAACCCACCCTTGATCTTTGATTTAGGATGATGATGATAAAAGAATGAAAGAGAGGTCATGAACATGATGAAAAGAACAAGAGGTTAGTGAGGTTGTTCTTGAAAGATTTAGAAAGAAAATGAAAGAAAGATGATGAAATAAGAAAGAGGAATGGATTACCTTGGCTAGAGATGTGTTTAGGAACTTAAATTGAGCTTGAATGACGGGTGAATGATGGTGGTTGGTGACGGTTCTAAGGAGGGCTGAGAGTAGAGAGATGAGGAAGAGAGAAAGTATGTTTGTTCTTGGAATGGTGAGTGGTGAAATGAGATTGGGTTAAGTGTATAAAAGGTGGGTAAGTCGTGCTTGGGCTCGGTTTTTAAGTAAATTGATGGGGGGTTCGGGTTGCTTGGTCTAGCCGAGAACAAGAGAAGAGGAGGAGGAGAATGGACCAAGGCTTGAGTTCTCTTGATGGTGGCTAGCAAAATGGAACAAAATGTGGGTGTAGAGGGGCACATAGGAATCGGACAAGGAAGGAAGAAAGGAGGGAAAAAGAAGAGGGAAACTAGTGCCTAATGGTTATCAACCATTGTGTTAGGAATCTTTGTGTACTAACCCAACAAAGTTGTCCCTTATCTTGCATACAAGATTGGGATCTTGGCGACACTTTAGGCTAGATTAGGATTCATCCATGATTTGATCATGTGCCAAATTATAATAAGAATCTTGAACTTAGTTGAGGGGGTTAGGTAATTTGGTTAGAACCGAAAAAGAAAAGGGGAGGAGGAAACCGGGAAAAAGAAAAGAAGGAAAAGAGAAGAGAGAGGTTCGAAGTCGGGTCAGCTGGAAAGGAAAAATAAGAAGAGTAGAAAACGGGCTGGGAGACGGGCCAAAGGGAATGAAAGAAAAGGAATGGACCGGTTTGCCCATTGGGCTCACTGGACAGATTCGGGTCTCGGGTCGGGTCGGGTTGAGTCCGGGTCGATCCAACGAGTCTAATGACACTTTGTTCGGGTTGAAACGACGAACGAATAAAATGTTGGTTTTTAGAGCGAAACGAGAATGTAAAAACCAATAAAAATAAATAGTTGTCGCTTACGTTTTCGAGCGAACGAGGAACGTCACAAGTCTTGATTGTTTGTCGTTTGGTTATGCACTAATGATGTACTAAAGTTTAGAAATAAAAGTTTCGCTCGGCGTGAGCGTTTATTGTTTGTAATTTTGACGACAATGTTTAATATTTATTTTCGATGAAAATGATGTTTGGACTTTTGAAATGGTTTTAGGAATAAAACTTATCATTGTTTGAAATGAATTGTCGTTCGAACGAACGTTCCGGATGAAATACGTTTGACACAACGTAATAGTTTTGAAAAATATAAAATAACTATTTTATATTTAAATTCCACAAAACAATATTTACGAAATTTCTTATTATTGAAGTTCCATCATGAATAGTCACAGAACTTTTTGTTGATTTCCACTACGGGTAAAGGTTGTCGGATCTAATTTGTCTATGTTTGCACGTAAAGTCACATAATTTAGACAAATTAAGTCTAATGCACATAAAATCACAGTTAATTGCATGTAATTATAATATTAATGTATACCTGGAATGTACGAGTTGTCACATCCTCCCCCGGTTAGAGAAATTTCCTCCTGAAATTTATTCTTGACCACCAGGGTTGGCAGCATTGGCAAAAAGATGCAGATACTTCTCACGTATTTGATATTCTCGTTCCCACGTATATTCCGGACCTCGGCGTGAGTTCCAACAAACTTTTACGATGGGAATACGGCTCCTCTTCAATCGTTTGATCTCACGATCACAGATTTCAGCAGGGGTTTCAATGAAGTTCAGACGATCGTCAATATCGATTTCATCTAAGGGGATGATGGCAGATTCGTCAGACAAGCACTTTTTCAAGTTGCTGACCAGGAACACATCATGAACTTTACTAAGTTCCGGAGGCAATTGAAGACGATACGCTACTGGTCCAATCTCCTCGATGATTTCAAAGGACCAATGTAGCGAGGGTTCAACTTACCACGCTTTCCAAAACGAATAACACCTTTCCAGAGTGCTACTTTCAGCATAACGCGAACTCCCTTGAAGAATTTCAATGGTTTGCGTCGATTGTCAGCATAGCTCTTCTGTCGGTTACGGGCAACCTTTAAACGGTTGTGAATCTGGGAGATTTTCTCAGAAGTCTCATGTACTAGTTCAGGACCTGTGAGTTGTCTGTCACCAACTTCAGTCCAACAAAGCGGCGAAGGACACTTTCTTCCATACAACGCTTCAAAAGGGGCGGCTTGAATACTAGTGTGATAGCTATTGTTATATGAAAACTCAGCTAACGGCAAATGTTTGTCCCAACTGTTACCGAAATCGATAATACAAGCACGAAGCATGTCTTCAAGAGCCTAAATGGTTCTTTTGCTTTGGCCATCAGTTTGTGGATGATATGCTGTACTCATATCGGGGCGAGTACCCAAAGCATTCTGAAGAGTTTGCCAAAATTGGGCAGTAAAACGGCTATCTCGATTAGAGATAATAGAAATAGGTACTCCATGTCGAGACACAATTTCCTTCATGTAAATTTTGGCAAGTTGTTCAGTGGTGTAGGATTCCTGAATGGGCAGGAAATGAGCAGATTTAGTCAGACGGTCAACGATAACCCAAATGGCATCATTTCTGGCTCGAGTCCTTGGCAACTTGGTAATGAAATCCATGGATATTCCTTCCCATTTCCATTCTAGGATTACGGGTTGAACGAGTAAACCAGAGGGTTTTAGGTATTCAGCTTTGACCTTTGTGCAAGTCAGACACTTACCAACGTATGTGGCGATTTCAGCCTTCATGTTAGGCCACCAATACAATTCTTCAAACCATGGTACATCTTGTCTGAACCAGGATGGACTGAGTACCTAGACTTATGAGCTTCATCTAAGACTAATTTCTTCGCAGAACCGAAGTTTGGTAACCATAGTTTATCCATGAAATAATAAGCTTCATCAGGCTTTTTGACGAATTGCTTTTCCATTCCACGTAAGCCTTCATTAGAGATATTTCCATCTTTGAGGGCTTCGACTTGGACATCACGAATCTTATGTAAAAAAATGTGTATGTACCACAATTACACGAACAACGTTGCTATATCCCTCAGACTCTTGCAACATCAAGTGCAATTTGACAATCATCATTCATCACCAACATTAAGTCCATAGACAACATTGTTATATATTGCGTGATGCAAAGATCCAGATCCAGCATGACGATCTGAAGAATTTCCTCAAAAATGTTGAATAAAAGAAACTTTGATAACAATTCAACAACCACACATTAGGTTCAGTTAATAGATTCAACAATCATATACTTTATAGATTCCAAAATAAACAAAGAAGCTCACTTGGCCGATATGCATTTACATTGGCACCCAATTCTATCAATGTGTTTGCAACATCATATAATTATGGATTCAGTTGATGAGCGATTTAAAAGTCTATTTTATTTAATACTAATTATTCCTTAAACACACCGAGTTGCGTCTAAAAGATATTATTTTAATCCGGTTTTTATAACTAATATGTTAAGATGAGAATGAACTTAAATTGTGTGATTAGATTGAGTTCAAACCAACTAAAAGATTAAGTGTCATAGTTAGTTTTTTTTATAATTTGTTATGTGTTACTTTAGAATTAGTGACTATTTTAAAAGATCTATTTGAATTGCAGGTGTAGCAAGCATATTCTATACTCTACAACTTTGTGGATTTAAATTCCATGGGTACAATTCCACGTAGGGTGATGTATGCTTAAGGAAACAATAATTAATAGGAAGCAAATAAAAGGAAGAGAAATGGCGCCCTTCATGAGCTGACACATGCACTTTAAATAAATCAATATCAGTGTGAACGCAATAGAACGCAACAATTAACATTCAGATGGAAATGCACGGGCGCTACGCCGAACTCCCAAGCACTAATATAAGGGCATGCGGTATGATGAGTGATAGGGTGGCGTTTTGGGGGATAACGGCGTGGAACACCGCCCCCCCCCCCTAGGCGTTGTCCTTTGGCGTGATCTCCAGTCGTGAAGATTTACATGGCGTTGTAGATGATGGCGTTGTAGAGGATGGTGGGCTTGGTCCAATCACAAAATTCAACATGTTTTTTTAAAATTTTTTTTTGGTTTAAACTAAATAAAAGATAAACCCAAGATAACACCACTCATCACACCATGTATACCACAATTAGTGTTGAAATATGGTATTATCCAGTCATCGCCTATGTGGCATGATAACACCAAATTATCACACCAAGTATACCACATGCCCTAAGCGTATAGCCTACATTCAAAGTCGGAAAAAATACGAACTTTTCTATTTTCTATGTATTTAAACACTTTTAGGGTTTATTTTCGGGAGTTAATCATTCACAGTCGTCCAGAGGCTGGAGAATACGAATTTTCTTGGTTATTTTTGTAAACGTTGTGAACGAATCTTGTTCTATGTATTTAAACACTTTTAGGGTTTATTTTTGGGAGTTAATCATTCTCAGTCATCCAGAGGCTGGAGAATACGAATTTTCTTGGTTATTTTTGTAAACGGTGTGAACGAATCTTGTTCAGTGTATCAAGCTTTGAATAAGTCAAAATAGTAAATAAAGTGTTTGTTTTATTGTCACTGAATGAGACTGACTTACATACCGCCGAATGACAAACACACACTTAGACCGAATGACTCACACTCTCTAAAAGTTCTGGATGAGCAGAATGAGATCCTATTTATAGTAGGGTCTGCCACCGAATGACATGCCCACTGAATGACCTCAATCGGTGGTCATTCACCACTCATTTGGCGGATCTCATTCTCCCACACAAAACACAATGACTCAACCGAAAACTCTAGCGATCCTGTAACGGTTTTACGGTTTTCGCGTTATAAAATTAATTTCGCTGTGTTATCTGATTTATATATTTATCTAGTTTAATAAATATATATTTGTAAAGTTTAGTAAAAAATTACTAAACTCGTCACCCAAATACCACTATAAAACCCAACAATGGTATCAGAGCCCTGATCACCACATGCAAATTGAAAACCGATCTTTTTATTAATCGGTGATTCGCGATTTCGATTTAATTTCAGATCGCGAATTTGAAAGTTAAATTATTTGATAATTTGAGTTGCTTTATATTTTTTGAAATTATATATTTATATATGTGTTACGGTCCAACCCTCGCATTTAAATTTATTCATTTAAATTTTAATTTTGTGGCGTGATTTGGTTGTTTATGCTTTTGGCCCATTATTGTAATTTAGTAGTTTTGATTAATTGGCTCATGTTTCAGGTTCAAAGTTGTAAAATCAGAATAAGGGTATCTATTTTTGGTAACTTTCTGTTTTTGGAAACATTCCATTTTTAGAAACTTTCTAATTTCGTAAACCAAAGACTGAAGATCAAACATGGAGCCAAGAGAAGTCCACGAGTTCAGTGGGAGCTAAACAAGACATAAGACGCAAATGTTTGCCTACCGTGTGGTTGTTTTATTTTTAATTATAGTTGTATAGTAAATAACCCCAATTAATCTTGCTAATCGGGCTTTAGCAAGATTAAAAGACCTAAATGGCCGATAACACCCATATAAAACATTCGCCAACGCCTAGGCATATTTAAATAAATAGGTTATTTAAATATGATGTCCCGAGTGTTGATAGGGTTTTTCGTTCTTAATTAACGATAAAAAAATATATATTAAAATTTGTTTAATATCCCTATCCGGTAATAATTAATTAATATTTAATGTCGTCCCAGGTCAAGTCCAACTTAGAGTGTATTTACCGAACCGTCAGTATTGGAGCTACAACACCATATTTGACATGTAGGGTACAATTTAACTTACAATTATTAGAGCCTTTAGCACCGTATTTGTACGTGGGCCACCCCGGATAACTATTCCTTTATTTGCAAGCAATCGCGTTATTGGAGCCTTCAACACCGTAGCGTAAGTGTTTGTAAATAGAGTGGGCATAGTTGAGGCTAAACGTATCACATAAAATTTTCGATGTTATTGCGGCCTCATAAACGAGAGTTGTGACTGTTTTTCACAACTGACATTCGATGTCAGTTTCTTTTGGTTGATTACTACTGATTGTATGCTACAACTACCTTTTGTAATTAATTGATCGAATTCTCATAATTCTTAAATATATAAGATACTTACCATATTTTTTTAAGAATTTTAAACGTCAAAAATACTAAATTAAAATGCTTTGCTTTTTTTTCTCCAGAAGACTATTGAAAACCCTAATCCGTTAAAGTAACTCTGAAATCTGGAAACTTTGACTGAGACCAACTTCATCTCATGGCAAGCCACCCTTAGAAAAGTTCTGAGGATATGGCAAACTCTATGTCCTGGACATGCTAATACCAAATCTGCCATCATTCTTGATGAATGACCATAAGCATACTAATGATTCTAATGGGCAACTGAGCTTATCCTGTCCAGCTTTTCACCGGATTTCTGGTACAACTTGCATGACATGAGTGCCTACGACATTGTTCGAAAACTCAAAGATTTGTTTGAGTTTTCCCAAAGAGAGGAACGTTACTCTATTTTTTAAAAGTTCATGAATTGTAAAGTATCGCCCGCCTGACTCCTCTATTTATGAACATGTTGTGATGATGAAGGCACATCATGACCATCTGAATGAGCTCGGGCTCCCCATACTTGAGTGTATGGCGGTGAAGGTAGTCCTTAATACACTGCTCGAATGTTATCGCATTCATACGATAAATTGTTAAGTGGAAACACTGGACCAGCTCACAGCACTTCTCCCAACTGCTAAAATCCGAACCACATCCGATGTGCTTAGGGTCAAAGATGGAGGTATCAAGAAGAAATCCAAAACTAAAGCTCATATGGTCAAAGGCAAGAAAGCTGAAAAATTGAAGCCGCCACATCTCGAAGAGCACATTTTCTTTGAATGCAATAAAGTGGGACACTGGAAGCGTAACTGTCCCATTCATCTGGAAAAGCTGAAAATGACTAGAAGATCTCAACAGAGCTCCTCATCAGGTATGTCAATAAATGTTATTGAACTTTTCACTGTTTCCTCCAATACATGGGTATTGATACTAGATGTGGTCATCACATTGTTAATGTTTTGCAGGAACCTGAGAAGTGGAAGAAACTGAAACAAGGCGACATGGAGCTTATTGTAGGCGATGGAAAGAAGGTCCTAGTTCTTACAACTGGTGTATATTCTTTGAAATGTCATTATGACATTGTTGTTAAATTAGTTGAGTGTTTATAGGCCCTGGTTAATCCAGGAACATCAGTTTGGTTTCTTCATTGTTTGAACAAGGATTTAAGTATAAATTTGATGGTTTGACTACTTTAACTTAATTAAATGATATGTTAGAGCATGATCGGTTCGTCGTGTGAAGTATCCGAAGAAGACAAAGATGCAAAGATGCTGCCCACGAAGTGAAACACAAAGTCACACTTCGTAACCTCACGAAGTGCCATTTCGTGTAAACTCTAGTTCGTGCACATCAGGAAGAGTATAAATAGAATTTTGTGTTGTAATCTTTAAAAACTTCAGAGCTTATGTGTGTGTTTCTGAGTGTGTAACTGCTTAGAGTCTTCAGTGTTCTCTCTAAGTGTTCTTTGATTGTAATTGTTCTTAGTTGATCAATAAACAATCATTTAGTTACTTCTTGTACTTCAAAATAGCTTAATCAAGTAGACGATCCACCGCTCTCGCGTTTTCAAGTGGTATCAGAGCTTTCTGGTTCCATCTACTGATCCGATTCTGCTATTTTCGAATTTATATTCCAAAAAGTGTCGGTTTTTGTTCTTGTTCGTTCATTTCTGTTATGTTTTTGGTGTAAATTTCAATCCTAAATCAGTTATTTTGATTACACCTGATCTACTGCTGAAAACCTCATTTAAAAACATCAAAAATCGTGAAATTTGACTAAAAAATGGTTCACTTCTTCTGAGTTCGCGTCAAGAACATCCACTTCGCAAAAATAATCATCACGAAGTGACACTTCGCGTCAGTTCGTGTTAGTTTGTGTCACCCTCGAAGTGTTGGTTCATATCAGTTCGCGTCAGTTCATTCAAACGAACTGTCACTTCGGATCAGTTCGTGTTACTTTGTATGATTCCAGTTCGGATCACTTCGTGAAATATCAGTTCGTATCCCTTTGTGGAAACCCAGTTCGTTTCACTTACTTTAGTGTCATTCCGTATCCAGTTCGGACCATTTCGCATCACATTATATTACTCAGCTTGTAAACCAGTTCGTGTGAGTTCGCATCAGTTCGTATCGCTTCGTTTACATGTAAACGATGAGTGATTTTCAAGCATTTACTATTATGCAAAATGCGATGCAAACCTTGATCAATTTTGATAATGAAATTGGAACAAGTCAAAAAGTTCCCAAGTTATTAAAATTGGAGGATTATCACAATTGGGAGCAAAGGTTTTCTGCTTATGTTAGCACAAATGATATTGATCTATGGATTTCAATTGAGAAACTTTACACACGTCCAACTAATGGAGGAGAGTATAAAGAATTGAAAGATTTCTCATCTGAAGAAAGGAAAAGTTATGAACTTGAACAAATGGTTTTTGGTTATCTTACCATGCTTTACCTACTGAACTGTTACATCAGTTCGACACTAGCAAAAAGACGAAACAGTTCTGGGATGCTTTATCTGCAAGATGCGAAGGGAACGAGCAATATAAAAAGAGTAGACGAAATGTGTTGAACAAATAATTTGATAACTTTCAACATTATGATAAAGAAAACATCACTGCTCTTGTGTCAGGGTTCTTGCATCTTATCAGTGAACTGAAAGTGGTTGACATAGATAAGACTGAGGAAGAATTGAAAGAAAAACGGCTAGAAGCTTTACCACAGAATTGGGAAAATTATGTCTTACTAATTACACATGACAAAGAATTCTCATCATTATCATTTTATGAGTTAACAGGAAAACTTCATGCTCAAGAAATGGAAATGATGAATACAAACAAGTCAACTGCTCAATTACAAAATCCTGAGTTATATCATGGTCAGAATGTTGCAAGCATAAACGCAAAAGCTAAACCAAGTGGGCTTAGTTCTCCACCAAGTATAGCGTTTATTGGAAATGTTTCTGGAATTTCTGAAACTTCTGATTCCTCGATGGGTTGCAGTTTTACAATTCCAGGTCTAACAAATCAAAATGCATTTTCTGCCAAAAAAACTGATGATTGTGCTGCCTTGATATCTGCTTTAATTTTATCTTCTCTCGGAATGATTATTAACAATATTGGTGATGCTAAGTTGGTTAGAGAAGATTATAATGAAATTGATGAAGATAATTTAGATGAAATGGATATTGCATGGCAATTGGCTGTATTATCACAAAGAGCAAGAAGATTTTTAAAGAGAACTAGAAAGAGATCTATTAATCAAGATGGAAATCTGGGATTAGACAAAGCAAAGGTGAAATATTACAAGTGTTCAAAACTTGGACATTTTACAAGAGAACGTCAGCAATCTGAAGCTAATAGATCTGATTCAAGAACTACTACCAATGGTTCTCAAGCTTCATCAAGTAACTCAACTACAAGAGCGTTGGCTATTCAAACTGGTGGGACTTATGATTGGGGAAAAGTCTTTAATGAATCAGCGTTGATTATCACCTTTGCACAAGATGATTATTATTCAGAAACAAGTTCTTATGAGTCAGTTGAGGATGACATGTATGAATTTAAGGTTGATAGTTTGCTAAAGGAGAATGCTTTTTCAATGAAAGAAATCAGTTTTCTCACTGAAAATTTCAATTTGGTGAAAGAAAAATTGGAGATTTCCAAGAAAGAATGCAAGGAATCTGAACTGAAGATTGCAAAGTTATCTGAAGAAAATGCTGAGTTAGCTAAAGAAGCTGAAAAATAGAAAACTGAAGCAAAAGAAGTTGAACTGATTTCAATGATCTGTTTGAGAAATCAAAGATTAAGATTGATGTGCTCAACAATACTTCTGATGAACTCGCTGCCAAAGCAGTAGCTTATCAGAATGATAATTAAAGATTGTTGGCAGAAAAGAAGGAATTAGCAAGGGTGAATAAGTTGTTGAATGCAAATAAAATTCAGAAAAGAAATAAGGATAAGTTGAAGAAACAATTGTTTGCTGAGTTAGATAATACGAGACTACAAAAATTTGAAACAAACCGGGTTGCAAACAAGTTGATTGCTACCGAGAAGGAATTATCTGAAGCACAACAGACGATATCAGAGTTGAAGATCAAGGTGATGATGCAAATCGTCTGTTGAACAATGTCACAAATTCATAATCGTTCACAAGCTTTTTAGCAAAAGATGAGAATTTTGAGAAAATGTTCGACAATACAGTTCCACCCCCTGCCATTATCAAGGAAGTTGTCAATATTGTGAAGGAAAAAGGCTAAAGATTGTGATTATTCTAAGTTTTCAAATTCAAATTCTGAAGAAGAGAAGGCAGTGAAGAAAAAGAAGAACAAAAAGACTGGCAAGAAGAATGAGAAGAAATCTGAGGTTCCTAAATTTTCACAGTTTGTGTCTGGTTCGTCAACGATTGAGAATGAGCAGTCAGCTACTTCTACTGAGAAGATTCGTTCTCATACTGATATTGATGAGACAATTTTCTACACTTAGAAGGATGTTAAAGAAGTCAAAGCTGAGTTTTCACGATTGGCAAAGAACGGGCATAAATCAGCTTCTTCGGAAGAGAAGATTTCTGGTAAAATTGTTGGTCTGGGTTTTAAGTTAAAGATTGTTGAAAGATAGTGGTGTTCCAGCTCCAAAACAACAAAATCTGAAGAAGATTAAGTTGAAACAAGTTCAAAAGGAAGTTTTTAGAGCTAAAAAAGTTCAACCCGAGAGATTCTACAAGCTCAATGGTTCGGAACAAATATTTTCTGACAAAGAATTTCCGCTTCATGGCGTGGATGCTCAGAAAATTTCTAAAGTTTTTGTGAAAAGTGATGATTTGAGGAATAAGAAGAATCAATCTGTTACATTTTCTTCTAGAGGATGAGGTTCTACTCCAAAAAGCCCGACATCAAACTGGGTTCATGATCACAGTCATCAGGTATTGATTCTTTTCATGATCATTTTGGAGATAATGTGTTTTGTGAAGCTATACAAGTTCCTAAAAAGTGGGACAAGAATAGTCGTTTGTGTTACAATTGTCGCCAAAAGGAGCATATAGCACAAGATTGTCCGGTTCCTAATATTTTTGCTCAAAGAAGACAAAAGTTTCCATTTGTTGGTAAATCTGCCAAACCAAAGTTCATTGATGAACATGGCATAGTGTTTGATGAATTTCAACCTACATCTTTCAAAAAGCAAGGAAGATTAATTCTTAAATTTTCAACTGTATACAATTGTAGGTTATTCATCACAGTCAAATGTAATTTGTTAATCAAATAACAAATTACCAAAACAACAACAATGGAAACCTAATTTGGTTTCGAAGCACAACCATGACACTGGTTGACCAGAAGCAATCCGCTTCGGGTCATTTAAAAACCGATGTGTTTAACCAGTGTGCAGGTACTTCTAGAAGACCTATCGGTGATTGAAAAAGTTGCTGATGGTAGGAGTAATCAGACAGGTTTACCTTAATTTAAATTTCATGATTCATCTTTCTAATCTATTTTTTTTCTTCTGAAAGCTAAAACAGACAGGTTTCCGTGTTGTTTGATCATTTTTCTTTCTTTACATTTCGTTATATAGTTTAGGAGGGGAAAATTGAAAAAGCCAAAAATAGTGTCTTGTTTTTATATAATGAAAAATCCAAAAATAGAGTCTTTCATTTTAGGGGGAGAAAATGCATGTTATGAGGAGAAATGCATATGGTAAGGGTGAATACATGCAAAATATAAAATTTTGAGAAATTGATCATTGGAAAATGATGGTACATTGGCTTACGTATGTGGCTCATGGATATAGTAGATGAAAAAGCCATAAGATCATTGTTTAATATGCTTGGCAGGCTCGGTAAATCAGAAAGTATTCAGATGTGATATACACTAAATACTATGCTTGACCAAGTGGATAACATCTTGAAGCGTGTTTCATGACAAAAATAAAAAGGTGTGAAAAAGAAAAATGAGAAGTCACTGTGTACACATGTGTTCATTTTACAAAAAATTAAACTTGTTTGATTTTCTTTATTTTCTCAAACGATCGGACTTTCTCTGCATATCGAAAGATCGATCTGATTGTTGTCCGTTTGAGGTTCTGCTTTATTTTCTTTGGTATTTCATATAATTCATCGGACTGCCTCTGTGTGTACGGGAGTACCGACCTGATTGTTATTGAATTATACAACTTCAACTTGTTTTATTTTTCTTATTTTGTTAAATCCGAGGCCTTTTCTGCGTATCGAAAGATCTACCTTAAGGTAGACGATTTAATGTTCTTAATTCTTTTTGCACGGAACACAGGTGAAGATATCATGAATACAAAACACTATGTGATAATTATAAGTGTAATCACAAGAGAAAAAGAAAATGTCAGAATATGTCTGATAATGTGGGGTACACTGGTCAAAGCAAATAAATAATACCTTAACATATCCAGATGTTATGAGTATGATTCTGCCTGAGTTTAAGATGGACAAAGTATACCGATAATCATCATGGCTTGTGTGCTTCAATTAGTTGAAATTGAAGTGTAGTTCAGTGCGTTATGTTCAATATGATCCCAGATAGTGATCTTTCTCAAACCAAAAATAGAGTTTGATTCTGTATTGTAATTTCATTTCATTTCAGAAAATACCAAAAGATTTTTGGTGTGTTTTAGCATAAGTTTGAAAAATCAAAAAGATTTTAGGATTGTTTTGATATAAACTTTCTAAAAGCCAAAAAGATTTTTTCTGCTTTGTTTTCGATCTGATCGACACGGGATACAAATCAAATTTCAAGATCCGTATCTTGGAGTCTCAAAGAGACATTTTGCACCAAGATTATCTATGTTTGGACAGGTAGTAAAGTGAAAACAAATGTCACAACTTCAAGTCTTCTGAAGTTGTTGATAAAGATGAAACAAATTGTGCATCGTCAAGTATTCAAGATCAAACTAAACATCAAGTTGGGGGGGGGGGTTGATTGAAGATACAAGTCTATGGGATGAACCAGATACTGCACACGTTGAGGGGGAGTTTGTTAGAGCATGTGCGGTTCGTCGTGTGAAGTATCTGAACAAGAAAAAGATGCAAAGATGCTGCCCACGAAGTGAGACACAAAGTCACACGAAGTGAGACACGAAGTCACACTTCGTGACCTCACGAAGTGACACGAAGTGCCACTTTATGTGAACTCCAGTTCGTGCACATCAGCAAGAGTATAAATAGTTGTGTTGTAATCTTTAAAAACTTCAGAGCTTATGTGTGTGTTTCTGAGTGTGTAACTGCTAAGAGTCTTCACTGTTCTCTCTAAGTGTTCTTTGATTGTAATTGTTCTTAGTTGATCAATAAACAATCATTTAGTTACTTCTTGTATTTCGAAATAGCAAAATAGCTTGATCAAGTAGACGATCCACCGCTCTCGCATTTTCATGATATATTTTATTTCGAAGCTAAACATAGACATGGTACATACAAAATAAATGTTCAAACAAACGACCAAATCTATCATGTTTCACTACGTCAAAATTCACCTTTGGCCAAGGAAAAAAAACCGTGACCAAAGGTCATTGGCCACGTTTTTTTTTCACTTCAATCGACACCAAAGGTCCCGTCACCGTATGTATCATACGGCCACGTTACAATATCGGTGGCTGAAGCCACCTAGAAACGTGGCTAAAGGGTACCAATATTTATTGTCGTAATCAAACAATTCTTCTGGAAAGCGTGGCCAAAGGGTACCAACGGCCACATGTGTTTATTTAACGTGGCCTTTGGTATTATATGGTCACATATATTGTGTTATAGCCACATAAATTATAAAAATACGTGGCCAAAGGGTTGCTGAAATCATATATTTTGTCCCAATACGCGTGGCCAAAAGGTGGCAATGGCCACGTTAAAATATCTAAAGCGTGGTCGTAGGTATTATATGATCACGTATATTTGTGTTTTAGTCACACATGTTTAAAAAAAACATAGCCAAATGGGTTGCTGAAATCATAATTTTTGTCCCAATACGCGTGGCCAAAGGGTTACGATTAATTAATGTAATTTAATTAGCGGATACGATTAATTGATGTAGTAATTACCTGTGGTTGTTCCAGTAGTTTTTGAACCGTAGAATGATCAACCGGCTGTGATTTATCTGATGTGTTATTAGAATAAGGATCATTCGATTCATCGGCCATGCAATAATATATTTATTTTCAACCTCCGAAAGTATTGTATTTTCATCTAATGGGAATGGTAAAAGTGTTGCACCTTTGACCTGATAAACTATAGTTCTACGACAACCAGGAGGTAATGGACTTTCATGAATGTTCTCATTTTTTTCTTTTGGTATTAATTTAGCCATTCTCACGACGTTCAGTGGATTCCCCTCCATCTGCAATGTCGCAGTTTGGCACTCCTGAACAGAAGTGATATAATAAAATAATATTAATTATAGCATATATATATTAATAATTAATTAATTAAAGTAAAAAATAGAATAAAAAAATTGTGGCATATACTAATATATACCTCTGGGATTACTGGCTGATCGATAGGAGTTGCAATGGCATCATTATTTGGGTTTTCCAACTGATCATTCTTCTTAGCAGGTACATTACGAGCTGCAGGTTTTACTGATTTTGCATGTCTCTTATTATTTTCCTAAATGAACACCATGTAATTAACTGATTAGTAACATATATATTAATTAGCAATTGGTTATAAGGGAATTGAAGTACACAATTGTGTAAAATATATAGTTACCCTTACGTTTTGCCCGGACGCTGTTGATGTAGATGGAGGAGTGTCCTGTGATCCGGTCGCAGAACAGACATACAATTGAATTAAATATTTAGCTAGTGAGCTAGTTTATCTAATTAAATCAAATCATAACCGGCTAAACATTAATTAACTATCCCGATAACCATCCGGGTGAAGTACAAACTTGTCATAGATGAAACAGTTATTAATTATATTCCGGAAGAACTCCAACTATCCTGATGAACTTTAATTATCCGGATGAACTAAAACCATCCGGATGAAGTACAAATTTATCATAGCCGGAACAGTTATTATTTATATTCCAGACGAACTCTAACTATCCTGATGAACTGTAACTATCCGGATGAACTACAACCATCCGGATGAAGTACACACTTATCATAGCCGGAACAATTATTATTTATATTCCGGAAGAACTTTAAGTATCCTGATGAACTGTAACTATCCAGATGAACTATAACTAGAGAAGCATGTTTGTCCAGGTGAAGAATCTTCCGTATCAACTCAATTTCAAAACTGTTTCAGGTATGTACCTTATCTTTCGATCTCTTAGATGAGTTTAATTGAAGAGATTGTTTCCCCGATGTATTGTGTGCAGAATTGACCATATCCTACGTACAATTCAATAATTAGCTAGTTAATTAATTAATTAATTAATTATAGGTATGTACATATATATATATATATATATATGTATATATATATATATATATATATATATATATATATATATATATATATATATATATAATTTACCTAAGATCGGTGTGAACACGCCTAAAAATACATTTTATCGGTCATACGATGTATTTTAATGCTGGTATATGATCAGGAATGTGTGCTGGTACATATATATGATCAAAAATGGTGTTGGTGTATGATCAGAAGTGGATTTGGCTCATGCAAAAAAATTTTATGCTGGTCTATTCAGGTATAATTTAATATGTTGGTATATGTAAAAATTCAAAAAACATCAAGGAATGGATCAAGAAACTGTATTGATACATGTATACATCTACCTAGCACCACTTCTAATAATATAGTACCACTAAATCTACATTGTAGGACCAAGAAACGGGGTTTTTATGCATGTTCGCACGATTCGTAGGCCAATGCTCGTCCGTACGGGAACCACACCCTATATGTATGTATATATATATATATATATATAATTTGTCCCTTACAGAATTTACAGCTTTCTGGTCCACCAAGTTGTCGTTGATTAATCATTTGGTTGTTCATAAACGCCATCAGCATCTCAATTTTTTGATTCTTTTCTTTAACCTTAGAATTGAGGTGATCAACCTCTTCGTCTTTTTTCACTCGCAGTTGTTTTTCTTTCTTTAGTTCCGCCTCAAGTTTTTCGATGCGCTTTTTTATCGCCCTTTTGGAGCACCATGCTGCCAATATTGACAGGAATTCACTCCATAATCCATACCTTTTATGAATCCACCCCTTTCCTTGCCAAGGACCATTGTCAAGGCATCCGTTCCTTGTTCTGCAGTTAAGGATCCCGCTTTTATTTGTGTTTCTTTCTCGGCCTACAGTAATCAATATTTAGTTAATGTAGTGAGGTGCTATTAATTTTTAACATGTAAATATTAGGTATATATATAGCAGTTAAACATACTATTTGCTCTGCTAGGCCCTTCATCACACGCGTTTTGTATTCTCCCTCTTTGTTTACCCTTGCTTTCCTCCACATAAGAGCTCGATAAGGGTCCTCATCAGCTTTAATCTCTTTGTTTTTTACATTGTATTATAATAATATATATAAGATTTGAAACATACATTACAGGTTCTTAACCATGACTAGCTGATGTAACACTCTTAATTAGTTTATTACCATTTTTTGTCTCAGAAAGGCATATCCTCCCCTGCCCATGGTATGATCATAAGTATAATGTGCTCGAACCTGTTTTGCACTGGTTGACACAACCTTTCCAACAGAATAGTAGGATATATAATTATAATCTCATTAATAATAACATGCACTTAGCTAATTAATTAATGAAAGCTGCAGTTTGAATTGAATAAAAACCTGGACTTTTTCATATTTTGTATATTGTACAAATCTGTCCCAATCTTCATTTTCCACAATACCGAAATATGGCTTTGGAACTTTCGCAAGCACCTTTGGTTTCGCCAGGTTGGGAATAATGTATTTTTCATGCAATTTTCTTCTAAAACCCCTTAGCAACCCACCAAGCATTACCATAATAGTATTCTTTCGACAATTATCAATCTTGAAATACGGCTAAAAAAATAACATAGAATTTTTAGTCACATGACTTAATGTGAGAAAATGTAATATGTTTAATAACCTGAATCAGAGCCCACATCGTCTTCTTGCTGTCTGTTGGCACCTTCTCCAAATCAGGATACTTCAATCCAACCTCTGACCTTACAATATCTCCTTTAAAACTTGAAAACTTCGGTCTATGCTCCCCGATAACCATTCCAGCATTGTCAAAATTTGGCACGCCACTTTACCAACCGCGACAACCCCCTCTTGCAATCTGTAGTTTAGGGAGCAGAGGTTGTGGGTTCCTCATTCTCAGTATGAACCTCATCCTCAACATGGGCGTCATTGTTTATCATTTCCTCTTCTTCTTATTCCTCATTACGTTCCCCTTTACTATTAGTATTTTCACGACGTTCGTCTTCTGAATATGTAGAAGCATATTCCTATGCTACGTTGTGTCTCGTGTATTGTATCTATGTAAGAGCATATGTGTGTGTGACTATGAGGGCAGGGGACCAGTTGATCTTGCGTACCAAATGGTCCGCCCGGACCAGATGGTCCGGATGTGGTCCGCAGCTCATTTAGTCGTACCTATAAATAGGTAGATTTTGTAGAGAGTTAAGAACTTCTTGCCATATTCTATCTTTCTGTGTGTGTTTCTGTGTGTGCGCTCTCAAGACTTATTAATACAAATTCCATTTGTATTTACTTGTTTGATCTCGTATTCATCTCGTTATTACGTGATTAGCAAACGATCCATCGCTCCTTGCGTCTACAAGTGGTATCAGAGCTATTTGGTTCCATTTGCTGATCATATTCTGTGATTTTGGAGATTTTTAGAGAGAGAAAGTTTGGGTTTTCTTCATTTTTCATCAAATTTTCGCAATTCCGAGTGTTTCTATGGTGAAAAATGATTTTTGAGTGTTCCTATAGTGTTTGCGCACCTTCGTGATCCAAGTTTCAGTCAAAATCATCAGAAATTCGAAAAATCAGTTCATTCTGCGTAAAACTCGATTGGTCCGCCCGACGAATAGATTGGTCCGCCGTTTGGTCCGCTAGGCAATATTCATCGAGCTGGTCCGTGGCGGTTATCGCGTACCAGTGTGATCCGCTGAAAAATCTGGTTCGCCGTACCAGTTTTGGTCCGCCGTACCACATCTGATCCGCAGGTATATTCTGGTCCGGGTGTTATAAATCTGATCTGCTGGTCTAATCTGGTCCGCTGAGTTATAATCTGATCCGCCGAATCGTAGTTTGATCTGCTATTTGAACTGATCCGGGTTTTGGTCCGTTGAAAGTATTTTGGTCCGCTGGCAGAAAAGTGTTCATCACTAAAACTGACGTAACTTGAGAACCGTAAAGAGTTACGGAACCTAATACCAGTCAAATCGTTCGTCTCGACGAGATCTAGGACATGTACTCACCTACGGCCAATACCGTTCAGTTTTGACCCACTAAATCCGCTTGGAAGACCTCCGTTTTTTAGTTCGAAGTTTTTGAGGTGTCATATTTCGGAAAATATGTCTGATTTTCAAGCGTTTTCCGCGATTCAAAACACGATGCAAGCTATCATTAACTATGATAATGAAATAGGAACAAGTCAGAAAGTTCCGAAATTGCTCAGATTGGAAGATTATCATAGTTGGGTGAAACGATTCAATGCATATGTTGGTGCTAATGATGTTGATTTTTGGATATCTTACAATAATCTATACGAGTATCCAACAGGAACAAATGGAAGGCCAGTTTTGCAACAAAGTCTTACTGGTGAGCAAAAGAAGGCATATCAAGCAGAACAAAAAGCTTATGGTGCTTTAACAATGGCACTACCTTCCGACTTATTACATCAATTTTCTGTGTATACTTCTGCAAAAGAGTTGTGGGATGCAATTCAGAAACGATGTGAGGGTAATGATCAATTCAAGAAAAGCAAACAAAAGGTTCTAAGAAAAGAGTTCGACAATTTCAAGCATTATCCAAATGAGAATATTTCAAAGCTTATTACTCGGTTTTCACATTTATTAAGTGAAATGGCTTTAGTTGGCATCAAAAAGGAAGAAGCTGATATGAAAGAGAAGATACTAGAGGCATTACCTGAAAAATGGGAAAACTATGTAATGATGATTACTCATGATAAAGAATTTTCAGGGTTGTCATTCATCAATTTGATTGAGCAGATACAAGCAAGAGATATGGAGTTGAGTGTCAACAAATCCATGCCTGCACAAGTACAAAATCCAGCTGCATATCGTGGTGAAAATGATTCTACCATAAATGCTAAAAAGTCAAACATTTTCAGTGAAGGTCCTCCTACTGCATTTCTTGCTGGAAAAACTGAGAGTTATGGTTATTCTTCAGGTTGTACTTTTACAAGTCCAAATCAATCATCAAAGCCTACAATTCCTGACAAGGCATCTGAGGATTTAGCTTCATTGCTATCTGCCTTTATATCATCGTCAAATGGTTCAATTTTTGGGAAACTGGGAGAAGTTGATTTGGTTGCAAATGACTTAAGTGAGTTGGATGATGATCATTTAAATGAGTTAGATTTACATTGGCAATTTGCTATGACTGTTGAAAGAGGTAAGAGATACATGAAGAAACATGGCAAACAATCTTTTCTTCCAGGAGGCAAATTTGGATTGGATAAATCCAAAGTTAGATGTTTCAAATGTTCACAAATTGGACATTTTGCTCGTGAATGTAAAAATCCAAAAACATCCATATCTTCGTCCTCAACAAACAATTCAAATTCACAAGCATTGATTTCATAAAATGTTGAAGGATATGATTGGGAAAAGGATATGGCAATTATTGAAGAGAGAGAGAAACAGTTGGCATTAAATGCAATTCAAAATTCAGAAAGCTCCAATTTTAAATTTGATTCTAATTCAGCTTCTCTTTCCAAACCTGCTTTGGTTTATGATAGTTCTCTAAATAAGTATGTCGAGTGGTATCCTGATGAATATGCATTTCTTGCCGAAGTTGTAAGGAAGGAGGTAAGTGATTCTAATTCAGAAACAAGTTCATGTGAAACAGTACTGGAAGATGGAGTTGCTGAACCTACAAAAGATTAACAAGAGAAATGTGAAGCTTGTGGTGTTGCCAATGATAAATTTGAATCTTTGCTAAACGATACCAGTTTGCTAACTAAAGAATTCAAAGTTGTGAAAGTTGCTTTGGAGTGTTTACAACAAAGATATGATGATTTAGAAAAAGTTAATTCAGAGTTGGTAACAGAAAAGGATAAATGGATTGCTGACTTTGAGAAAGAAAAGGTTGCTCATCTTGATGCAGTTCAAGATTTTGAGAATCTATTTGAAAAGAGTTATCCTGTTCAATAAAGGTATGAAAAAGAAAATGCTATTGCTGTTGAAGCTGCAGATAAAGTTTTAGAGCTTCAAGAAGAACTTTCAAAGCTTCGAGATGAAAATGTTCAGATGCGTGAAAAGAATGACATTTTAACAAAAGATGTTGCTTATTTTACTAAGAAGTGGGAGAAGGTTCATGCTGAGCTAATGGAGTTATGTGATACCAAAAGGCAACTGAAGGCTGAATACAATGAATTATCAGATGACTTTATTGGTACTCAGAAAGATTTGTTGGCTGCTCAAGTCAAAATATCTGAGTTAAAAGTTGAGATTCTCGCCCCTTTAAAAGCAAGTAAAGAATTCAGCTATGTCTCCTACATTACTGAATTACATTTACAATCAGGAAAAGAGTGACGAAAGTGTGAAAGAAGAGGAATTACATTCAGTTTCAGCTCCAGTGGTTATATTAAATCCTCCATCTATGTCACTTGATCCAAGAGCTGAATTGCAAGATTATTCTAAATTTGCAATTCCAGCAAAGAAGAAGAAAAACAAATCTGAGAAAAGGAAGAAATTAGGTGACACTACAAGAAATTAGGGTCTTTACCTACACATAGTATGTGTAGTTAAAAACCTAATATGTGTTGGTAATTGCCTTTACCTACACATAAATTAAGTGTAAGGATGTGTTGCCTCACGACTGTAGGTATAGATCAATACCCACACATAAGTTATGTGTAGGTATATATCAAGCAATATCTACACATATATGTGTGGCTAAACTAAATAATATGTGTAGTTAGAAGTGTGACGGTTTGTTTGGATGGCCACTGACGTGGCACGTGACGTGGCACATGATGTGGACTATACTGATGACATGGCATGTACTTATGTGTTGGTAAAAGTAATATTATGTGTTGGTAAATGTGATATTATTTGTAGGTAAAGTAGTAAATTAATGTGTAGGTAGCAAGTTCAATTTGTGTAGAGAAGAATATATATATATATATATATATATATATATATGTGTTAGTAAAAGTATATTTATGTGTGGATATTAACCACAACATATGTAGGTAATAATCTTCAACATATGTGGGTAATAATCTTCAAATAGATGCAAACAATCAAAAGTATATGAGTGCAAATAGAAACCTAAACCACATTACCATTTTTGATAAGAAACGTTGAAAGACCATCATTAAATCACAAAAGAAAAGTAATACTTGTCGAAACATAAATACTTAAACTAACAACTAAAAAGTTATTCATAAGTCATTACGAGCTCATAGAAAATACTAAAAGTGTTTCACTCATCGATGTCTTCACCACACTCAAATGTATCACCTTGAGATGAGCCTGATGTGCTTGTTGGAGGAGGCATGATATTCTTCTCAATCAGTGTTTGTTCCATAAGTGCACATTT
The DNA here is from genome assembly GCA_039602395.1 of Deinandra increscens subsp. villosa. Taxonomy (NCBI): domain Eukaryota; kingdom Viridiplantae; phylum Streptophyta; class Magnoliopsida; order Asterales; family Asteraceae; genus Deinandra; species Deinandra increscens. Next base: position 66,521,188 of record JBCNJP010000023.1, read on the forward strand.
ACCTTTCAATGTTTCAAGTTCATCTACCAGTTCGCCATAAGTAGGACGCTTTATTTTTTGAGAAGTACCCATGGTATTACTAGAAATAGTTGGATCCCGTCCCCATCCATGCAAGCGAACGGAACTTCGTCCAAGTACTTTCTCAAGAATCAACTTGTCACTCATTGATTCCTTAGGATGCTTGTTTCTTAGCTTCATCATAGCTTCCTATTAGTATAAAAAAAAAGACCAATACAATAAATTAGAGGTTCATATGCTATTATGTTAGGTAACCTAGCAGGTAACTATGTTAGGTAACAAGAAACAAATGGACATCCATACACAGATGTCATACACAAATGGTTTTTGTATAGAATCACATGCTATTATGTTGAGCTACAAAACCAAAATCTTTAGGCATATGATATTAATATAAAGCATCAGGCAACTATATTAAGTAACAAGAAACAAATCTTTACTCACATAAACTACGACAACGCTAATCACACACGAAAAAAACAACCTGAACATCTATTTGGCTCCGCGGCAACGCGGTGGCCGAAATATCTAGTCATAATATATGTATGAAAAATAAGTATAATACACCAAATATTGCAGGTGATATGGTTCTTGCATCAGAAAATGCTCATGAACCACCTCATTATGGTCTTAAAATTGGGCTAACAAATTATGCTGCTGGTATTTTTGTGTCCTAAATTGTGTGTATGATAAGCATAACTATAATCATAATATATGTATGGAAATTTAAGCATCAACTTAAATTATTTTCTTTTTAAGGCAGGTACATTTATGGGACTGCAACTAATGAAATAGAAGGGGGGCAGTGGGTAAGGATGTTAAGACTGAGATTGGGAAACTAAATGATATCAATATGACTTTTGGGCAGTAGAGTTTTGGACATATATATATATATATATATATATATATATATATATATATATATATATATACTTTGCATTCTACGTTGTACTTGTAAATATGAGCAAGTAAACTTACATATAGTGCAGCCGCCTCTGTGGATCTCCAACCTTGTTCCGCATCCCAATGTGTAAGCCGCCAAGTCTCAATTTGACCCGATGAAGCATCCAAATCTTGTCCACGCTCAAGGTGATAGCGTATTGTACTCTTTGAACCGTTTCTACTATCCACCTTTCGCTTTCCACGTGCCATCACCTTCTTTTCTGCATTTTCCTTTAAAGACATACAACCAAAGAAAACATAAAATATTGAATCGAATATAATAAAGATTAATGTTATAATAGGTAAAGTATTGTTAAAACATTACCAAGTATTTTTTCTCAGACCACATCTCACATAGATATTCCCAATCTTCTTTGCTAATACCAGAAGGCGGAGTGGTCTTTGCCTTTGACGGATCTTCCAATCCTTGAATATCTTTGAAGTGAACATGCAGCGTAGCTCGGTAACCTCTCCATGCCCTTGCCATGTAGCTATCAATAACTTTGCAAACATTTGGATCCTCCACATCAATATCAAAGAGGGTCTTCAAGCAAAAAAATATAATTAACTGGTTTGTGAATTAAGATGTTAAAAAATGTACTGAATTATTAAAAGAAAACTTACAGTTAGCTTGTGGTGCAACGACTCCCTAACTTCAGTTGGCACATGCCTCCACTCTTTATACTGCAAGCTACAATTGTTGCGCAAAATGTAGCCACACTCGTGCATGAAAGAAGACTCATTTTCAGATATTACCCGCCTCATCTGAAAATCAAACTCAACTAACAATCTCTTCTTTGATGCTTTCATGATCTTTCGAGCTCCCTTGCCACATGTAATGCCACGTTTTTTGCTTGTCATGTCATTAGCAATTTCTTTCTCAGCCTCACAAGTCGTGTCTACAAACAATTAGAAAAACATTCACTTTTACAACATTACCTACAAAAATATTAACAAATAAAGTTGAACATATTTACAAACTCACGTAGTTAAGGTTGTTGCTGCCCTGGTTCTTGAGATTCCTCTGTATTGATAACTAGGTTTGTTGGAGATGAGTATGTTTACAAAGCAGTTTACCAAGTAGAATAACTAATAAGTATGTATACATATATAGAAATTAGTGAACTAGTACCTGAGATTGGAGAGATCGAATTAGGTTTGTTGCTTGAACGCGGAATGATTGAATCTGTTGCAGAAGTATAAGTATGCAAAAATCAGTGTACCCAATAAGAAAAAACAAACAACCACATACACACACATACCGATACAATTAGCGCCACCGTCTCTACGTTGTCCACATTGTTTAACTCGCCCACCTCTTCTTGTCATTATACTCCTTCAATTAATTACAAAGAAACCTTATCAAAATAGGGCATGTGATTATAAATAAAAATATGGACTTCGATGGGGTCTGATGAAATAAATAAAAATATATATACAGTTCTTAAGGATTCAGGTTCCTATGCAATTCAGAACAAGAAATCATCTGACAAAATCAAAAATCGATTGAATTCTTCAATCAGGTATCACATGAAACTACTACGACTTTCAATTCGCAAATTGCAATAGATTATCAGGTTAAAACAAAACAACCCTATAATTTCAGAATTTATCAACCATTAAAACTATACTTGAGCACCTTAAGCATAAAGCAGCAAATACAAAGAGTGGGGATCGGAATTAGTACCCGAATTGATGAGTAAGCCTCGATCCAAGTATGTTGTACAGAAAGGGATTGCGAAAGATGTGAGAGTAGAAATAGAACCGTGAAGATTTCGTGAATTTAGAATGAGGTTAAACTGATTAAAACGTGGTGGAACGAGGGATTGGAACTCACCCATTAAACCTGCCAAGTGTCAGTGTTGGTCGATCAATTTTCTTTCTTGTTCATATGTTTACATTTTTGTAGTTGTCCATATTTTTAGGGGGAGAAAATTGAAAATTCAAAAAATAGTGTTTGTTTGAATTTTAGGGGGAGAAATTGGAAAAATATAAAAAAAAATGGAAAATTGAGAAATTGATCCGACAAAAGCGAGAAATGATGGTACATCAGCATATATGTTATCTACCATGGATAGATTAAGTCTAAAGGCTGTAGGTACTTGCATAATCTGTGAATGTGCATGACTAATCTGATATCTGCAAGTAAGATATAAACATAAAGCTTGCCTGATGATTTTTGGTTATTTGCTTCTTGATGAATGCTGTGCGATGATTCCAAAACTAGAATAAAGAGATATCTTGATGAATGCATGTTTTCATTTTGCAAAAATTTCAACTTGTTTGATTTTCTTTATTTTGTCAAACGATCGGCCTTTCTCTGCGTATCGAAAGATCGACCTGATTGGTGTTCGTTTGACGTTCTGCTTTATTTTCTTTGGTGTTTCGAATAATCCATCGGACTTTCTCTGCGTGTACGGGAGTACCGACCTGATTGTTGTTGGATTATACAATTTCTGCTTTATTTTTATATTTCTTATTTTCCTAAACAATCGGACATTCTCTGCGTGCTCACAAGGCCGACCTGATTGTTGTTTGTTTAGGGTTCTGCTTTATTTTTGCATGACTCATCAAGGATGATTAAATCTCTAAGAAAGTTGGTTTTATATGATAAATATGATGATTTGCCAGTATTTCTGATAGAGTGGAGGCCGAGTTATCAGTGCATGATAAAATTACCTTAAGCATATCTGAAAACGATAAAAAATGATTGGTGCATGCTGAAATAAACATAAATGTTGTATTTGCGATTATCTTGGCTTGCATGCTGATTAAGACCGAAATTGAAATGTGCTAGATGCATTATGTCTGATATGATCTCGTGTCGTGATCTTTCTTGCAAAATACCAAAAATAGAGTGTAATTTTGTATTGCATTTATATTTCCATTTTAGTAAAATGCAAAATGATTTTAGGTGTGTTTTGATCTAAAATTTCTAAAAGCCAAAAAGATTTTATTTCTTAGTTGTTTTCGATTGATCAACACTTGATACAAAATCAAATTTTCAAAATCAATATCTTGGATTCTCAAAGAGAAGTTTTGCACCAAGATTAAATTAATTTTGGAAATTCAAAGAAAATCCGCACTTTTGTCTTCTAAAGTTGCAGATTCTGTGTGTTAAGACTCAAGCATGGTGAAAGGGGGAGTTTGTTATATTTTTCACAAGTGGATCTAGAAGGTCAAAGATTTATTCAAGAATGATCCAGCCATGCAAGCTCTATTTCTGACAAGATTTCAAGTTGACGATCGGATGCAACATTGTTGAAGATTGAAGACTAGAGATTTAGTTAGAATAGATACACTACACGTTAAGGGGGAGTTTGTAGAAGCATATTCCTATGCTACGTTGTGTCTCCAACAACGAAGAAGAAAAACAAATCTAAGAAAAAGGAGGAGAAATTGGGTGAATCTCCAAAGTTTGTTTCAACTTCCAAAGTTTTGACAGAGGAAAAGATTTGTGACAAAGTTGATTCTGTTTCTTCTTCAGCCCATGAAGAAGAAAAAGCTTTGATTAAGAATAACAAATTGAAGGCTATTAAAGATAAATTTACTAGCGAAGCTAAAGGAAGAAAAGTGCTAGAGTCTTTTTTCAATTCTTCAAAAGATCAGGGGTACAAGCATAAAGGTCTTGGTTATGATGTTAAGGGAGAATCAGTTCTTTGACCACAACAAGCAAAGAATGTTACTGGTTCAAATCAAAAGGACAAATTCAAACAGCAGACAAAGAATGTCTTCAAATCAAAGGATGTTGATTACTATTCTGGAAGATCGTCTTATAGTTCTGGTTATTCTTCACGAAGTCCACCTCCAAGGTATGATTCTTCAGACGATTTCTTTGATTCCTTTGGTTCAGAAAATATTTTTGGTTATCATGATGTGTTCAAACAGGACAAGAGAAATCTAAAGAATTTTGTTGATAAAAATCAAATTTTTGAATCAAATCTGGGTAGCAGTTCCCTTAATGTTTTTCAAAGGAAGTGTTATGCATGTCGTAAACCAGGGCATCTTGCTGCACAATGTCCTACGAATGCGAGCATTCACTCCTATGTGCACAAAACTGCTAAATATGTGGATTTAAATGGTCATATTTTTGATGAACCACAACCATCGATGTACAAATCAACTAGTAAGCCGTCTTGGGCAAAGGCGCAAGTTGATCATTTTGTGGGTTCATTGAACAGTTTTCAATCGCCACTGATGTGGAAACCACGAGCTGTTTCCTTGGCAAACAAAGACCATGTTGAAGACACCGGGCGACCTGAGGCTGTTGACTCGGGCCGATCCCAAAATCACTAATGTTTTATCTGGTGTCTGCAGGTTTCTTCAAGAAGACCTGTCATGCGTGTGTTGCTGATAGTGAAGAACTTGCCTAATTTAGTGTTTCAACGATATATCATTTTCAAATGTTTTTCAACCGATTTTTTTCCAAAACTAAAACTGCAAAGTGTCAGTGTTGGTCGATCAATTTTCTTTCTTGTTCATATGTTTACATTTTTGTAGTTGTACATATTTTTAGGGGGAGAAAATTGAAAATTCAAAAAATAGTGTTTGTTTGAATTTTAGGGGGAGAAATTGGAAAAATATAAAAAAATGGAAAATTGAGAAATTGATCCAACAAAAGTGAGAAATGATGGTACATCAGCATATATGTTATCTGCCATGGATAGATTAAGTCTAAAGGCTGTAGGTTCTTGCATAATCTGTGAATGTGCATGACTAATCTGATATCTGTAAGTAAGATATAAACATAAAGCTTGCCTGATGATTTTTGGTTATTTGCTTCTTGATGAATGCTGTGTGATGATTCCAAAAATAGAATAAAGAGATATCTTGATGAATGCATGTTTTCATTTTGCAAAAATTTCAACTTGTTTGATTTTCTTTATTTTGTCAAACGATCGGCCTTTCTCTGCGTATCGAAAGATCGACCTGATTGGTGTTCGTTTGACGTTCTGCTTTATTTTCTTTGGTGTTTCGTATAATCCATCGGACTTTCTCTGCGTGTACGGGAGTACCGACCTGATTGTTGTTGGATTATACAATTTTTGCTTTATTTTTATATTTCTTATTTTCCTAAACAATCGGACTTTCTCTGCGTGCTCACAAGGCCGACCTGATTGTTGTTTGTTTAGGGTTCTGCTTTATTTTTGCATGACTCATCAAGAATGATTAAATCTCTAAGAAAGTTGGTTTTATATGATAAATATGATGTTTTTCCAGTATTTCTGATAGAGTGGAGGCCGAGTTATCAGTGCATGATAAAATTACCTTAAGTATATCTGAAAACGATAAAAAATGATTGGTGCATGCTGAAATAAACATAAATGTTGTATTTGCGATTATCTTGGCTTGCATGCTGATTAAGACCGAAATTGAAATGTGATAGATGCATTATGTCTGATATGATCTCATGTCGTGATCTTTCTCGCAAAATACCAAAAATAGAGTGTAACTTTGTATTGCTTTTATATTTCCATTTTAGTAAAATTAAAAAAAAAATTTTGGTGTGTTTTAGCATAACTTTGAAAAATCAAAAAGATTTTAGGTGTGTTTTGATCTAAAGTTTCTAAAAGCCAAAAACATTTTATTTCTTAGTTGTTTTCGATTGATCAACACTTGATACAAAATCAAAATTTCAAAATTAATATCTTGGATTCTCAAAAAGAAGTTTTGCACCAAGATTAAATTATTTTTGGAAATTCAAAGAAAATTCGCACTTTTGTCTTCTAAAGTTGCAGTTTTTTTTGTGTGTCAAGACTCAAGCATGGTGAAAGGGGGAGTTTGTTATATCTTTCACAAGTGGATCTTGAAGGTCAAAGATTTATTCAAGAATGATCCAGCCATGCAAGCTCTATTTCTGACAAGATTTCAAGTTGACGATCGGATGCAACATTGTTGAAGATTGAAGACTAGAGATTTAGTTAGAATAGATACACTACATGTTAAGAGGGAGTTTGTAGAAGCATATTCCTATGCTACGTTGTGTCTCGTGTATTGTATCTATGTAAGAGCATATGTGTGTGTGACTATGAGGGCAGCGGACCAGTTGATCTTGCGTACCAAATGGTCCGCCCGGACCAGATGGTCCGGATGTGGTCCGCAACTCATTTAATCGTACCTATAAATAAGTAGATTGTGTAAAAAAAAGAACTTCTTGCCATATTCTATCTTTCTGTGTGTGTGCTCTCAAGACTTATTAATACAAATTCCATTTGTATTTACTTGTTTGATCTCGTATTCATCTCGTTATCACGTGATTAGCAAACGATCCATCGCTCCTTGCGTCTACAGAATATTCATTATATTGATCCTCGTCACTCCCCCTTTAGTAATCATGAATGTCCTTCAATGTTTCAACATCACGCTCCATTGTAAATGAGATGAATCCTGAAATGAAATAAATAGAGAATGAAATAAATGCGATGAAATATTTGAGAAGAAATAAATGATCTACTGAAAATGACAGTGAAATTAATACTGACAGAAATTTGGTAGTGACCTCCTGAAGATTTTAGAGGGAAGAAGAGAGTGATGAATCCTGTAGAAGGAAGAAGAGAGTGATGAATCAGTTTGGTGATAAAATATTGATGAGAGGAAATAGGAACTGATCAATGAATTTTGGGGAAATTTGAAAAATGGTGGGAACTAATTTGGGGATTAATATGATTGATCCGGGTGAAAGCATCTCCCCTAATAAGGACGTGACAACATGATTTAATATAAACTCAATTAATTCCACTCATAGATATAATAGTATTTTAATCATAACATTAAAATGATCTTTAAGTGTAAAATGGAATATTAAGCAATTGATTTATTGATAATTGTATCCTAATGAATTTGTATACATAACGTAAAAAAAGATGTCAAGTACTATAGAAACCCCCATAAGTGTAGACATGTAGACACCTTTTTCACCATTAGATCTATTGATCTAATGGTTGTGATTATTTTAATTTTTCCTTTTTTTCCTTTTGTCTTATTATTCAGAAAATTTCACATGTGAACACATATGAAAAAGAGCTATTCCACATAACTCACCCTATACAGTCTACATATATATATATATATATATGTATATATATATATATCTTTCAATGTGTTGTAACATATACATTATCGTATACACTTTATTGGGACTCATTGGTCCCAACTGACCCTCATTGTCCCTAAACACACCTTATTGGTCCTAAACAGAACTAGATAAATTGCAAGCAGATCTTTGTTTCACACTATGTCTGCTTGAGAAATATTTCCCGCCATTATTTTTTGATGTTATGCTTCATTTGACGGTGCACCTTACTAGGGTGGTAAAATTATGTGGCCCAATATGCTTTCGATGGATGTATCAATTTGAAAGGTGTATGAAGGTAATTAAAGGCCACGTGAGAAACAAAACTTATCCAGAAGGGTGCATTGCTGAGGAGAAATGATTGAGTTTCTCAGCGAATACCAAAAGAACAACACAACTATTGGTGTTCCAACAAAAAAGCATAGCAGTGCGGATGGAAGTCCTGGGTCAGCTGGTAGATCAGTTGAAGTCTCTCTAGAGCTCCTATCGAAAGTGCATTTATTTGTGTTGCTAAATACGCCTGAAATTGAGCATTATATCGAGTAAGTAATTTAGATTATTAACCTTTTTTGATCTGCTTAATTAATTATAAACTTTTATAGATAACTTCAATTCATGTAATTGCAGAGAACACATGAAAATTTTGGAAAAGGAACATCCTGGTATAATTTTTTATGTTGGTATATGTAAAATTCAAAAAACATCAAGGAATGGATCAAGAAACTGTATTAATACATGTATACATCTACCTAGCACCATTTCTAATAATATAGTACCACTAAATCTACTTTGTAGGACCAAGAAACAAGGTTTTTATGCATGTTCGCATGGTTCGTAGGCAAAATGCCCGTCCGTACGGGAACTGCATCCTATATATATATATATATATATATATAACTAGAGATCAACCGCGCGTTGCTGCGGTTATTCGGGTATATCATGAATGAGAGATCTAAGAAATATTAGTAGAGATCAACCGCACTTCACCGTTGTTATCCAGGTATATAATGAATGAGAGATCTAAAAGGCGTTATTTATAACTTCATTAGTAAGTTTTGATATACATGTCTCACATATAGACAACAAAAAAAGATGCATATTGTTTGCATCGACGCATATGTTATTTTACAACAAAAGTGATAAAGTTGATGCACAGAAACTCATTCCAAAGGATGGCCGTCCTTCAAGGCGGAGGACAATTCATATGTTACAATAAGATATTAATGAGTATGAGAAGTTTATTACTTCCTAAAGACTCCGTGTATTATAGAAATGTTTAATACAAGTTTCTCAATTGGCGCGTTGCTGCCGAAATGATAATGTGTTGGCAGTTTCGAACCAAGCGAAAAATCAAGAAAAGAGTAGAGATGTAATATCACTCCAAAGCGTTTAACGCTTGTAACTACATTACAACACCAAAAGAAAGATATGGCTACAAAACTAAAGTAGTGACGTATCACCAAAATATTGGCCTCGTTGATGGATCACCAGAAAGCGAAGTTTTGTCATACACCTATTGGGTTTACCATTTTTATCAAAATGAATATTAGTATAAGCCTACTACAACATTTTTTCAACGGGCTGTCGTACGGTGATACCCAATATGTAAAAAACCTCGATGTTAGACGAAGGTAGGTTGCAAATTAACATAAATCTGACACCTGTATGACATGGTTCTTGTAGCTGACACCTTTATCTTTTCTGCTTCTATACTCAACGTAGAGAAAACTTGGTAATATCCAACTGCCAAGAAGACCATAGAATATTTAAACACTATTAGGGAGACCATACCCAATTGAGAGAAAGAGTATGGTAGTATTAACAGCACTTGTGCCACCTGCATAAATATTTATCTAATTAGAGTTTAACAATATAAATTTTAGCTAATTAGAGTTTAACAATATAAATTTTAACTTACTGATAGATACTAAATACTAATTTGGTTAGAAAGTGAACATAGGAAAACATTACTGTAGTCTGTAGATATGATTAAGATGTCATTTATGGGTCTATTTTATATGCAATGAACTGCTCTCTTATTCATTTTACGCTAAAATAGTTAGTTGATTTCACAATTAACGTATTAAACTATTATTATGATTTATAATTATTACGCATTCTTACATGTAACTCTAACTGATGTGGATATACAAATGTCAATACTTGGGAGCATCATAGGTAGCAAATATATAATATTATAATCCACATTGTTATTCGGTCTTGTATTGTTAATAGCTGCAAATATGATATAACTTATGCAAATTTGGAAATCTATAATCCAAATAAAAAAAATCACCGAATGATTAATCAATTATTAAAAAATACCAACCTTAGTTATAAACTTAAACCATAAAAGTCTAACAATTGTGATTCTGTGAAGTTCCATTTTGAAAGTATATGCATTCTAATGGATTTTCAATTTATATCAAGCGCCAATTAGTTGATGCCTGTATTGTAGCAATAGTACTCACCGAGATGATGCTCCAGGAGTGTATGGCAGCCGAGTTTGATTAATAGCATTTGCGTCCTCTTGCAATCTTGTTGAAGCTGTTATTTCTGGGAATAGACTACCAAACAACAAAATTAGTTATTTATGTATTTGTGAAGGAGCTTGGTTTAATGTACCTTCTTGCCATTTCATTTGCAATATCAATGTCGGGATTTATGCTTACCCTTGTTGTTGAGCATGATTGTAGTTGGATTTGACTTGCTATATATGCCATTGTCATAGGACATTATTTTGTAGATTTATACTTTATGCTTTTAATTACTTACCTAGGTAGGAAATGACTTTGACAGATGAGATGGTTGTGATTATATTAGCATTGTTTAAAAAATATATACGATGTTAATTATGTTGTTCTTGAGGTGGCGTTAGGTCATTTTATATATTTGACCTGTTATTTTGTACGTATTTTACCTGAATAGTTTACTTCCAACATAATTTAAGCACCAAACCAATTAGCAACATAACCCATTTTAGGTTAAAATCCAAAACAGAAAATCATGTTATAGAGCAAAGACAGCTAGTTCGCAACTGCAATATATGTGGAAGAACCGATACGTCTTTTTGATTTGTTAAAAAGGACCCACTACAAAAAAAATACGGTCAAATGTACCTTTAAGCAACATATGCTGTTGTATTCCTTCTTAACTCAAGTGGTGAACATAAAAGTCTGCAAATGAAGAACCTACAAACACCCCATATATATAAGAATTATAAATCTGTTAACAAATATAAACCTGTATTTAACCTATTCAATGAACCCAACTAATTACCTGGCATCCTTTGATATCTCAAGTCCCTCAAATATCCTTTGAAGGAAAACCAGAGGAGAAGATTAAGCCTCAACTTATATAATATCGAATATTAACAAATCATAGGGCGTTAAACTAAAAATCATGCGAAAACAAAGAACTCTCAATGACAATAGCCATCGACTTCTTTGTGTTTGCCCTATAAAAAAATCTTCTACAAAAAGGTACTAAACACGCGTGAAAAGGGGGTTGACCTACAACGCAAAATCTAAACACAAACCAAAAAGTCAATAATAAACCGGATTTTGGAGATACCATAGATGATCTGACGTCTAATCTCCATAAGTAGATGCTCCTTCGAATCGTTACCGTTGTAGGCTTTCAACTCCTCAAAAACCCCATTTCCTTAAACTACTTGATCGAATCAAAACTGTAGAGGCTAAATCGAAACACATGCCTCATTTTTCGTTAGATTTCCTTCCTTAAACCTCTAGCTGCGCAGACATAATCAGAGAAGAAAGCGTCAATTTCATCTTCATCAGCGAAACATAAAAAAGCAATGACCTAATTCAATGTAGATACAGAATGGCGCTAGCTAATTGCAGATAAAACATATAAACATTAAAAAAAGGAAAAGGAAAACGATTCTATTTATCATCATCTAATGCAAATTCGCAAAGATATGAATGAAGCGTGAAGATCCGATTAAACAACTAAGAGATAATACACACAAACCTTCAGTAACACAGAACAACGGCGAAAATCCCACTGATGAAATCTTCTGATGCTCGTGAGGCGGCATAAGGAAGAAGACGATGTGGGAGAGAGACGATGGGTCTCCACTTGATAAAAATCTGATCAGATTCGGTGGGAGCAGATCACCAACTAAAGACGTTACGCAGGGCCGAAAAAACCCTAAAAATGGGAGAGGGTGTGGCGTAAAAGTGGGAGGAAGCCTCAGCCACACATATAGATTGTATAGAAACATGCTTCAAGGACTTGTACAGTACAAACAAAAACTGTAGCAAAAGGTTGTAAAATGTTAGATAGTATAATATGATGTAAAGTCAACGCTGAATGTACTTATACTATTAAGAGATGACGTTTTATGTGTTAAAAGCATTGTAACTGTTTGAGAGGTCACTGTTTACAAAGAGTTTTAATAAAAAGATGTTGAGTCTTTTTAAAATTGAAAATCTTCTAATAGAAAATATGATTTATATAGTAAAGATAAGCAAAGATAAACAGTTAAACAGAGGACAATGATTTAAAACTCTGCCTCGTAGCAAAGGAAATAAAAATCTAGACTAAAAGTGATTACGTAATAAAAGGTAAGCCCAAATAAACATGAATTTGGGATTAGAGATTTTAGAAATTATGAAGTAAATCAAAGAAATAGAATACAGTTTTACAAGACACTTCTAAGGTGCAATATGAAGGGTCTTTATGAGAACATAGAAAACTGTGTTGCTCCAAACGCACCGTTGTGTAGCAAGAAGAGGACATGAAAGCATGATATTCTATCCGTGCGTCGTCATCAGCATACGCTAGTAAGCTTACCTCCAAATCAACTTTTATTTTTTTATGAATTGATTAAACAGAAGCTTAAATTTGTAAGTAACAGAACAAAAGAGAAGTCCACATTGGCTGTGAATTTATGCGGTGGCAATTACCTTTTGTTACCTAGTGAGAAACCACAAAGTATAGGTAGAGACATACCTTCAATTCAATACCCAACAGCAGAAAAAAACTACATATTTAGTAGATTATAAAAAAATGAACCACCGAACAATCATAATTACAAATGTTGACGTTACAATTTTTCAAGATTTCCACAATCAAGATGTAAGGAAATGGGAGAAACGGGTCGAAAGGCACCTAAACATATTCCTAATGCCACTTAAATAACAAAAATGTTATAATGATGTGATCTTTTATATGTAACAAAAACCTTCTATATCCTAAGAACAAAAGTGTAATTTACTTGGTGTTCAATGCTTGACATGGCTAATTTAAAATCTTGTAAAGTTGATACCTTTGTAAGTGCAACATGCAAACATAAATCTTGATATACTTAAATTTGTTGATCGGTACTCAACAATCAATCAACCTATGAGCAAACCCATATATATCATATAGATGGACTACCAATTGTTTAAGCTATCTATTACTCAAAAGACCTCTGCCTGTGACACAAACTATAAAAATGTAGCCCAATCAGATTCAAGCCTATTGTGTAGTTTTCTTTTGTAAACATTTCATATATTGAATGGGTTCTTATGCATTTTTTTCTTACCAACACCATGCCGATGATGGTTTTCATATCTTCAATGATTTCTTATGACTGCTTTTATTATCAGCAGCAGCCGCATGATTGCTTAGTTGAATAAATACTAAAGTAACAACGTACTTTACAGATTTTTTGCATTATGGTTTAGACACAGTTCACCTATATCCTATTAGGCCAACATCTTACTTTAATGTTTGCCGCCTACATAAAATTTAAAGCATACCAGATTGAATTAATAAAAATCATGCCTTAACAGTTCATATCGTATACTTGTAAAAAAGTCTATTGTTTGCGAAGCAACATATAAAACCTTAAAAAATTACTTGCACATATAGGTACCTAGGCTGAAGAATCAAAAGAAGCTAACCTCTTGAAAATGAGGAATACCGCATGTCAGTTGGAGTAAGACTTCTCTACAGCAGATTCACTGTATAGTGCTACAACTCACTGCAAACAACATACCCTGCGAATCAGAAAATAAAAAAACAAAAAAATAGCAAGAAAAACACACAACCAACGCGTATAAGGTATACCGAAACCTACCTAAGTGCAGTTATCAGACGTGAACCAATGGCATCTCCACTCTCCAGAGATCTCTCCTGCAAAAAAAAATATATATATTCTCATTTTCCAATCTTTAGAAGCCAGATGAACTGCTGGCTGGCTGGAAGTTAATATATATTTTCTAATTGTTCGAAAAAGAAAAAAAATGCAAAGCGGTTCTTCATTTTCTTTTTTGTTGATTTTTGGCAACATAATGACATGTACGTTTAGTGTACAACAGAACTAATATTAGTTAATATTAACATAAAGGCAACGGTATAGTGAAAGCTAATCATGAGTTATCCTTAAGAACAAATTTAACATAGATAAAAGAAACGAACTATAAACAAAGGGGAACTAACATCCCTTTTTGTAGCAAATTAGTGTAATAGATCAGAATACACGAAATTTACCTCACTTAGTGTGCATCTACAGTTACAGCTCTTATTTACATATTGATGCACACATCCTTTCATATCGAAATTGTCAGAATTTCAAAATAAGAAGATAAGCGGTCAAGTAAAGTAAAAGTTCACCAATTGAAATCCAAATATCAGCACGTACAGTATCCAAGAACCAAAGGTTTAGAAATTCAAAAACATAAAGGCAATAAGTATATGTAAAAATAAAGATGTTGAGATACCCAAACTTGCAAGAATCAAAAGCTACAAAATAGAACAAAGCAAAGCAATCAGTACATGGAAATCTATATAAATCGAAAAAACAAAGCATGTGCGTATAAGAGAAATCATCTTCTTAAATAAACCCTAACTAATCGAGTCATTGATTTGGTAAAGGTGAATCAAAAACCCGAGCCAGTGAAAATACATACACAAAAAGGAATCAGATTAAAACTCATGGAAATCGTAAAAAAGTGACATTGCCGCTGCACATAGGACGACATAACACCGACGGAAGAAGGTGTTTATTTTAAATCAGCCAAGAAGTTGTTGTAGGTCAAAGGTAAACAGATTATACTTTACAAAGACGATTACTATCGGTTAGACCATTACATACAGTTACAATACTTTCTTATAATCCTGTAAAAATTCAGTTAACAAAATAGAAAACCTAGCAGTTACATAACAAAAAAATGATCTAATAACTACAACCTGTTTAGTTCATGCCTAGTTGTAAAATTGTAGATGGGAAATTATAAATTGATTTACAAATACTGCACTAAGACCAAGGTAACCTAAACTGTTGTTGATTTCATAAAAGAGCAGTAGCTCCCATGTTAACCACAGTGAGCAAATAATCACTTTCAATGATCAGTTACAGACTTAACACGTATGCATCAATCTTAACATCAAATTTGTCAAATTTTCTAGAAACTAAATGCTTATTTAGCCTCCTCCCATGATACCCTGCAGCTAGCATCTATACCGTTTCCGCCTTAGGAGCTGACAGAACTAATATAAGTACAAAGTTAAAAACATTTGGCTCATGGTTAGCCTTCCTAAATAAGGACCCACTTAAGTGACCATTGCAGTTGACCCGTAAAAATCAACAAACCGATTAACACCTTATCTACAGTGATCTGAAATTGGAAAGAGAATGAGAAGAATACGTACGAGGAAAAATGGTCCAGAATATGGAAAAACCGAACCGGTGTCCGGTGGTGGTGGTGGCGGTGGATTGAGGGCAGAATCGTGGTGCTAGAGGTCTGTCGCCTCTGTCTTCACTCTGTCTTCACCAGGAGAAAGAGAGAGTATACCTCATAACTGTAGGTATAAAAATTAAAAACCCTAAAATCCAGGCGACGACCAATCATTCTAATCAAACCCTAGTTTACTACAACAATATGCGTATGACAGCCCAGCAAGATCAAACAACCCCAAAAACATCAAACAAACAAATCAAAAACTCGAAACGATAAATCGAAACACGTTTTAAGATCAATCGGAACCGCGAAATCGAACAACGACGAGGCGTAATAACTCATGGAAATCGTAAACTAAGTGAATAAGAGTGATGATCTCAAGTACCTGACGATGAGCGATCAAAAAAAAAAATTGGTGAATCGTAATAGGGTTTGTGGTCGATTTCGAGAATACAGGGAACGCGAAGAATCAATTTCGAAGGCTGACCCCGAGAGTCCAGCCTGCTTTTGTTTCTTTGTTTTCGAAGGCTTGAGATATTTAACGCCGCCTTAGCCCTTATGACGGTCCAAGCATCAGCAAGTTGCACTACATGCATCCCAACTTGTAACTGTGCTCACTGCTTGTACATGGTGTATCATGGGTTGTACAAAGCGTGAATCCATAGGTACTTTGTACTTTGTATATATATACAATTTGTCCCTTACAGAATTTAGAGCTTTATCTGGTCCACCAAGTTGTCGTTGATTAATCATTTGGTTCATAAACCCCATCAACATCTTAATTTTTTCATTCTGTTTTTTAACCTTAGAATTGAGGTGATCAAACTCTTCATCGTTTTTTCACACGCAACTGTTTTCGTTCTTGAGTTCCGCCTCAAGTTTTTCGATGCGTTTTTTTATTGCCCTTTTGGAGCACCATGCTGCCAATATTGACGGGAATTCACTCCATAACCCATACCTTTTACGAATCCACCCCTTTCTTTGCCAAGGACCATTGCCAGGGCATCCGTTCTATGTTCTGCAGTTAAGGATCCCGCTTTTATTTGTTTTCTTTCTCGGCTTGCAGTAATCAATATTTAGTTAATGTAGTGAGGTGCTATTAATTTTTAACATGTAATTAGTTAGGTATATATATAGCAATTAAACATACTATTTGCTTTTCTAGGCCCTTCATCACATGCGTCTTGTATTCCCCCTCTTTGTTTACCTTTGCTTTCCTCCACATAAGAGCTTGATAAGGGTCCTCATAAGCTTCTATCTATTTGTTTTGTACCTTGTATTATAATAATATATATCAAATTTGAACAAAAAAGCATAGCAGTGCGGATGGAAGTCCTGGTCAACTGGTAGATCAGTTGAAGTCTCTCCAGAGATCCTATCGAAAGTGCATTTATTTGTGTTGCTAAATACGCCTGAAATTAAGCATTATATCGAGTAAGTAATTTAGATTATTAACCATTTTTTGATCTATTTAATTAATTATGAATTTTATAGATAACTTCAATTCATGTAATTGCAGAGAACACATGAAAATTTTGGAAAAGGAACATCGTGGTAGTAGACTAAATGAGCTGACGAAGAATCAAAGCACAACATTTGGTAAACGGTTACGTAATAAAGTCAGCTAAATTTGCTTATTGTTTTAATTCCAGATGAACTGTAACTTTCCTGAACAACTGACCTGAATTGTCCGGAACAACTCTATTTTATATCTGGATGAACTATAACCTTTTCTGGTGAACTGAAACTAATTTCTTATTGTTTTGATTTCGGATGAACTATAACTTTCCTGAAAAACTGACCTGACTTGTCCGGAACAACTCTATTTTCTATCCGGATGAACTATAACCTTCCTAGTGAACTGAAACTATTTTCTTATTGTTTTGATTCCTGATGAACTGTAACTTTCCTGAAAACTGACCTGACTTGTCCGGAACAACTCTATTTTCTATCCGGATGAACTATAACCTTCCTAGTGAACTGAAACTATTTTCTTATTGTTTTGATTCCTGATGAACTGTAACTTTCCTGAAAACTGACCTGACTTGTCCGGAACAACTCTATTTTCTATCCGGATGAACTATAACCTTCTTGGTGAACGGAAACTATTTTCTTATTGTTTTGATTCCGGATGAATCGTAACTTTCCAGAACAACTGACCTGAGTTGTCCGAAACAACTCTATTTTCTATCCGGATGAACTATAACTTTCCTGGTGAACTAAAACTATTTTCTAATTGTTTTGATTCCGGATGAACTGTAACTTTCCTAAAAAAACTGACCTGACTTGTCCAGAATAACTTTATTTGATTTTCGGAAGAACTATAACCTTCCTATTCCTAATGAACTCCCCGGATGAACGTACTATGAATTTCAGGTTAGAAAGGAGATGGCGGAGTCCCCATAAACTATATCAGAGACCGTTAGGTGGATTTCACATGGTCCACACAGAAGCGTGAGGAAATATGAAGTATATGACATCAATGGCTATTCATTAAGTACAAAATCTCGAGACGGTAGGGTTTACTAGAACAGCGGGGTTGGTGTAGAGGTAAATGACATGCACATCTCTAACGAGGTATTAACCTATCGACAAAAACTTTACTATGGGGTTTAAAAGAGATTTGGCTACTAGAATACCATATTAAAAGCATCCCTCTGCTTATGTGCGACTGGATTGAGAATACACATGTGGTAAAAAAAGATAGTCTTGGTTACACTTTGGTCAACCTTAAAAGACTAGGTTACAAGGAGGACCCGTTCATTTTCGCGTCACATGCACGACAGTTGTTTTACGTCAAAGACCAGCTGGATAAAAAACTGCACATTGTCTTTATGACACCTCCCAGAAATTAAAGAGATTATTATGAAGACGATGCCAATGAGGAATTTAGTATGGTAGTTTTTCCTCACAACGATAATGTATTGTCGCACGTAGATCCA
Organism: Deinandra increscens subsp. villosa; assembly: GCA_039602395.1. Lineage (NCBI taxonomy): Eukaryota > Viridiplantae > Streptophyta > Magnoliopsida > Asterales > Asteraceae > Deinandra > Deinandra increscens. The sequence continues at coordinate 66,539,856 of JBCNJP010000023.1, forward strand.
CGTGACAATGTTTACCATAGAGTTGACTGTACTGGAATGATATTACGTAAAATCGATTAATTGATCACTGTAATGTTTTTGAATTTTGGGAAATCACAGTCTCAACAATATTTGGTTTTTTGTCTTTATGTATTCTATAATATTATGGATCTTAATTTTGAGTCAAGTGTTTCCTTGTTTTGATTGTGCCTGCAGGTCTCATCTCTTTGACCAAACTAGAGTCAATAAAAGTCAAAAATAAACAAACAAAATCAATTGCTGCTTTAACAAACAAATTACATATATAATCCAAAAGGTGTGATTCCATTAATACATTGATCTATAAAATTACAACTTATAAACTACTAACTTAAAAAGGAGAAAAAAGCGGCAAAATCCCTCTTTGATTTCTCACATGGTGCACTAGAGAGATTGTATGAATCATCATAATGGCTACTTGCTGCTGATCAAGTGAAAAGAGAGAACAAGTCCCTCTTTGCTTTCTCACATACACTTGCTTCAGATCAAAAGGGAGAAGAAGCTGCTGAAGAAAAATCAGGTTCATGGGGCCAAAAGGGAGAAAAGCACCTGAAGAATACAACCGGTGCAAACCTGAACATGTGCCCTTACTGCTGACTATTATAAAATTATACAATAACTTAAAATCTGCTCTCAGTAAAGCATTTGTATGAACCATGTAGAGTCTAGAATTTTATAAGGCTTTTGCATTAGAATTACTGTTGGGCTAGTTTATGTGTAAATGGGTTAAATTGAATTAATGGGTTTGTGAGCTTGTGGGTTGCGTATTTTGGGGCTTAGAATCCGATTCCTATGGCTTGTTTATCAAGCATAGGTCACCCTATATATAGATAGTTTGTTTAGAAGATTAGGGTTGGTTGCTCCATAGTGTTTTGTGCAATTTCTGTGTTCACGAAATTCTCAAGGAGAATTTCGACGAGTGTAAGCAATCAAGATCAATAGTAAAGTGTTTTTCTTCTCAATCGGTTTGTGTTTTTATTCTTATTATTATTGCTTTTCAGTATAATTCTCGTTTAATCCTGAATCACCCTAGTGTTTGGATTCCGCACACTCACTAGAGATCGTGTTATCGTGTTTGGGTTGTTTCGATCCTTACAATTGGTATCAGAGCTAAGAAACGCAAGTTTCGAGGCTCTCGGATATCCGATTCAAGTTGTTGACAACTAACCGTTTGATTTTTGTGGTGTTTTTCGCAGTAGCAAGGTTCGGAAGATTGTTTTTTTTGCAGGTTTCGGATAGAGACAGAAGTGTTCGTGACCAACTGCTCGTGTTTTTGAGACTTTTCGACCCAGTCAGATACTTTTCGATCAGCCGGGCTGATCGAAAACCCTTTTCTGTCGCCTCCTTTTGATCGAGAAAGCCCCCTTGTGGCATTTTCGATCAGGCCGTTCCAGTCGAAAAGTCCCCTCCAGTGACTTTTCGACCAGCAACTCTCAATCGAGAAGTCCTGCTTCAAGACTTCTCGATCAGCATCCTCAATCGAAAAGTCCCTCAGAGACTTTTCGATCAGTTTCATCTCAATCGAGAAGTCCCCTCGAGACTTCTCGATCCATCATCTTGATCGGAAAGTCCCCCGTGACTTTTCGATCCACTGTGCTCTTCGATCGAAAAGTCCCCTCAGAGACTTTTCGATCCATACCCCACTTTTCGATCGCCCGATACTTTTCGACCAGCAACTCTTCGATCGAAAAGTACTTTTCGATCAAGCCATTTTTGACCAGAAACCCCTGTTCTATTCATTTTTAAATATGTGCTGCATTGGCTTTTGACATGTCTACCTTGTCGAGTGCCACTCTTGAAATGGATGCCAAAATCGGAACCAATGCCAGACCACCTCGTCTGTTGTCTGGCAAGGACTTCATGAGCTGGAAGTATAGATTTGTTAATCACATCAACTACCATGATCCCAAGATCATGCGATCGGTCGAGGTGGGAGACTTTGTCCCATCAACTGCTGGGGCACAGGGTCAGCCACCTACACCTAAAGCAAAATCTGAATGGCTTGATGAAGACTGGGAAAAGGTGGAACGAGATAGAAAGGCACTGGCAGCTCTAACCATGGCCCTATCTCCTGAAGTTGCTGAAGCTTTCAAGGAATACACCTCCGCTAAGACCCTTTGGGGCTCTTATAGCCGCTTACGAAGGAAATGATGATATGAAGGAATCTCGAAAAGAAAATCTAAGAGAACTGTTTAATGAGTTTAACTATGTCCCTGGTGAAAATATATTGAGACTCAGCTTCAACGCTTCATCAAGATAGTCACTGGAATGAAAGATGCTGGAGTCACATATACACAGGTGGAGGTCAATAGAAAGCTGGTAAACTCTCTTCCGCCAAATTGGGACAGTACCATTGAATTGATTGAAAAGACGGTGCAAATGTCCACATCACCCCTAAGTGAGCTCATGTCTACCATTAGAGCATATGAAGAGAAGAAACAGAAGAGGGCAAGAAAACTGGGTAACGGGGCTTTAATGAATCATCTGAATCAAGCATTCATCTCTCAGCCAGCTGTCGCTACTAACAACCCACAGTCTACTCCAATGGGATTTATTACTCAAGCCAATGGGTCGAGTGCATCTGGAACATCAAATGTTGTCTCACTAGATGGTAATGCTTTAACAAAAGATCCCGGTTTTGCCCTTGGGGTAGGGATTATGAGTTGCTACCAGGCACTTGTAGCAGGCTCACTTCTTCCCAGTGATCTATCTCCTGATGATGTGAATCAAGTAAAACCTGATGACCTGGAGCACATGGATATATCTTACCAGATGGGAATGTCCGCCCTGAGAGCTAGGCAGTTCATGGCGAAGACGGGACAGAAGGACTGGAATGGTGGCAAAGGAATAAAGCTCAGCTTCAATAAAGCAAATCTAAGGTGCTACAATTGCAACGAGTATGGGCATTATGCAAGGGAATGCACCAAACCAAGGGTTGATAGAGAAAGCAAGACTGACAACAGAGGTGAAAGCATGAAGAAGGAGACAGGGAAGAATGACAAGGCACTGGTGGTTCAACATACGCCAGGATATGACTGGACATCACTGGTGGAAGACTTAAGTCTAACACTTGACCATGTAGCCCTATTAGCTGAAGAAGAAGTTCAGAAAGAAGCTGCTGAAGTACTCCATCATGCATTCATGGCAGACATAACTCCAGGGTCCTCGGCCGGCAGCACTGAGGTATGTTTTAACCCTAAATGTCAAACTATACTTAATGAATCTCAAGACTGGCAACATAAGTTCTTCAATGAAACATTAAACCGAGAACTATCTGATAAAGACTTGAGAGAATACAAAGGTAGGACTAAATCATTAAGTGAGAAACTAGAAGCTGCCAAAGTCGACATAAAAAATCTTCAAAGGGATTTGAGTGACAAAACCACATATCTCAAAGTTGCTAATGAAGAGATTGCCACATTAAAATCTGAAGTTGAACAACTTAGAGGTAAATTAGAAACTTCACAAACCAAAGTTGAGCGAAACGATAAAATTGTGTCAGAAATGATGAAAGCTAGTTCTCTTTTCTATAACACAGATGCTCGAATGCGTCATCTAAAAGCCAACTCTGGTTTGGGTCTCGGTACTGAGGTAAAAGATGAAAAATCCACTCATACAGTACCGATGCCCTTGATGCATGAAATGATCTCAGATTATGAGTGTTCTAAGACCTCCTTAGAAGCTAAGGCTGAGATAGAAAAGAAACTGGCCGCTTGTTCCATTAAAATTTCTGCTCCTGTTTCTAACCTTACTAACACTTTTACTTCTTGTGCAGATAAAGGTAATAAAGAAGCAGGGGTAGTAAATTGCAAGGAGTCCACTAAGAGTCCCATGAAGTCTGAAGTTGATTTTTGTTTTAAAAATTGTGATTTTGAGAAACCTGAAACTTTTGTTAAGTTTGAGTCAAAAACTCCAGAGTCTGATGTGTGTGATAAACTTTCTGAATGTGGTGTGTTTAATGTTGGTAAATGTGATTTAAAACCTTTGAAACCTCTAAGAACTGTTAAAAATTTAAGAAGGGGTAAGGGATCGCAGGTTAATGGTCCCAAACCCACAGGAAGTGTGAAATTTTTTGAGGATAAGATTAATTATCCTACTCCAAATGTGCAGAAAGTACGAGACACAAAACCCCATGACTTTGTCCCGTACCCAGAAGTTAACTCTGCATATAACCAAGTCCAGCCGATACACCGGGAGTATATTCTGACCACAAAGCCCCATGGTAAAGCCCTTTGGATCCATAAAAATGCTTCAAAGCCAACTTGGATATCCACTGGGCGTAACCAACAACAGGCTCCCGTGTATCCAAAGAAACAATCCTGCCATGTGTGTGGCCAACCAGGTCACATGGCAAGAAACTGCCTGCACCGTCCTTATGAGCCTTACTATCCTAAGAAGGTCCAACAACAGAATGTCCCACTGGGCCAAACTCATGTTGGCCCAAAACCTAAATTTGGACCTTCAAACTCCAAGGTGCAGAAGGTGACATCACAACCTTCACATACAAAGATACATGCTAGACCAACAACAAGGACTGCACCTTCAAACCGAAAGGTGCGGCACGACATACCATATCCCAATGTCCACAAATGGAGTCCAAAGCCCAAGTCACCTAAACAGGAACCACCAATTGAGAAAAGTAAGGTGAATAAAAATGTTACGAAATCTTCAAAGATTTTCACTAAACCTGCTAGGGCTTCAAAAGTTGTTGAACCTTCAAAATCTGTTTCTCACCCAAAGCAGGATACTTTTTTAAAATCACCAGTCCATCCTCAACCTGTTTTCAAAAGATTTTCCAAAACACCATTTTACTCAAAACCTGAAGGAATCACACAATCAACCAATCAGTGGGATGATGATAGGTGGAATGTTCCAAAAGTTGTGAACTTGTCCTTCAAGCCTACTGGAGTGTACAAAAAACACTCCATGTCTTGTCAAGAGGTTAAAATTTTCAAAGTAATTGAAAATAATCGGCAGTGGCTTGGCAAGGAAAATCATTCCCGAGATGTCAACATAAAAGACATTCTCAGTCCAAACAAGGATAGACCAGTCTCACCTAGACCAATTAAGGCCTGGGTACCAAAATCTAACTGATCTCCTTTGAATGCAGGAACAGCCAAGGAGGACTATCGGCAACCTATGGTACGTTGACAGTGGTTGTTCCAGGCATATGACGGGCGGCATATCCCTACTACAAGATTTGGAGAAATTTGATGGAGGATATGTGTCGTTCGCCGGAGGAGTTGGAGGATATATCAGTCAGAAAGGCACAGTACGCAACGGTTGTCTCAGCTTCCACGATGTCAATTATGTGGAGCAGTTAAAACACAGTTTGTTAAGTGTTTCACAGATATGTGATCGGGAGTATCTAGTTCTATTCAACAATAAAGAGTGTCTCATTCTTAAACCTGGATACTCCATCCCCGATGATTGGGTGTTAATGAGAACACCCAGATATGGTAACTCCTATGTGCTCAACATGCAGAAACCCCCCACATCTGAGGTGGCCTGTCTCCTTTCCAAAACGGCTGAGAACCATGCTCAGTTGTGGCACAGAAGATTGAGGCACATGAATCTAAAGAACCTGAATCGACTTGCTAGAGGAGGGCTTGTCAAAGACCTCCCAATCAAAGAATTTGTGCTCAAGGAGAAATGTGTGGCGTGCGCTAAGGGGAAGCAGCACAAACGCCCACATAAACCAAAGATCTTCAACAGAATTACGTCACCACTAGAGCTACTTCACATGGACCTATTTGGTCCAGTCAGTATGTTAAGCCTTAACCGATGTGCATTTTGTTTAGTTATTACTGACGATTTTTCCCGTTTCACTTGGGTGTTTTTCTTGTCAAAGAAAAGTGATATTGCAGGTATACTGATCGCTTTCATCAAGCTCATCGAAAATAAATTAAATCTGAAAGTGAAGGCCATCAGGAGTGATAATGGGACGGAGTTTAAGAACCAAATAATTGACAATTTCTGTGCTGACAAGGGAATTGAGCATCAATTCAGTGCCCCCTACACCCCCAGCAGAATGGCGTCGTAGAACGTCGGAATAGGACCCTGATTGAAGTTGCTCGCACTATGTTGTGTGATTCAAAGCTACCAACCATGTTTTTGGCAGAAGCAGTTAACACTGCATGTTATGTCCAGACTCGGGTGCTCATCAATAAGTGACAGAAGAAAACCCCATATGAGCTGCTTTACAATGATAAGCCCAGAATTGGACACCTTCGAGCTTTTGGGTGTCTATGCACAGTTTTAGTAAATACTGATGTTCCTAAATTTGCTGCTAAGTCTGATGAATGTTATTTTGTAGGTTACTCTGCCAGCTCCGCTTACAGGGTTTTCAACAAAACAACCGGGATTGTGATGGAGTCCACCAATGTGGATTGGCTAGAAGAAAATCCGTCTGATGGTGGAGTGGGTCCTCCTCAAGCTTTTGACTATAATCAATTCTTCCGTCCATTGGGTTTGGAACCTGTCATAGCTGAAGAACTTTATGAAGATACGGTTTCAGGACCGTCAGTATCACACTCCATCACCAAGGCTCCAGTCAATGCTCCGGAAATAGATACCACACCAGTTCAGGAGACTGCCGATCCGGTGGATAATCAAACACAAGGAACTGATGCAGAAGTCGACCCCGATTCAGACACTCCTCAAACGCAGGGAGCTGACGCAGAAAGTGCACTGAAACAAACGATGAACCCGATCAATCCAATTTACCTCCTGAAATTCCCGTTCAGGCCGTTGCGGAGACTAGAATCCATAAATACCACCCCTTGGACAACATCATTGGTCCGTTAGCATCCGGGGTGGTAACAAGAAGCCAGTCAGGAGACATCAATCAGTGTATGTACTCCTGCTTCATTTCACAAATTGAGCCCCCCAATATTACTATGGCCTTGACAGATCCTAGTTGGGTAGAGGCCATGCATGAAGAACTAAATCAATTCTCCCGACTTCAAG
>JBCNJP010000023.1:66547342-66575508 GCA_039602395.1 Deinandra increscens subsp. villosa
ACAGGTGGAACAGCACAGATGGGGAACTTATCAGAAACAACCTCTTAAGCCATCTGGAGAACAATTTTGCTGACTTTGAGCTGAAGCAGGTGAGATGGGTTGAGACAGGTGCTGACCCTGTGACTGGGGATCCAATTGGTGAAGCTAGAAGACCACCTACCAAGCGTACACGAGTGATCAATATGTTGGATGAAATCGAAGACGATACATTGGTCAAAAACTTTGACTGCTGGTGCTATGATCCATCAACCCACGAGGTGGTGGTTCTATGCAAAGGTCTCCGGCAGTTTCGCTTCTATGATCCAGTTGATCTGCTACGTTTTGGAGAAAGAGACATAAAGCTTCTCGCCTCACAACCTATACTTGGTGATGAAAATGATATGGATAATGCTGTGAGGGTGGGAATTTTTCATGGGACTGCAGAGCGGATTGTAGCGAACAAGTGGTGGTCAAACAACGTTCAGAACACTTTCAGATTTGACCTCCTGCTGCCATAGAAGAGAAGCACAAATGCTTCATGCCTAGGGGAAGATTGTTGGGCTAGGTTTATTAAAGGCATGAACATTTGTAATTGGGCTAACTTAGTTTTGTTTTGGGCTTGTTTAGTATTTGTCTAGTGGGCTAGTTAGTGTTTATGATTGGGCCATGTGGGCATCCACTAGGTTTGCGATTTTGGCATGAGGCCTATATAAGCCTCACTTGTAACCGTTTATGATTAAGCATTCTAAATAGCATTTACGATTTCTTCAAAGCATCTTGTGTTTACGGTTTTGATTGGATTGCTTCTAGTAGACGGTTTTCATTCAAGGCTTCATCATTATTCAAGATCTAGCTTATTCATCTACTATTTCTCTTGATTCAATCTTTCACGAGGATTCCGCACTCGTGTTAGATCTTGATATCGTGTGTTCGGGTATTTTTTCGGACCTACACTCTAGAACTTCTGCATATGGATTTGTTTGGTCCAACTAGAGTGATAAGCTTAGGGAAAAGGTCATATTGCTTTGTCATAATTGATGATTTTTCTAGATATACATGGGTGTTCTTCTTAAAAACAAAAGATGAGACTGCTGAATTACTGAAAACACTAATTCTATCTTTAGAAAATCAAGCAAAACTGAAAGTTAAGACAATCAGAAGTGACAATGGCACTGAGTTTAAAAATCATGTTTTGAACTCATTTTGTGAGGAAAAGGGAATCTTTAGGCAATTCAGTGCTCCTAGAACTCCACAGCAAAATGGTGTTGCTGAAAGGAGAAATAGGACATTAATTGAGGCTGCTAGAGCTATGCTAGCAGATTCCAAGTTACCTGTGATATTTTGGGCAGAAGCAGTAAACACTGCATGCTATGTCCAAAATAGGACTTTGATTGTTAAGGGTAAGAACAAAACTGCTTATGAACTTTGGAGAGGTAGAAAACCCAACATTTACTTCTTTAAATCTTTTGGTTGTCCTGTTACTATTCTGATAACTAATAGGTTGTTGCCTAAGTTTGCTGAAAAGGCAGATGAAGGATACTTTGTTGGATGTTCTGGTGTTTCAAAAGCATTCAGAGTATACAATAAAAGTACTAAAATTGTTGAGGAAACCATTAATGTGACTTTCAATGAGAAATCTCCTAACAATTTTGTATCACAACCTGAATGGCTATTTGACATAGATGCACTAACCACTGCTTTCAATTTTACCATTGAGAAGCCATTGAGTTCAATAGTGCAGGAACAGGAACATAAGCAAAATCACATAAGATCTGCTGATGATATCTGGAAGACAAGCACCAAGGATCTGCAAATGCAACCTACTTTCTTTTCATCCATCAGCACCAAGCCTATGAAACCCAACAACTCAAAGAAAACGTCTGAATTTGTTCCTGCTGATACGGAAGTTTTTCCGATCGAACTTCCGGTTGAAGTTCAAACGGATCCTGTAGTTGTAGAATCTCCGGTTGAAGTTCAAACGGAAAACAATTTTTCAGAAAAATCTGAGAACAATGAATCTAATGACTCAATAGACGCTGGTTCAAATGAGTATAGTTTTGAGCATCTGATTTCAGAATCAGTCCCCAGTTCTCATGAAGAAAGTTCAGATCCTGTATCACAAACCAACAATATTGAGTTATTACCTCAACTCAATATTCCTCACATGGAAGAAGCCATGAATTTCCACTATTTCCTGATAGAAGAATTGGAAAGAACCATCCAAGGGAGAACATTATCGGAGACTTGTCAGCTCCTGTGCTGACAAGAAGCAAGTCTATTGATGCAAACATTTGCCTCCATGCTGCATATCTGTCTCAAGAAGTACCCACAAAGATCAATGATTCTTTGGAAGATGAAAGCTGGGTAGAGGCAATGCAAGAGGAACTGTTTCAGATCAATAAACAGAAGGTTTGGGAATTGGTTGACTTACCTGAAGGTGAAGAACCAATTGGAACTAAATGGGTATTCATCAACAAGAAGGATGATAGGGGAATTGTAATAAAAAACAAGGCCAGACTTGTAGCTCAAGGCTACAAACAAGAAGAAGTCATTGACTATGATGAAGTTTTTGCTCCTGTAGCCAGGCTTGAAGCAATCAGAATATTTCTTGCCTATGCTGCATTCAAAAACTTTTTGGTATTTCAAATGGATGTTAAATGTGCTTTTCTGTATGGTCTTTTGGAACAGGATGTGTATGTCAAGCAACCTCCAGGCTTTGAAGACCCTCATTACCCCAACCGGGTGTGCAAGTTGATTAAAGCTTTATATGGTCTCAAGCAAGCTCCTAGGACATAGTATGAGACACTCTCAAACTATCTCCTAGTGAATGGCTACAAAAGGGGAGCTATTGACAAAACACTGTTTGTGAAATCTGATGGCAAAGATACTTTGATGGTACAAATCTATGTTGATGACATCATCTTTGGTTCATCACCCTTCCTTGAAAAATTAAGAGGGACTAGATTTGTAAAATCCTCAAGGTCGATTTGAGATTACAAGTTGTAACCGGCGACGGTGGCTTTTCGCGTCCGATAAACGACCCTCCCGCATTAAACACCGACCCTCTAGATATCAATCGGTTAACACCAAAACTCACTGCTACCCTGGTCATTCGAACACCAAAACTCTCTCCCAAGTTTCAACCTCTCGGACGTGGACTCTCAACAACACCGCAAAACCCGACCGTTCACCTCCAATTTATACAACGCATCGCAACTGTTGCACGATGATCATCGAAACTGCATCAACGTTAGACTCGTGCCACCACGCAGCCATGAATACAGCGGTCTGGTGACTGGAGCACCTTCCCAGTCCGTTTCCCGATGTCGGTTTGAGTTCGTCGCTGTCGTCTGTCCTCGGTTTTCATCCACAACTATGGTAATCCTGAAAACTCTTTGTAGCCGATTGGTAGTGTTTACTGGTCATCTATTCTTCCTTGTAAAGTTCTGGTTCTGAATAATGGTGTCGGGTACACTAGGGTTTTGAGTGGGGAAGAAGGTGACGGAACGATAGCCTAAAAAAAACATGTTTTCTGTTTTACACCAGTCCTCACGACCTGGCGCGGTGGTAAGCTTGTGGCATTGTAGTCAAAACCTTTTCCTCTCGAATTTGTTACCGAATGGCACCCCAGTCTAGTGGCTAAACCCTTTGTATTTGAGCTAGAGGTCACGGGTTCGAACCTAGTGACCCCCAAGCACTTCATTTTATTTTTAAAGTCGAGTTTTGTGGATTTGTTGGACCCAAAACCTATCTTCGATTTGTTTATAAGTTATTTTGGACCCTAAGGATTCTTGTATACATCCTATATCTTGTCTTAATTTTTATATAAAATTCAGTATTTCTTTTATGGAATATTCGATAAATCAAAAATGAATTATATATATAAATATAAATGGAGACGTTTGGAAAATATATTTATATACAAGTGTTGGTTGTTATAAACCAAACGTTTTTGTAAACTATATATATCGTGGAAAATGCATATCTAAATAGTGCATTTATCGTTATTACAATATTAATATTTTTTTTATGCATCAGATATATATATACATATATACATATATATATATTTATATATCTCTACTATCTTATAATGAATATTCTATCCAAGTGGTTGAAAATTAAGATGTACAACTTGTTTATGCATAAGTTACAAGTGAAAATTAAGAGGTACAATCTTTAAGGCTACATGTACAACACACCAATGCATCACTTGATTCTTCTATTCAGCCAGGTCTTCTAAATCCATGAATCAAACCCGGTTAGAACACAACCCGCGTACCATCAGAACTAAACTCTAAACCACATCGGAGACTTCTCTTTATCACATTCTCTATTTCTGAAATTGTTGCAGTGTTCTTTCCCATTTCTCTGATTCACAGTTTCTTAATCCATCAACAACCCTGATAACGCTTTCGTTTTGTCACCATCATTCAAACAATTTTATCCCTAATTCAAACCACAAACATAAAACATAGGCATAAGTACAATCAAAATCGGAAAATCTTGGGTTTTGATATGGAGAAAGCATGTTTCTTCTTCAATCAAACGATTTCAAAAGCAATTCTCAAAACCCAATGATGCACTGGTATGCGATTTGATATTCAAATTCTCCTCTGAAAGTTCGAATGCTTTTTCTAATTTCAATATCTGTTTTGGAGGCACGACTTCCACATGTATGTTTCCATCTCACTGGCTCCGTTTACTTCAATGTTGTTGCATTCTTCTTCGATTCCTTTAAATGCGTTGTTTCTTTGTTGGGTTCGGTTGATTAATCTGAGTTGGAATGATTTTGTGTGTTTAAATGATTTATTTAGGGTTGAATATGTGTTCAGATTGTTTACATTGTACTCAATGTTGTTGCATTCTTCTTCGATTCCTAAAAGTCAGATCTGTTTGTTCTTCTGATCTCTTAGTTGAAGCCTCTTTAGGGCCTCGATCTTGGATGAGCTCTTCAACTGATGTTCAATGTGTTGTTCAGGTAATTACCATCTTCATCTTAATTACCATCTATACTAAAACACTCATCGTCATCGAGGAATTAAGGTACATTTTTTTTTAGATTTTGCATTTTCGTTTTGATAACCATCAGTGCCTGCTTGCTTTGATTCATGTTATTTTAGTATATGATGATTTCATTTGATTTCGTTTCAGGAAATTGTGAGTGCTTTGTTAAAAAATGATGCCTATTTTTTCAACCTAAAAAGTATGCTTAAATGAATACAGTTGATAGTTTGGTTAATGTTCTGGCAAAAGTTTTGTTAATGAAGCTCTAAACTCTTTATGTTTATGTGGGGATGCACTTCTCATCATCAGGGCCTGCAGCAAAAGACCCCAAAGAAGAAGAAACTTGCAGACTAGAACTATACAAACAAAAGAGGTACCTTAAAACAAACTATGTAGTGATGACTATTTGGTTTTGATTTTTAATTTTTTTTTGTATTCATAAAGGTTTTAGGCTTTTACATAGCTTTGTTTGTCTTATTTTTCTACGGTTGACTTTTTTTTCTTTATTTTTACCTTTGCTTTTAATATTTTGGCTGCTTTGCAAGGACTTTATTGTTATTTAGGTGTTATTCAGTTTTTTGGTTTGTTTTTCCTTTTGAATGATTTTGTATCTTCGATGTTTTGATCATGTTTAAGGTATGTTTGCATGCTTCGTTTCCCTCTGTGTGTTTAGTAGTTTCTTTGATTAAAATTGGTTGTGGGTTGTGCTGGTCTGCAAGGATTTATTGTTGTTTAGGTGTTATTGAGTTTTTCGGTTTATTTTTTCTAAATGCCTTTGTATCTTCGATGTTTTGATCGTGTTTCAGGTATGTTTGCATGCTTGGTTTCCTTCTTTGTGTGCTTAGTAGTTTGTTTGGTTAAAATTGGTTATTGTTGCAGTAACTATGTAATTTATTGTCCTTGCTTCAAAACAGGTTTGTTACAGTTGTAGAACCTGTAGCCAAAAGTTGGGAATGTAATAAATATGTATTTATTTAGATCAACCATACTTTTAGGTGAAAATATTGAAAATGGATGATTTAAAGTTAATAAAAAGAGTTTACATCATGCAGCTGACTTCAAGCAGGATGAAATTCGTGCATTCTTTCAAAGCAATTAAACATCTTTTGGTAACATTTCCAAAGCTGTATGATCAAGTTAAAGTTGATCTTAACACTTATGACAGATATGAAAGCTTTCTTCTATTGTTGATCAACTCTTCAAAGGACTTCTTACGACTTATAAATCTTTAAATTTTTATCAATTTAATCATACATATAATACACACACATACATAGCTAGATTGGCCTGTTAAATTTGTGTTTACAGCTCAAAGTGATACATCTGGATCTCGAATCAACGATAATCATGACCATGAGATAGCGGTTATAGGTTTGGTATAACGGGAATACATAATACACTTTAGCATCGAGGATAATGAAGGAGACCAGATACTTGTTGGGGATGTCCCATGGCAGAAAGTAGAGCTTGTTTCGCCAGTGCTAGAATCTCTGGCAGAGGAGCCTAAGAAGCCGGAGCAAAAATAATTTCCTAAACAGGAACGAAAGAAAGATGAGGTACATTATAACTCAACACTTTTTCATATTTAAGTAGTTAATATATATATGAAGCTAACCTTTATAATTTGAATTTTATTGTCAAAATATATGCTTATCTATATGAATTGCTACAATTATACTTTATCGAAATTTATGCATACACATGAATTCTTTCTAGGTGTTCTTTCTAAGTATATCTCTCTATTGTGAAGTGTGGATCAGTTTAATCTGTATAAAGGGAAATGGGGTTCACCGTGCAGGCATGTTAATTATATAAACCATCGCTGGCTTATTCTTGGTGTTAGTGAAAATGGGGTTCACACAAACTTTTGATTACGGTCCGAAATTTTGAAATTTAGATGTTACATTTGAGCAGTGCAGACATGTATAGATCAGAGTTTATACCCATTTGGTTTACTGCTGATTTATTTGATTATTAATGGTGGAGGTTTTCAATTTCTGATAAAGGGTTCGTTTAATGTAGGAAGGTGGAAGAAATCATGAGGCTTCAAGCACCAATGGTGGGAAAAAGATAGGAAGCCAATACCTTTAAGTTCCACACTTTAATGTTAGTAATCTCTTTGTGGACTTTTAGCTTCTAATTGAAATCATATGTTTGTTAATTTATAACTGTCAAAGTTTTGGACTTTCGTTGATACTCCATTATTGAATTTTGGTTTTTGGTAGATATTTGATGGGCATAATGGTATATCGGCTACTATTTTTGTTGATTGCCTGCAGAACTTGTTGTCAACGTGCAGTCAAGCTAATGATGCATATTTATTTATATATTCACTAATTGACTGATCTTACATTCTTATTCCAATTGTTTATATATGGTTTTAGGAGGCTCGTAGGTCACATGGACTAAATGGTCATCTAATTTGGTTCAGAATTTTGAATGCAAATATTTTGTTTTTGGTTCCTATTTGGTCCTAATTTGATTCAAATGGTTTAAATCTTTGCAGCTTTAGGGCTGCTACTTTATGTGGTTTATGTAGGGGTATGCATCTAATGTCTAATTTCGAAGTTCTTATTCAGTTTAACTCAACCGTTTGATCCAAATATTTAAATCATTTGCAGGTTGAAAGCTGTTGTTCTATGCTACTGGTGACGCGAAAGGCTCTGTTTGATCCAAATACTTAAATTATGTGGCTTCTACACAGCCACTTGTTTTACTTTCGTGTTAGCCATAGACGTGTGGCGGCGATGCAATAATACTGAAGCCATAATATAGAAGATTACACTTCATAATATGTACTTTACATATTATTGTTGGGTAAACATTTGCATCACTTGCACTACAAATTAAAAGATTACTCGATCTGCAGATACTTGCAGGTATTAGGATCACTATAGAAGTCATTACCTCATATGTACTCCACCATACTTGGTAGCTGAAGTAAGAGTAACTAGGGTGACCATATAAGGCACATTACCGTTACGGGTGCACACGTAAATGTAATTTGAAGTGTATGGGAGTCTTGGAGAATCCTACTAAGCAAGCCAATGGTCGTATGGGGACCAAATTCCTGTAATGTTTTTTATTATTCCCGTGGCATTGAATGTTGAACATGTTGAACTCAACCGGATGATTGAAGTCATCTTTCTTTATAAATACTATCGCACGCGATCTTATCTCTCATATATATGGATTATAATCCCTTCGAGAACCCGTTGAAACATATTATAAATGCTAGTCCAGAAGGGGCATCGTTTCACTCGTGTACTTAAATGACAAGTTTTTTCTTGACTGCGAAAACTCTTGAAAAAATCTTTGACTGGTTTGAATTCATATTGAATCATAATTCTACCTTCACGACCTTACCAACCATATCAATCCCTGGAACTTTACGATTGTGAGACCCTTTGGATATATGTTCACCGGACAGATACCTAGACAACATTAGATGAATGAACTGGATATATCATATACCGTGAACATTGAAGCATATTTCTCTCTAATGGAGATAATGACAGTGAAGAGTCTTCCTGTTTTCAAACTAATGACTTCCAGCTTTAATGTAATGACTACTCTGATTGACCTTCTGAATATCAACTTCTTATGATTCAACAACCGGTAATTCCTGATTTTTTACGTTTTTGTAATCTTTATGCCTTGTGTAAGCTTTTAAGCTTTGGAACTGGAAAGTATTACACATTTGGTTAGCTTTTCAACTAGTTCACACAATCAAAGATGAGAGCACCTTGTGCCTCAATCGCAGTAATAATACAAAGCTTTTTATGAAAACCCTACTTACACCCATCGAGCATGAACTTCTTGTTATCTATAGCTAATTGTACCATTGACCTGCATTTTTCCTTCTTACGCATTGAGTACACCAAGTTATCCATACATTTCGCATATTTATTAATGCTCGTGTCGTAACAACTATCGGCAAATTGTTGGTACACGAATCCTCGTCATTCTTTTCATAAAACTTTCATTGATGAACCCCCAGCTTGAACTTAAACCTTGTTGGCCTATATAAATATTTTTTTTCATCGTCTTGAAATATGAAGCGTAATGATATTCGCACTGTGTGTGCCAACCTCTCGACAATCTTCATTAGAATAGCAAACCTTACGCATCTTACTGGGATCGTGGATGCAAACTCTTACACCTTTTGTTTGCACAACGTATTGAGGTCTTAACCTCTCACCCCCTTGCATTCCAACGTTTAGGAGAAGCTTAACGTCCTCTATTTTAGATAATGGTTCGACTAGTAGATAGTAATGGTAGGTAGCTGGTACACCTTTAAGGTGCTGGTGGTGTGGTGGGTTAGCTGCGGTACACCCTATATATAAACATTAGTGGCACGTTGAATGTTGGACCATTACCATACCAAGGGGGTTGACTTTAGAGTCATCCGCAAGAACCTCATATTGAGAAACTCCATCTAACGGGACTATATCCTTGACAAAACTGCTTAATGGTACTTTCTTCGAGATTATCGATATCTCTTATGTATTTCTACCAAAAGTGACATGCCCGAAATAATCAAACTCCGTGCATTTAGAAAACTCTCCTACATGAGTTCTGACTCAGATGAACATCAACATTTTAGAAACTGAAGATTTTCCCTTATGAATGACAACCACCTGATCGGATGATCAACTCCAACTTTTAAGGGAATATGTTGACCTCCCTTTTAGGGAAAACTAATTTTGAATTGACTGTTTTTTTTTTATAAACTTACTACTATTTCTAAAGACATACCTCCGATCCTCTCCTATGAAACACATGAAATGATCTCTTGATTCGTGGTAACCTGCACTAAACCCTAACAAAAACTCATATGTACAGTTATCCAAAACCAAACCGCTTTTGAATACTTTGATGCTCTGTGTTTCGAAGAAACACGTTTAATTCAGGCTCATGTCATTCAAAACTTTCAAACTCTATTTCAACCAATATTTTGGAAATAATGATTCATATCACATGGAGCACAAAAACACCAAGGAGATTGGGCACACTGGCGAGCTTACAAAATGAAGATTCCCTAATGAGACGTTTACTCTATTGGATTGTATAATTGTTGACACGTTCACTTGGATATCTATTTAAGCGAATTCCTTGCCAAATCATGTCAAGCACGCTATATATATTTCTCTCTGAATTTTATAATATTCATTACATTATTTGCATATCCCTGCTAGTAACTTCACCGGTGCCAGTTTAAACTCACATGTCATTTTTGATATGTGTAGTTGCGACTATCATAAGCTTGTTATCTCATCGCTTACCTCAAATTCACGAACTAAGACGTTGGCTCTTTTCCTTTATTTGCTATTCTCATGCTTGATGTCGTGCGTATTCCTGCAGATCACTTTTTGATATTCGGTACCTCATAGATTGCACTTTTATTTGATTGGATCTTCACTCTAAAACTTTTGGATTCTTTAGCAAGGTAATGTGCATGACAATATGTTGTATGATACTGAACTCCAACTTGAAAATGAACCTAATTGTCTACGTTGGTTCTTGCATAATTCTTAACAAATTGAGTAATTCTATTCTAAACAAAATGCTATGTGTTACCTTTTAAATGACTGTGAGCTTTTGATTGGATTTCTATTTGGTCCTCAGTCCTTTTATCACAAAATCAGTGTGATGCCAGCTATGTTTGAGAAACTGTTGAACAATTTTAACTATGATAAATAATGTGTTTGCTAGTGACCTTCTTATGAGAAATGTTTATAAAACATACGTGTTATGCATGCTAAAATTTGCGAATCTAATCCTATGTTTAGGGTATATAAATTGATTAATAATTGAAGTGTTGATTTAAACATAAGTTGAGGAGAATTGCATGATCAGTTATGTGTATAAACGTGTTAGGAACAAGAAAATGACATGTTGTGAATGTATTAGTTTGATTGGGTATGAAAACCATACACCATACAAGGTCCTAAGTCTCCTACCTCAGTGGGAATGACAAGACTGTGTGAAGTTGTCCCGTCAGCTTTGCACTGTATGGGTTGTGTTGGTTCGTTTATGAACTTATATGCTTGAGATATGCCATGCTAGTATTATATGATGGTATATCGGATGTTAGGACAATTGTATGCATTGTATGGTAAAACCTTCATGGTAGATTGCATGCTAGTATTCTTTGACCGCATCAACCTTTAAAAGAAATCTAAATAGAAACTTGTATACTATCCGAACCGTTATTGCATGGCATGTGTATTTCGAATTGCAATGTTATTATGAATCATGTGAACTTAATTGGTCATAACTCCATAAAGTACTAAATCGATCAGTGGATCCTCGTGTTAACTTGATCAGTCTTAAGTAATTCTATGCTATTTGCTAGTTGATAGGAAAATTTATATGCTTACGTTTTCATTAGGCAACGGGTCAGTTAAACAAACAATCATTGGCTTGATGCACATATATTTTCTTGTACTCAAATTCCCTTATCTTCGATTCGACTGGATTATTGGTGAATGCGAACTCCTTAACTGAAAACGAGACACGACGTGGGAACCTCACTCCAAGCATTGGGTACTATAGCTGGAGACTACTCTGACGTATTATGATTCTTCTTCGTATTCAAATTTTGATTCCAGGTACTTATGTTAACAAGTCTTTCTGTTCGGACTTGCCACTTGACACGACCCCCCCTCTAATGCAGTCGTTCGACCTTTCTCGTTAAAAAAAACGCTTAACCAAAGAAACCACTTTCTACACTTTTGATCAGAATTTTTAAAAATTTTGTAAACCTTTGTGTAAGGAACTTCAAGTTCTGAAGAATTCCGGCTGAACTTCAGTTTTGTCAATTCCGGTTGAAGTTGAAGCGGAACTCCCACTTCAAGCGGAACAGCAAGTTCAAGCGGAAAGAAGCAGTTTTGTCACTTAGTGAATATTCCGGGTGAACTCGATTATCCATCAGATAATGAGTTCAACCTGACTTTTCCTGAGATGTCTTTTCAGCAGTCCCATCCTGCAAAAGCTTCTCGTATGCTTCTATATCTGCCCAAGCCGCTCTCCTAAAGTAGATTGTTGCTGTCAACACGCAAGTCATTTCAAATGTCGAAGTTTAATCTTTTGGTAGCTTAGATTTGACTTTGTAATGTACGATCTAGAATAGATCGCATGAGATCAATGGCTGTGATTGATCTCATCTGCACTATATATAGCTTGTTACCTCTTAGTTTACATAGTGTGGTTATCACTTGTAATAATGTAGCTTTGAGTTAATGCAAATAGTGCCGAGTATTTGATACTTTGTTGTTACTACTATTCTGCAAATCAAGCATTTACATTATACAAGAATTCGACTTTGCTTAAGTTAAGTGAAATATAACTTTAATTCCGCAGGGTTATATTTGCAAGTAAAGGGCTTTGTTTAAGTTTAACTTTGACTTATAACGATCCTACAATTGGTATCAGAGCCTTGGCTCTCTACTTTGAAGACTTCTAGTGCTTCAAAGTTGATACTTTACTTGCTTACTTAATTTTAAGCTTTTTCTGTTTTACAAAACTGTTTTTCACAATGACTGATTTAACTCTTGGTTCACTTAATGGTAGCTCTAACAAACCACCGATTTTCACTCCTGATGACTTTGATACTTGGAAACTCAGGATGAAAGGTTTTGTTAGAAGCCTAGACAGACGCATTTGGAACAGGTTGACTGTAGGTCCTTACAATCCAACTGTTCAATCTGCTGACGATGCCCAAGTGCAAATACCAAAACCACTAGACAAATATGTTGAAGCTGATTATACTGAGCTTGAATATGATCACAAGGCCTACTGGACACTCCAGGCTGCATTACCCAACTCTATACTAGTAGGGTTCAAGGGACATAAGACAGCACATGGCTTGTGGAATGCTCTCAGTGAAATGTATGAAGGGTCTAGTGAAGTTAAGGAAAACAAGAAAGATGTTTTGAAACAAAGATATGAAAACTTTACTTACAAAACTGGTGAATCTATGACCAACCAGTATCTTAGATTTGTTTCACTTCGTGATGAATTGCAAAAGGTAGAAGTAAAAACTGAACAGGCTGATGCCAACAGGAAGTTCTTGAGATCATTACCTCCAGCTTGGACTGTCTACACAGTCAGCATTAGGGAGTGCAAGGATCTCAAAAAGCTTAAACTAAGTGAACTCCATGGAGTCCTTAGTGCTTATGAAATGGAGCTTAATTTTAAGCAAAACAACTTTCCTGAAGCATCACCACAGTTGCAAACCACTACTTTGGTTACAACTGATTTTCAAAAGATCTCAAATTCATCTCAATATTACTCACCCTCAGTCAGTTTCATTGAGTCACCTAGAGGCTCAGAGAGTTCTTCAACACTGTTTGACAACTCTGACTCTGCCTATGTGGCAACTGACTTATCTCAAGGCTTCACACGTGAAGACTTGGAATGCATAGGGGCATATGATCTAGAAGAGATGGACATTTTAACTCAATTAGCTATGGTTTCTGTAAGGGCCCAAAGATTTTATAAAAGAACTGGAAGAACTTATAAAGGGTCAAAGGGATCATCAATTGGATTAGATAAATCTAAAGCTAAATGTTATAATTGTCACCAACTTGGTCATTTTGCCAGGGAATGCAAGCAGCCAAGGAGAGATGGACAGAACAATAACAACAATGTGCAACTGAGACCAAATCATGGAAGCAACAACAGCAGCAGTCAACACAAAAACAACAGCAATCAGCAACCAACTCAACCAAAACCACTTGGAAATCAAAATGTGGTGGCAGCTGTAGCTAACCAGACTGAATGCTATGAGTGGGATGACTTTATCACTGAGTTTGAGCCAGTCAACCATGCTTTGATGGCTAAAGAAGATTCAACTGAACAGGTAAATGAAATTCCTGAAAAAGTTTTCGAAAATCTGTGCAACCCTGCCTGCATAGAACAAGTGTCAAAATACATGAAACATAACACTGATTTGATTGATGAAATTTCTAACTTGAATGAGTTAAAGAATTGCTTTAGGAAAACTGAAACAGCATACATCACCAAAATTGAAAATTTAAACAAAGAATTTGATGTTTTGAAGCAAACTAACTCCATTTTGGAAACACGATTAGAGGACTTGTTAAACAAAGAATTTGATGTTTTGAAGCAAACTACAAATGTTTTGAAGCAAACTAACTTCCTCCAGGCTTTGAAGACCCTAATTATCCCAACAGGGTCTGCAAGCTGATTAAAGCTTTATATGGTCTCAAGCAAGCTCCTAGGACATGGTATGAGACACTCTCAAACTATCTCCTAGTGAATGGCTATAAGAGAGGAGCTATTGACAAAACACTGTTTGTGAAATCTGATGGCAAAGATACTTTGATGGTACAAATCTATGTTGATGACATCATCTTTGGTTCATCCAGTGCTGCCTTATGCAAAGAGTTTGAGAGTTTGATGCAATCTAAGTTTGAGATGAGTTCAATGGGAGAACTGAACTTCTTCTTAGGCTTGCAAGTGAAGAAAATTGCAAATGGAGTTTTCTTGAACCAGTCCAAATACATTCAAGATATGCTAAAAAGGTTTGATATGCAGTCTGTTTCAACCTCAAAAACTCCCATCTCCACTTCTCATAAGTTACACAGTGATTTAAGTGGCAAACCAGTGGATGTTCACCTCTACAGGGCAATGATTAGATCACTGCTCTATCTCACAGCCAACAGACCTGACATCATGTTTAGTGTCTGTTTATGTGCTAGATACCAGTGTCAACCAAAGGAATCACACATGTTAGCTGTGAAGCGAATCTTTAGATACCTTAAAGGACAACCAAAGCTTGGGTTGTGGTATCCAAAGAACTCAGATTTCTACTTCAAAGCTTACACTGATAGTGATTATGCTGGTTGCAACTTGGATAAGAAATCTACTTCAGGAGGATGTCAATTTTTGGGAGAAAGACTTGTGTCTTGGCAATGCAAGAAGCAAACATGCGTGTCTACTTCTACTGCTGAGGCTGAATACATCGCTGCATCAAGCTGCTGCAGTTAAGTCTTATGGATCCTGAATCAAATGTTGGATTATGGCATCAAGTTCATGGAGACTCCTATCCTTGCAGACAACAACAGTGCTATATCAATCACAAACAACCCAGTTCAACACTCAAAAGCAAAACACATTGATATCAGGTACCATTTTATTAGAGATTGTGTTGAGAAACACTTGATTAGAATGGTCAAAGTTCATACAGATCAACAATTGGCTGACTTATTTACCAAAGCATTTGATGAAGCTAGATTTTTCTATCTCATTAGTGCCATTAGTATGATGAACTTTGACTGATTAAACTGTTTTCACAACTCTAATAAAAAGAGGGACATGTGCTCTAAAGCCCGTCTCTTGATACAAAAAGAAAAAGAAAATGAAAATCTTTAGTGTTAATCAGACTACTTATCAATTCATAGTCAGCAACTACTGATAAAGCTATGAATAATTAACACAAATTTAAAAAAAAAAAAAAATCATGTGTTTTGGATTTCCGGTTCAAGTTCAGGTTCAAACTGAGAAGACAACTTTTGAAATTCACCGGGTGAACTTCAAGCGGAAAAATGCTTTAAAATGATGTGGAAATTTATTTTGAAAACAATTCTTTCAAGCGGAAAAATTGTCCCCTTGATGTTCAGACGGAAGCATTTCTGTTTTTAAAATAAAGGAGAAAATGGGTTCCGCTTGAACTTCCGGGTCAACAAAGTCAAAGTCTCATTTAATTACCCGGAAGGCATACTTTTCTAAGCGGATATACATTTATTTACCCATTAAATTTTTAATTGATTAAAATCCGAGGTTTCAGTAAATTAACTTTTGGATAAGGACATGCTTTAACCAGTTGTACCATATAACCCATAAAGCACCTGTCTCATCAGTCACTGAACCGTCGATTTTTAACCTCTCTCCTCCTCGTCAGCGTCGTAAAAGGTTAAAGCCCTAAATTACCGTCACTTTCCCATTTTCATCAAACCCCACTCCGCTATTACTCCCGAATTCCTCTCATCTCCTCTCCAATAAACCTCCGTAAACCGTCAACCTATGCCAACAATGGATCCTAAGGGGAAGGCAAGTGGCAAAAGGCCCGTAAGTGACTCCAAGTTTCCAGTAGAACACAATCTTGTGGCGTATCTAGAGCCACCGAGCAAAACCGACATCTACAACGGAATGATTGACTTCATAAAAAGTTCTCATCTTCACCATGCGCTTACTGTCGAAGCAGAAATTTTTGAAGAAGTACTAGAGGATTTTTGGTCACACGCTAGGGTTACTGAAAGGGTAAATGGTAGTGAAGCGATTATGTCAACCGTTCAGGGCATTGAAGTCGAAATCGACGAAGCTAAAGTTAGAAGAGTGCTGAAACTAAGGGATGATGATGGATATGAGATAGTCGATTCAAAGAAATATCTTCGACTATTCAGAGATCTAGGGTACGGTGGTTCACTGCAAAGCAAAACCATCAAGAAGGGGCAGTTACCATACAAATGGAGGTTCTTGGCTCACACAATATTGGTATGCCTATCTCCAAAGAAGGGTGGATTTGATGAGCTTGCTAGCGAACAAGCATCTGCCTTCTATTCGGTGATAAAGGGTGAGAATTTTAATTTCTCTAAACTCATTTTTGATGCCCTAAAATCAAATGTCCAACCTGATTTTATCTACTTATACCCAAGGTTTTTAACTTACATTCTCAAAGAAGAGTACCCCCAACTTGTGTGGCTTGGTACAATTTTGCATTCCAAACTTCTAAATGAGAAAACTTTTTCTAATCTTGCTGTAAATAAGTCTGCATTTCTTGGAAGGGACACTGACTATCCCCTACCAACTCCAAGGCAGTTTCCTGATGAACCTGCTAATGCTAAGGTTCAAACAGAAACTGCAGCAGCAACTGAGCTCCCTGCTCAAGATGACAGAGCTGCAAATCCCATAGTTTCTGATCCCACATCTGACCCTGCTTCCTCAAGACTAAAAACCTTTCAATCTAAAAAGAGGAAAGCTCACAATCAATCTACCATTGCAACTTCCTCCACTGAAACTCCTCCTGTCATTTTTAAAAGACAGCGACAAGTGGTCATTAGGTCTCCTCCACCTAGTGCCACAACCCAACCCGAAGCTTCTAACCCCGCTCCAGGAAAATAGCCCAAGCGGAAACTGTTTAAATTGGGATTCTCTCTTAGGGATGAACCTTCGTTTCAGGGGGAGTCGTTAGAAGCAGATGCACAATCCCCGTCTGAACATATTTCACCCCTTCAACCCCAATCACCTAGGAGTGACAGTGCTATCAATCTTGGCTTATGTGAAGGTGTTATTAACTCACCTACCACATTACATGAGAACATCCTGATAAGCCAAGACCCTGCAGCACTGAACCTACACTCCTCACCGGAGGTGAATCTCGGGAGTTTTGAAGAGATTCATGCGGAAATGGATGCTGCTGCCCAGGGACCCCCACTGGACCTTGGTGTCAGCAGTAACATCAATAAGACCCAATCTGCGGCAATCTTCTCTGAATCAGCACTTGAGGCTCCTTTATTGGAACCGAGAGTTGTTGTGACAGACGAAGAGAATCCCAGGTGCCAAGAAGCCATGGGTACCACATCTGATCAATCTAGGATTGATAGCTTGGTTTCGTCCAAGGATGCTGGTAAAAAGCCAGTTGAGGACAGTTTTACACTACCAGAATTGACGAACTTGTACCTATCTCTCCAAGCACAGGTTGATACTCTAAATGCAACTGTTGCTAAACTGGTGAAAGCTAATCCTACTAATGCTGAAGCAGGTCCTTCAACCCTTCATAGAGATGCTGATGAAGCTGTAATAGCTGAAGAAGCTGATACTGTCAAATTGGGGGAGAAGATGCCCTCAAGGCCTGTCATTACTGAAATTGAAGAAGATCAGAGGATACCGGCTGAATTTAGAGCCACAACTTGTCAAAGAATCGGTATAAATTCCTTCGATGTTGAAGAGTGTTGGGTCAACATTAAATGCAGTCAACTGATTACTATTTCACCTTTTGAGGATCCCAACCTCACAGAGCTTGTTCAATCTTCAATGTTGATTGCTGGTGCTCTACCTGAGCACATCAACATGATCACTACACTCCTAAAAGATGTCATCTTTCCGGCTGAAAGAGCCAGTGATCACAGCAAAGCAACTGAAGAAAGCACTGCAACCACTGTAGTTGCTACACTCACCGAAGGAGAAGATGAGAATCCTATTGGTGAAGATGAAGGCACAGAGGTGCTGGAGATTGCTGACATAGAACCTGAAGTCACCAAACCTCAGGTGATGACTGAAGATCAATCTACTGTTCAAGCGGAAGTTCAGGCGGAACTTCAAGCGGGAGTGTTTGTGGAAGCTGAAACTATCGTTCAACCGGAAACCCAATCAACTGCCCAGGTGGAAACTTTTGGCCCTGGCAACTCATTTTTTGGTGTTGATGGGTCTGCTGAACCAACTGTGGTTCAACCGGAAGAACAGGCTGATTTTCCTAAAACAATTCAACAGGGTGTTCAAACTCCAGAGGCTAAAGCTATACAGAAGATGGTAGAAGATGCCAAAAGGATAGCAGAGGATGAGAGGCTAGCAAAAGAACTTCAAGAGGAATTTGATCTATACATGCAAAATTCTGTCTTTGAAAATTTACTGGAATAGGCAAAGACTAGGTCTTTCAACTGGAGACTGAAGGATTATGATTTGGATGCTGTGACTGAAGCTGATAGGCAGAGGTTAATTTCTAATATTGCCTCCATGTTGCCAACCAAGCTAATAAGAAATGATGAGAACTAAAAATTGTTGAAGAAGGTCAAAAGGGCAATTGTGGTCAGAAACATAAGAACTGAAGAAGAGGTAGCTCAAATGCAAGTCAAAGAACTGTGC
The DNA here is from genome assembly GCA_039602395.1 of Deinandra increscens subsp. villosa. Taxonomy (NCBI): domain Eukaryota; kingdom Viridiplantae; phylum Streptophyta; class Magnoliopsida; order Asterales; family Asteraceae; genus Deinandra; species Deinandra increscens. The sequence continues at coordinate 66,566,219 of JBCNJP010000023.1, forward strand.
CGATTGATTGATTCAATCTTTCACGAGCTAAAAGGAGATATAGTTGCTGTCAACCCAAAGCTTGTGATGCCTGCACCTTTAGAGCTCACCTCAGGTATGTCAACTCATATATATTTTAAACTTGAGATCACTGATGATGCAGATATCCCTCCTCCACCTTCCTTCATATATGACCCAAATCCCATGCGTACATCTGTTCCATCCCTTCTACAGTCACTAGCCATCATACCCTACAAACCACCCTCCATCTCCAAGAAAGTAGCCACCAAGCTTGCCAACCCGAGATACAGAACTGAAAAATTCACACCCATTATTCCTTTCAAGAAGAAGCCTCCACCTACTATAAACTTTTCTGATATTTTTCCACCAACTCCACCTTCTAGCCCAACTTCTGAAGCCAGTAAACCACCACCACATACCTCCCTTCCTCCACTCACCATCAAAGAACTTTCCACCACCTCCAAACCTACTCAAGATCAACCTGATGTCTCTTCTCAGTCCTCAAAAGGAAAAGCTCCAAAAGTAATAGAAACAACTGATGATTCTAATGAGGAAAACAAATAGAGAAAGAGAAAACTGCTGCATCACAAAAGAAAAAGAGAGCAAAGGCCAAGGAAAAGAGGCCCACCCCGGCAAAACAAAATTGTTGGGTGGACAATTAATGAAGACACTTTTGACTTCAAATTCCAGTGCCTAAGTGGGATCACCAGAGTAGTGAATGCTCATCTTGCCACCAAAATGCTTGACATCTTCCAATTATTAAACATCTATGCGAAAATGCAAGGGATAATGAGTTTGTCCAGAGCTGAGCTCCTGCTAAGAATGATCATAGAACCAAAAGTGCTCGAGCATGGACTGTTCTCTGAAACTCAGGTTGATGAAGACATTGAAGAAAACACAACCAGTCCAATAAAGTTTGTGATTTGGGAAGAAGAAGAAAAACTCTTCTATGTACACAGGGCAGATAGTAGCTTCACAACCCATAAAGAAATTAATGTTTAAGATCAGTGGAATGAACAAGATTGGGAAGCTCTACAACATGCTAAGGTCACCATGACCAGCATGAGTGATCTCTCAAAGGATGTGAATGCAGGGGTTAAGGTCTTCGGCAAGTAGGTTAAGGAGAAGAAAATGTTTGGGTACAAGTCAATTTTGAAGATGAACTTTGACTTAGAAGAATAATTTGACAGCATCAGCTTAAGGGGAGATTGTAAGGAACTTCAAGTTCTGAAGAATTCCGGCTGAACTTCAGTTTTGTCAATTCCGGTTGAAGTTGAAGCGGAACTCCCACTTCAAGCGGAACAGCAAGTTCAAGCGGAAAGAAGCAGATTTGTCACTTAGTGAATATTCCGGGTGAACTCGATTATCCATCAGATAATGAGTTCAAACTGACTTTTCCTGAGATGTCTTTTCAACAGTCCCATCCTGCAAAAGCTTCTCGTATGCTTCTATATTTGCCCAAGCCGCTCTCCTAAAGTAGATTGTTGCTGTCAACACGCAAGTCATTTCAAATGTCGAAGTTTAATCTTTTGGTAGCTTAGATTTGACTTTGTAATGTACGATCTAGATTAGATCGCATGAGATCAATGGCTGTGATTGATCTCATCTGCACTATATATAGCTTATTACCTCTTTAGTTTACATAGTGTGGTTATCACTTGTAATAATGTAGCTTTGAGTTAATGCAAATAGTGTCGAGTATTTGATACTTTGTTGTTACTACTATTCTGCAAATCAAGCATTTACATTATACAAGAATTCGACTTTGCTTAAGTTAAGTGAAATATAACTTTAATTCCGCAGGTTTATATTTGCAAGTAAAGTGCTTTGTTTAAGTTAACTTTGACTTATAACGATCCCACACTTTGACATCTTCCCAACACCTGGTACACATTCTTGTTCATAACATTCATTACTCCTTTTGGAGTAAAGAACCTGGATTCTTCGATGCATAAATGTCAATTCGATTCTTGAATTAATTGTCAGTAATTTAAATTTCGGGACGAAATTTCTTTAAACAAGGGGATGATGTGACGACCCATAAAATTTTCTTTCCTTCTAACCAGCTCACTAGCCACATCGTGCAATTTTCGGGACGAAAATTCTTTAACAAGGGGATACTGTGACAATCCGTCTTTTCATGTCGTTTTCTGATTTAACATAAACCTAAACTATTATAAATGTTGTGTGAACATTTATGTGATTGACTAATGTAGACTTTATTATCTAGGGTTTGTGTAACTATCATCTATACGAGCATACACTTGAGTCCAGACGTTTTGTAATTTATAAATATACTAGGTTTGTTACCCGTGGGGCACCCGGGCCACATTTAGTAAAGTATTTGTATGCAAATATTGTTGGCACCGTTGTAGTAGACTTATATTTGGAGTTCATGCTGTGAATAAAGGTTTTCTTGATGGAATATTTATTTGTAAAAAAAATGGATGTAACTAAGTGTAGATATAAAATAGATTTATTGACGTTAATTTTATTGACATTTCGTAGTATGCTTGTAGTTAGTACATGGTTAACAAACATGTAAGATTTACAAATCCCTCAATACTTCCTTGTATACCACGTTAGATGAAGTATTTGTAATATTTCCTTCTTTGTCGAATATTAACAACTTCAAACCTTCTCTACTCTTAACTCTCGATAGCTCCACATACAATTGATCGTGCGAGAAAACATGTTTCTTAAAAAATAAGCTAACCTTTGCGAGTGGTTGTTCTTGGCTTTGAAATGGATTTTGTTGTCCAAAGGTGTTAAGCTAAGCCTCTGAATGAAAGTCCGATATCAAGTATTAGGGCCTGATATTATTGTAGCCTCGATTACACGATTTCTCAATGATACGACTTTCAATCTTGTTCCCTTACGTAACCTGCTTTTTGATCAATATTCCTAAGTAACATTACAGAAACCCCCACCTTTAGAATGAGCTCACGGTTTGCCAAACCTAAAATATTTGAGACTATTTAGAATATCAGGAGCGTATAGTCTTATCCAATGCTTCAAAGGCATGTTTGTTTATTATTGGCGCCTCGCCCCAATTAATCAATGATGTTTTGTTTAATAACGTGGTAATGTCACTAATTTGTTTTATTCGGCAAAGTGAGTACTCAGATTGAAGGGGAATTAGATGGCAATACACAAAGATGAACAACATGCTACTTTTAATTCTGAATTATTCATAATAAATGCAGAGATCATGCTACTTTTAAATACACGGTTCATAAGTTGAGTGATAAATACAAGAATTTCAAAAACATTAGACACCAATTTGACAATCATGGCAGTGAACAAACATAAATAAAAGGGGAAACTTGATTTGGAGGAGACATACATAAAGTGGTGAAAATTCTAACCGCCCTTCAACAATATTTATAAATTCCTTGCTAATATAACTGTCAAGAATACAGAATGACTAAACTTTGGGTGTGTCTTGGTATAATTACTAACATATAAGAATATGTGTGTTCATAGTATATTAGTATTATAAAAGTTCATATACAACTCTGAATCAAGAATTCCTAATAATTGCTGGCCTATAATTATGAAGCTGGCATGATTAATTCTAAAGTCTCAAAGTGGCTATACATAAGCTGAACTCAAGTTTAGATCCAATTGCCACGGTTCTTATTGAAGAAAAACTGATAAAATCAAAGACGTAAAAAGGGTAAAGACTCATTTAAAGATCAACGAAAAAAGGCTGATTCAACTAAATATTATAAGAAATAATTTTGCAGGATTTAAGGATCAATTTTGGCTGACAAAATTTATACGTATATATCTATGGAAAGACTGAATCAATCAGTTATTACAACATACACTCATGAAAGCAGTAAATGGTTATATTGCTAGAATTCTACTTCAAGATTCATAGATAAAGGCTAACTTGACATTCTTTTCAAATTAACACACAATTTAGCAGATTTTAAAGGTTCAATTATCATATGATGTGTAGACTCATAAATAAAAACAGATAAAATAAAAAGTGTCAAGTTAGTAAAGTCATAATTTTTTATCATAAAACACAAGTAACACATACATTAAGCTATTCCATAGTGTTAATTTATAATTCCATTTACATACATACCAATAATAATCAAGATGTGGAAGAATATGATACCAAAACTTAAACCTGAACAAAATTTATCAATAAAAGAAAGAGGTGGAGAACAGAAACATGCACATCAAACATAAGACCAACAACATATAAATACAAATAATAATCAAGACGTGCAAGAAGTACCTCCCTTTATAATTCAACTTATAGTCATTCTATCCCCAAGGATGAAATATTCAACAGTGCCTAATTACCTACGTTAGGGGATTTATCTAAATTGAAATGTTTTGTTATCAAAATAGTTCATTCTTTGAGGTATGATCATGTGGGCTGAAAGCAGCCACAAAGGCAGCCTCTATGAACCTAATGGGATACATCAACTTCATCACCTAGTCGATTCATCTGCCAGAACGATACTCATAAGGTTACATAATTATGAATGATATCAGTGAGAAAACAACAACATCTGAAATCATTTAAAGGTATTGAGATCAAGATGTGTGCCTTCGTGTGAAGAATCATCCAAATCAACATGTTCATCTAAATAAAGTTTTTTGGAGGCTAATTGCACCAAAAAAATGAATAGCAACATCCCTGGCGTAATGTTGTTGCTTCAAGAGTGAATTGCAATTTGATTCATAGTGTAAAAAAGTTTGTGACTAAAATCAAGATCTAGAAGAAATTAAGATTACCTATTTAGAATACCTTCTACAGAGTGCAACAAAGGGTGTGGCGATTGTTCGCAAACGGAGAAGCTGGAAGACCCTGCCACTGAGTAAAGCAGGAAGCCACAATCAAATTAAAAAGAGTGAGGAATAACTGATTTATCCCCGACAAAAAAGAAAATATTAGAGCGGACATAGAAGGAAGAATAGAGCATTAGGATTGAAATTCATACCGGTGAGAGAATCGTTAGTTTGTTGTATGGTCGAAGAGATTAAACACACCGCCGTTTATTAGGAGAATGATTTAGGAAGCAACAATTGAAACCGCCGCCGTTTGACATCTCCAATTGAATTTGCGATTCAATTCCAGAGAGAAGGTGACTGATGAGGAAACTCTTCAATTCCAAAACTGATAAATTAAATGTGAATGGTTAGAGAGAAGGAGCCTAATGCGATTTAGGTTTAGAAAAAAGGGGGGAGCGCGCGTGGATGAGTATTGAGCGGGAAAATAAGAATAGGGAGTATTAGAAGAAAGACACGTGGCAAAAAGATCTTTACTTATTAAAGTAGTAGATGTGTGGCTTATGATTTCATGTGATATATATGTATATATATGCACATTAGAATCTATTATTCTATGAGGACGAGGTGTCACGTAATTATACGTGACGTTTTCATGATTTCATGTGAGTCATGCACGTGTCGTTATGATTTTATGTTCGTCATTCTATGTGAACTTAAAACATATTTATGAATTATTATTCATGATTTTATGTGGCATTATGTGCTTATACATGTTATACGTTAAATATGTTTTGACATATACACGTTTGGTCATCGTAATGTTATCCTAGTTAAATCCCGTTAAGAGTTCGTTAATGTTTGTAAACCTTGAGGGCCCGGAATTGCCAGTTTTCAAACTGTTATGGATCAAACAAACCTTGAGGGACTGAAGTCGTATATCCCTGAATTCATTACCCTTCCTTGAAAAATTAAGAGGGACTAGATTTGTAAAATTCTCAAGGTCGATTTGAGATTACAAGTTGTAACCGGCGACGGTGGCTTTTCGCGTTCGATAAACGACCCTCCCGCATTAAACACCGACCCTCTAGATATCAATCAGTTAACACCAAAACTCTCTGCTACCCTGGTCATTCGAACACCAAAACTCTCTCCCAAGTTTCAACCTCTCGGACGTGGACTCTCAACAACACCGCAAAACCCGACCGTTCACCTCCGATTTCTACAACGCATCGCAACTGTTACACGATGATCATCGAAACTGCATCAACGTCAGACTCGTGCCACCACGCAGCCATGAATACATCGGTCCGGTGACTGGAGCACCTTCCCAATCCGTTTCCCGATGTCGGTTCGAGTTCGTCGCTGTCGTCTGTCCTCGGTTTTCATCCACAACTATGGTAATCCTGAAAACTCTTTGTAGCCGATTGGTAGTGTTTACTGGTCATCTATTTTTCCTTGTAAAGTTCTGGTTCTAAATAATGGTGTCGTGTACACTAGGGTTTTGAGTGGGGAAGAAGGTGACGGAACGATAGCCTACAAAAAATAAACATGTTTTCTGTTTTACACCAGTCCTCACGACCTGGTGCGGTGGTAAGCTTGTGGCATTGTAAGAACGGGTCGCGGTTTCGAAACCTGTAACCCCCAAATTTTTTTGGTTAACTTCTGTAAATCGGATTTCCTTGCCACAGTGTAGTCAAAACCTTTTCCTCTCGAATTTGTTACCGAATGGCGCCCCAGTCCAGTGGCTAAACCCTTTGTATTTGAGCTAGAGGTCACGGGTTCGAACCTAGTGACCCCCAAGCACTTCATTTTATTTTTAAAGTCGATTTTTGTGGATTTGTTGGACCCAAAACCTATCTTCGATTTGTTTATAAGTTATTTTGGACCCTAAGGATTCTTGTATACATCGTTATTTTGATCATATATCTTGTCTTAATTTTTATATAAAATTCAGTATTTCTTTTTTGGAATATTCGATAAATCAAAAATGAATTATATATATAAATATAAATGGAGACGTTTGAAAAATATATTTATATACAAGTGTTGGTTGTTATAAACCAAACGTTTTTGTAAACTATAATATATCGTGGAAAATGCATATCTAAATAGTGCATTTATCGTTATTACAATATCAATTTTTTTTATGCATCAGATATATATATACATATATACATATATATATATATATATATATATATATATATATATATATATATAAATATTTACTACTTCAGTTTATAAAGGCATAATCCTATATTCGGTTACGTATATATATTTAAAGATATACACACCTTTTATTATTCGATTTCATAAACGAATATTATTGTTTATTAATATACTTTTTCCCGATTTTCGTAATCATCATGTTCTTGGCTGTTTGCCACCTTAGACTCATTTCGGATTTAGCAATCTTCGCCACGTCATCTTATGACATTATTTATTTTCACCGTTGGTCTAGACTTAGTCGTTTTGTGTTAAACACACACTTATGCATATGTGCTCGTTAGGTGTTTGGTAGATTACACAAGGCCCGTTACACTTGCGTCACTTTACATTACGTCCGGTTTTGGACGATAACACACGCAAACACGTTACACCCGGGTTAGGGTGATAACACAACAACGTTTATGTATGATTAAAGTAGAAATCCAGTATATATCACATGTTCACGTAAAATGATTTATCTTTCAAGTCCTTACTTATCGAACCGTTAATAGCATATAGCGAGGGGATATTGGGTAGTACTACTGGGGTCTGGCAAACCCCACTCAGCGGTCACGAGATGCACCACCCGACTGTCGGTCGGACTGAGGACAATGTCAGCCTAACTTACCGTGATCGAGTAGACACGGAGAAGGCAAACCACGTAAGGATTATTCATATAACTAATTGGTCAGCTTCGATTGCGAACGTTTTAGTAACATGAACTTAGGCTCGCTACCTACGATATGGATTGTACTTGTAATATACATAACTAAACATACGAATAAAGACTGTTGTATTCGTACTGTATATTTATATTAGATATACAAATGTGCTTATGTGAACTCACCAACCTTTTGGTTGACACTTCCTCTTTAAACATGTTTCTCTCAGGTGGCAAGTGTTCGAGTATCACGAGTATGCATGCATGAGCCCTTAAAACCCTGTTATGATTTTCTATGCAAGTTACGTTATTTCAAATATCATTGTTTCATGTAAATACTAAATATTTTGTTTATGCTTCCGCAATTTGTAAAAAATCTTGTAAGGATCAAAAAGAACCCTCACGCGATATCTAGACTAGTGAAACCGTGCGGAATCCGGTTTAACTAGTTGATTCAAGAAAAACAGTAAAAGACTATAATCGAAAAGTATATGAAAGCAATTAAAGACAAACCGATTAAAATTTATATTTAATGAAACATGAAACATTTTTTTTATTAATTATTGGTCGTTTCGTGTAACTAATGGACGGCGATCCTGGTTTGTCGCGCTCCCTGCGATGGTATTCCACGCGTGGATTTTTTTGCGGGTGTGACAATATATCGATACTGGAGGGGCGTGGTAGATGGAGATTTGAACGATAAAGTAAATGAAATAGTAATGATTACAAGTGCCGTCGACTGTTGGTCTTCTTTTAGCCACCCAAATTAATATATCGTGACCATTCGTCTTAATTTGTCACGCAAACAATGTTTAATATGAGTGGCCATATCACATGATAATCAAACATGATAAACATATATAACCATCATATATTCAATTCTAACTACTAATATCATAAAAAATAAACATATAAAATATTGTTCTTAATTTGTTCATAAACATATACATCAATTAATTAATAATTCCGCTCTGTGCAATCTTCGGATATGTATCCTGAACTTGCATCGTCATCATCATCACCACGTCCTTCTTCAATCCGACCACTGTTTGCACGATCTTGAACCCGACCGGCCACCGTATCCTTCACCTTTTGTTGAATGTCATTCCCGGAATCATTCCCATCTTTGTTAATCAGGGGAATTTCACTCAATTTTTTGAGAAAGTTCATATCATAAGATCCCACAATTTCATTCACAGAATTTTTTTTACTCTCTTCTGTGTTCATGTATTTCACTTCAATCTGGTTAGTAGAACTTAAATACTCCCAAGATTGGACAATTTCATCTTCATCTTCTTCATCTTCTTCATCGTCTTCATCTTCTTCGGATACAAATTCATTGAATTTTGTATCCAGGACACGGAATAATTTCGTTTCCTCAACAGAGTAGGAAAAACATTCAGGAATCTTCTGCGCATGGAGTTGCCTTAGGATTTTCTCATCGTTGTTTTTAATAACAAATTTATGGGACTTGAAGGATCTTCTTCTACTGTTCCTGTAAACCAAAAAAATACGATTATTCTTCACATACCAGTAATTAAGTGAGCGTTGATTATCGGCCATTTGATACCAGAATGGTGTAAACGAATTGGTGTAGAGAATTTGAGATCAAGAAAGGGATGGCGGTAAAGGAAAATAACAATGATCATGTATATATAGGGTA
>JBCNJP010000023.1:66576008-66598809 GCA_039602395.1 Deinandra increscens subsp. villosa
CAACAACGACTATGTGGAAGACACCGGGCGACCCGACGCTGTTGACTCGGGTCGATCCCAAAGCAACTAATGTTTTACTTGGTGTCAGCAGGTATTTCAGGAAGACCTGTCGGTAATTGAAATGTTGCTGGTAGTGAAATATCCGTGATAACTTAAATTGAATTTGAAAATCAAGTTTGTTTTCAAAAATGCTAAACTGCAAGTATTCGTGTTGATTGATCAATTTCAGTTTTGTTTTTCATTCCGTCTCATTTTGAAGGGGAGTTTGTTTTTGCAAAAATACAAAAATAGTGTGTTGTTTTTCAACTGTTAAAATGAAATTTAAAAATAGGGTTTATCATTTTTAGGGGGAGAAATTTGAAAAGACAAAAACATTGAAAAATGAGAAATTGTATCCGACATGATTGGGAAATGATGGTACATTGGCTAACGTTTCTGACTCATGTATAAAGTAAGTGAAAAAGCCATAAGACCATTTGATCGATGTGTAAGGTAGGCTCGGAAAATCAGAAAGTATACGAATGTGATATACACTAAATCTGATGCTTGACCTAGTGGACAACATCTTGATGCATATGTCGAGGTTTATCAAGAAAAAGATATATGGAAAAGAAAAAGAATACGAGAAGTCACTGTGTATACATGTGTTCATTTTGCAAAGATTTAAACTTGTTTGATTTTCTTTATTTTCTTAAATGATCGGACTATCTCTACGTGTCCACAAGACCGAATGGATAGTTTTTCATTTAAGGTTCTGCTTTATTTTCTTTGGTGTTTCGAATAACTCATCAGACTTTCTCTGCGTGTACGGGAGTACCGACCTGATTGTTGTTGAGTTATACAATTTCAACTTGTTTTATTTTCTTATTTTGTTAAATCCGAGGCCTTATCTGCGTATCGAAAGATCGACCTTAAGGTAGACGATTTAACGTTCTTATTTCTTTTTGCATGGAACACATTTGACTATATCTTGAATACAATCACTATTTGTTTAATCACAAGTGAAATCACAAAGTGTGATAAGCAAAACATATCTGAGTATATCTAATCAATATCTTAACATATAATCCAGATGTTATGAGTATGATTTTGCCTGAGTTTAATGTTGAACAAATTATATTTGCAATTGACATGTCTTATGTGCTACAATAATCAAAATTGAAGTGTAGTTCAACATGTTATGTCCAATATGATCCCAAGTCTTGATCATTTCTCACAAAAGACAAAAATAATGTCTGATTCTGTATTGCATTTACTTTTCATTATCAGAAAATATCAAAAAGATTTTAGGTGTGTTTTGATATAAAGTTTCTAGAAATCAAAAAGATTTTATTTCTTATTTCTTTTCGATTGATCAACACGAAATACGATATCAATTTCAAAATCAAAATATCTTGGAGTTTCAAAGACACGTTTTGTGCCAAGATTATTTATGTTGGCAGGTTTCTAAATGGAAAGAGAATATAACAACTTCAAGTCTTTTGAAGTTGTTGATAAAGGATTAACACGTTGCTGCAATGTCAAGTATTCAAGATCAAGCTCACTGTCAAGCTGAGGAAGAGTTTGATTGAAGATATAAGATACAAGTTTTATGTGGAAGCCGATACTGCACATGCCGAGGGGGAGTTTATTGATACATAGTTTCTGATCGTCATGTGAAGTATCGAACACAAGACAATGTTGCAAGATTGCTATGATCCGAACTATAGGCGAACTCAGAGTTCGGATGCATACGAACATGATCCGAACCTGAGGTTCGGCTCGTGGGGTTTTGGCTTGTGTAGTTCAACTATAAATAGCATTGTCTCGTATAGAATTAAAAAACTTCTGGGTCAGATCTTGTATGTGTACTCTGTTGTGTTTCTCTGAGGTCTAATACAAAGTCTTTTGTATTTACTCCTCGTGTTCACTCGTTTAAACATTGATTTCGATACGATCTAGTAGACGATCCACCGCTCACGCATTTTCAGAAGTTCATTTCAGATCTTGATGTGGTTCCTTCGATCAAGCAACCAATCGAGATATTATGTGATAACACAGGAGCCATCGCTCAAGCTAAGGAGCTCAGAGCACATCACAGAGCCAAGTACATTTTGAGAAAATTCCACTCCATTCGAGATGTACTAGAACGAGGAGATATCCGTATAAGCAAAATAGACACAGATCAAAACATGGCTGATCCATTTACAAAGTCTATGGCTCAAGCCCCTCATGAATATCATACAGAGGCTATAGGACTTAAATTGGCTAATAACATGTTTTGATTTAGTATTTAGATGTACAAACTTTGAACAATTATCTATTTGTTATTCTTGTTCCAGTAGTGAATGCAATTAAAGAATTATATAACTATGTTCGTTTTTAGTACATTTAATTATCCAAGAAATTGTTCTAAATTATCCATAATAGATCAAAAATCGTAGGAACGATATTTGAAGTAAGATTACTCCAACTTTTGAATCTCAAAGGGGCTGACTTTCAAAACTCAGAGGCCTTATTAAAGAATAACGCTGGACGTAACTCGTATCAAATGAAACTCCATGGATTAGAGATTTCTTTGATTAGATGGTATGCTCATTTATTTCCTCTGACATGAGACGTATACTAGAACTCCTATTTACCAGGGCTTATTCTTTGATTGTAGTCAACTGCTGTCGCGTAACTGCCAGTCATAAAGGCTACTTTTGGGAATAGATCTGAAGTTAAGTGGGAGTTGTGTATGGGCAATATGGGATTCCGTACTATTGGATAATTTATTATCCATTAGCTAGATATCATGGATCCCTCCTTGATTATAAGTGATAAGTGTGAGGTCTCACCCAAACTTACTGTGTTTGATTGGATTATTACGATCCTAGAATGAGAAAAAGATAGAACAAGTATAAGAGCCATGTCTCATAGTTCATCATATGTCTTATACAAAAAGGATCAACTGACTTTATGAATACCATAAGTCCTAATTTATTCTGTTTGAGTTACAAATATATCTTGGCTGACGACTTAAAGCGTCATGACTGGTTGGACAGCCATGCATAGTTGGAGTGCCTCTGATTATACACGTTAAAACTATCGTGATTAGTCCAAGTGGGAGATTGTTGGATAATGTATGTCCAGATCCAATAATTTTAACATGACTGACCCGGTCGTTGACCCGTAAGAGTTACACCGGGGTCAACGTGTCAAGAAATCCGATTAATTTAGTAATCGGTAACTGAACGAAACTTAATTACTAAGTTTAGTAATATAGTTGGATAATTATTTATTTACAAAATTTGTTTAGTAATTAAATCAAAGTTAATTAATTAATTAAAATAGTTTTATTTAAATTACAAATTTAAATTAAATCAGTTAAATTAATTAAGTTAAGTAGATAATGGTGATAAAATTAAAAGGTTTAATTTAAAAGGATGATTGAGATTAAAATGAATTTGAATTCGATCCAAATTGTTTTAGATCAGTTATAAATATAACTGATTTAGAGGGTTTAGGGTTAATCACTTTATCACAAAGCAACCAAGAAAAACCATAATCTGTCTCTCTCTCTTTTTCGAGTTCGACATCCCAACCGGCGCCCTCTGCCGGCCAACCACCGCCGGTCTGCCACTGCTCTGCCGTCTCCGACCACCGACCACCGCCTTGAGTTCGCCGATAACCACCACCATGTCGTCCGCGCCACCCACTGCCGCCGCGCCATCCGTCGCCGCTGCCACTGGTGGCGTACCACCGCTGATCGGGGTTCTGTGATCCTGTCTCGACTGTGGCCCTCTCTGTTGCACCTGATGCGACTGCCACCATCCCTCATCGGCACCTTGCCCGTCACGACTGGTCCAACTCCGCCAGCGGCCACCTTGTTGCTGCCGACGGTGACCGTTGAGAATCCGGTTACTGTTACCGTCTCCGTTTGTGCTTCGGGAGGATTCCACCTCTGCTGGAATATATGGATCAAGATCCACCGGTCACCGTCATTTCCGGTGAGGAAGAGATGATCCCGTATTCACCACGGAAGATTGTTGCTCATCTAACTAGCAGGTTCGAGTCTACTGTTTCATTCAACCCTAGCGTCGACACGTTGAATCCCGGTGTCTCGAACGGTTGTTCGGATGCGGCTAAGTTATATTTAAAACTAATAGTTTAGATTTATTTAATTTTATCAACTGTATTTGATTTCGTATTTGCGTGTAACTGGTGTTTTGATCCTGTAATGGTTTTACGATTTCACGTTATAAAATTAATTCTGCTGGGTTATCTGATTTATATATATTTATCTGGTTTAATAAATAAATATTTGTAAAGTTTAGTAAAAAACTACTAAACTCGTCACCCGAATACCACTGTAAAACCCAACAAATTAGGGTTGTGATTAATATTCTAGACTTGTCCAATCTGCGAATGTGTTTCAATTTGGGTTGGGTAGTCAGTTAGTGTGACTTTGTGTTTGCTACTTGATATGGTTAACTAATTTAGTTGGTCATAGTATAGATTATCGATTATTGTTTTGATTATCATGTGCTGCTTCTACGTAATCCGAAAGGTGATAGGAATATCGGTTAGTCGGGTTGGTTAAGTGCTTAGGATCAAATTGTCCCAAAAGGAAATTCCCTAGGTTAGTTAGCTAATTTATTATTCCGTGTCAATTGCAATAATTAGTGGTAGCTCCTGCTAGCCAAGGTGGTCGAGATTGTTTCGGAGGTGGTTAGGTTTAGTTGTGGTAGGAAGTACTCAAAAGGTGAACTCTTGTCCGAGCGTAGAATTGTCTATTAGGAAGGACTTAAAAGGTGAACTAACCGCTATCATAGTTTTCATAACCGAATAGAGTTGTCAGTGTTTGAAAAGACCCGATACGGATCTTAATAGAAGTTTGCTTGATCGTATGAATGAGAACGAGATGTAAATATTAAGTTTGTTTTATTGAAATTATAAAGACTTAGGATTACATTTTCCTTAGGACAAACGCAAATCCGTCAAGTGAACTGACCTTGAGACAAATGTTGATATGCGGATGAGCCTGAGGATTCGAAATTAGCAGCAATGGAAAACTTAGAAGTCTGAATTTGATATTAGGAATTGTCACACATTGTACTGCACCGATGCGAGTAAATGATCAGTATTTGACAAATGCTCTTCTTAAGATCAATTCCAAGATAGGGATAACGATAGATAAATTTAGACGTTGAATGAACTGACTCACGAAATACTAAGCGCAAATTGTCTGTAACCAGAGGAAAGCTCGACTTCGTATGCAAGGATCGTGATGGCTTAGCAGTAACGATTACTTATGTAATCAAGACGTGGAAGTTCATGGGTCAAGAGGTAAGTCATACTCAACGTATGCCATTGACTCAGAGGTGAAATCAAGAAGCTGAAGAACGTATCAGTGACGCGTCAATTTCCGAATAAATTATTCAGAATATCGAATGAGCAGTCCGTCAGATCAAGAAATGAAGTTCCAAAATCAAATCAACACCAGAAGAAACGCCAGAAGCAACGACAGAAGCAACACCCGAAGCAATACCAGAAGCAACGCCAAGAGTGGAAGCACCGCACCAATTATCTCCATTAGAAGCAAGGAAATTTCTTTAGGTTAAGTACCTCGCCTTAGGATACTCAAGCATTTTCAAAGAGAAGGACGGAAGCCAAGAATATGCGTAGACTGCAAGAAGATAAAGAAATTATCGGTGAGAAGCAGATATCCTTTGCCAAGGATCAACCATCATTCAATCAGCTACAAGAAGAAAGACGATTTCCCAAGATTGATCGGAGGTCAGATTAGCACTAGCTAAAGGATTAAAAGTGAGACTATAAAGAGGATGGCTTTTCGGAAGCAAATAATCATTACGAGTTATTAGTAATGTTGACTGGACTGAGGACGCCCTTACAAACCCAGAAATCTTGTGGCTAAGTATGCTGACAAACGACGTTTTAAAGTTCTCGAGGAGTGGAGGAGAATGCACGAGATAGTGGAAGAAAATGCTATAAATCAGTAGGAGGCTACATGTAAGATTCTGAAGAGTGCAGATTAGCAAAAAGGAAGTTCATATGATCAACGTGAGAATTACCCTAATAGATCCCTTCAAAATATAATTAGTAATGCGTTGGAAGCCGCCAAGACTTTCCAGAGTTCGTAACGCCATTAGGTTGACTAAGAAGATGTCAAGTCCTTTTGGAATCTTAACCAATAGCAGGCAAGGGTGAAAGTAATGAACGGATTAACTCAGGCATCGGTACAATCATTACCGATTAGGCCTAGTGGAAAAGGAAATTGAAACACTAGTGTGTACACTCAAGAGATGCAAAACATTAAATAAAGTTGTGCGCTAGGTAGGTGTTACGGGCCAATGTGGAAAACGAATCAGTAGCATTCATGAATATGTATCACTTACTAATGAAAAGTGAGGGACTGTTGATGTCCAGAAGTGTTGATACCTGAAAAGTGTGTCGTGTGAAGTATCCGATCAAGATTCAAAAATCAAGTTCAAGGCTAGGTTTACTGCCTGCCGAACCTGGTCCGAACCAGGAGTTCGGACCTGCTGCCGAACTTGGAGTTCGGACTTGGTTCGGCCAGTGGCTCTAAATAATGAGCTTGAGCTTTGTTTTAGTAATGAGTTTGTACGAGTGTTCAGCATTAAGTGTGTGTTTCTGAGGTGTGTTCTCTGTGTCTGTATCTGAGTGTTATTGATTGTAATTGTTCCTAGATCAATATAACACTCGGTTAATTACTTGTTTCGTATTTCGAATAGCTAGATTGAGTAGATGATCCATCGCTCACGATTTTTCAAGTGGTATCAGAGCATTCTGGTTCATTCTACTGATCTGTGGTTGCTATTTACGGAGTTATTGACATGAAATGAGTATTTTTGAGTGATTTTTGAATGTTTTTACAAGATTTTTGAGTGTTTTTACAAATTAATTTATCACATTAATCGAGTCTTTTTTGAAAATTTTGCTCCTAAATTATTTGTTATCACATTCACTGGTCAACTGCTGCAAATCTCGTCAAAGTCTGTAAAAAATCGAGCGTTTTGAGAAAATCATGTCAACGTTCGGAAGTTACTGTTAGAGTTCAGACTAACCGTCCCGAAGTTCTAGTTCGGACGTGTTCGGAGGGGTTCGTCCAGAGTTCGGTCTCAGTTCGGTCGTTGTTCGGAAGTGTTTCGCGTTCGGCAGTGTTTCGGTCGAGTTCGGATTGGTGTGTAGTTCGGAACAAGTTCGGGAGTGGTTCGGGATAAGTTCGGACGACATTCGGTAATAGTTCGGCGTTGTTAAGATTCGTTTGAAGTTCGGGCTTGTGTTTGAGGTTCGGAGAGAGTTCAGAGCTAGTTCAGAGCTAGTGCGGACAATGGTTTTTTGTTAGGACCGATTTTCATTACGAGAATCTCGATCTTGAGCAAGAACATGTTCGGATTCGAAAACTCAAAACAAATGAAGAAGATGATGATGATGAATCATAGATAATCAACATAAGAAGAAAGATGAACAAATCGAATGAATCTATTAATCGAAAGATTACAATCAATGAATCATGAAGAACACTCTCTCTCTAGAAACCATGACTCACTCTCTCTCTAGAATGGAAATCTCATACTCTACAAGAAAAATCATCATCTCCACATTCGGAGACTCCTTTACTTGTAATGGGCACCCTCACTATATATAGTGACGGTGACTAACGACAGAAAAACATAACTGAATAAATGAAATTACAAGTAAAGTAAATAACATAAATTGATAATTAAATCAAAGCTGATTAAATTAATCCGAAGCTTGACTCGCTCGAACCGATCTTTCGTTGACTTTTACGTTGACCGTTGACCCGAACGGTTGACTTTTCCAGAAAACGGTCTTCAGTCAAATCTCGCAAGCCTCGATCATCACAACCCAGTCTCTAAATCGATTCACATGGATTCTTCAGTCGAATGCTTCGGTAAACAGATTTGATGGCGTCAGTTACATAAATTTTTGTTCCAACAATTTCCCCCTTGACTGACGCTTTCAAATATGTTCAACTGCTGAAGAATCGCTCTGCCGTACATCTTCAATGAGAAACTGATAAACCGGAGACAATCTGGTGAAGAAATTCCCCCTCTGAATAAGCTTCTTCTGTTCTCGTTGCTCCAGTTCGAGATCCAAGTGCTGCAGTTCACTCGGTTCACACGGTCGGGTACAATACTGAGAAAATGCTGAACATCGGAGTCCAAACCGCAACAGACTGAATCAGATAAACCATTTAAACAGTGAACATGCTCTAACTTCTGATAGTCGACCCGATATCCAGTTCCATAATAATTCCCCCTATTTCTCTAAATCTCCCCAAAAACATCAAGTCGGAAGCGTAAAAATGAGATGCGAAGAGTCGAACCGTCGCGATCGGTTGCTTAGAGAAACCAGATAAACAATCTTGAAATTGGACAATCTTGCGAAAAGCCAGAAGCCGGATGCTGACAGTTGTGAATAATTTGTGTGACTGAGGTTGGATGCGAAAATAAAATAAACTGCCAAATTTCTTCAATAAACGGTCATCCGAGAGATTTAATCGGATAAATTCCAATATTAACTGAGATTCCAGTTAATCCGGTTAGTTGACGACAGCGCTGCATCCACTAAAAATAAAACCGTGAGATATAACGAGAAAGCTGAGTAATTAACCGGATAATAAAGCTAACCCGTCAGTGATCGATAGCAAATGTTACGCGCGACGTCAATAAACGAGAACCCCAATAAAATAGAATAAATCCGCGACTAATAATTTTTTTTTCTGAAATTCCGTCGTGGCATTATCTTGTTCGTCTCGAAAAACTGATAAGAAAAACGCTCGCGTTTAACGAATAATACAGAAAAATTAATTAGTGGCAATTAAATCCTTCAACAAAACCATAATCCTTGAATAAATAAAATGGCCAATCAGATTTCTCCTTTAAATCTCATCCAGCGGCTAGAGTTAAACAAATCTGACGGTTGCAAGAAGCTGAATCCGAGTGAGGCGTCGCTCAGCCAATCACAGAGCAACACACAGCAGCCTTCAACGTTTGTATTGGTTGACCTGGGCCCCACGCGAATTTCTCCACCGAGATCCTTCAATTTGCAGCCAATTAATTAAAATAAAAGTAATGTCCACATGCATAAATCTCCAGCCATTCACAGCAATACAGCGCACAACATTCCAACGTAAACCTTGTACAGCTGGGACCCACCAGTTTTCCTTTCACTATTCGAAAATATACAACAGCAATGTTGACCAGAGGTATACGACAAATTGAGGAGAGAGAATATTCTCTGGTATCCAATAGAAATCTGCCACGCCACCTGGTCTTCCCCATGCCGTCTCCTATCTCCCGAAACCCTAGTTCACCGGAGATAACTCACCAGAAAGATGAGGTCTCGCCTGAAAAACTTACACAGCCCATATCTTTGCCAAAACTTGACCATTTTCGACGAATTTTATACCCACGAACTCGTAGCGACATGCTCTACTACCCTTAACGATCAGAATCTCCTGAAACGAACTTGGATAAAAACCCAGTAAACAAGTTCGCTAACCTCTTTAAGTCCGCTAACGCTGATTCAAGTGCGCTAAGGGTTCTGAGAAGTACGCTAAGGAACAAGTCCGCTAAGCAGAAAACAAGTCCGCTAAAGCAAAACAAGTTCGCTAAGAATCGGAACAAGTTCGCTAAGAAGAGGAGAAGTTCGCTAAGAACTCAGGGAAGTCCGCTAGGGCAATCTTCATATCTTCAAGAACACTTGAATAAATCTGGAAAATATGATGAACATGAAAAACTTACTTGTGAACTTGAATCTGCCCAAAAATGAATGAAAAACCCGTAATGATGCACGATATGAGAAGCTAAACCATCCATGACAATATTGTGGCCACCAACACTTCATTAACAGTAGCTAATCGGATAAAAAACAGTCTTCAAAATCTGCAAATCTTCAAGAACATGAAGAACACACAGTTACACCGTCAGTGTGTGTTTTTCCAGATCCACTCAAACCGTTGAGATTCAGACAAAACGGATGCTTCCAATGGATCCGGAACGCGTTTCCCACTGAGAATCATACCTCATATCATCCAAATCCATGAAGAAATGCCCAGAAAACGAAGAATCAAAGCTAAAAATCTTTAAAATCTTCAAATACGGGAAAAACTCCAAAGTTCCAAAAATCTGCTCGGATCTTCATTTTTTTCCACCAGATCTGAAGATGTAGAACATAAACAAACATAAAGATGAACTCCCAAACACGAATCGATCATCCATATCATCACAATCCATCCAGAAATGAAGAAAAAATGGAAAAAGTCTCTAAAAATGAGTTTTCCCATCTTCACCATTCAAGCTCAAAATCACAGATTCGAGTGACCAGATTCACGGTGAGATGAATCTGATCGGTACCCGCTCTGATACCATTTGTTAGGACCGAATTTCACTACGAGAATCTCGATCTTGAGCAAGAACATGTTCGGATTCGAAAACTCAAAACAAATGAAGAAGATGATGATGATGAATCATAGATAATCAACATAAGAAGAAAGATGAACAAATCGAATGAATTCATTAATCGAATGAATTAATGAATTCATTCGATTTGTTCATCTTTCTTCTTATGTTGATTATCTATGATTCATCATCATCATCTTCTTCATTTGTTTTGAGTTTTCGAATCCGAACATGTTCTTGCTCAAGATCGAGATTCTCGTAGTGAAAATCGGTCCTAAGAAATGGTATCAGAGCGGGTACCGATCAGATTCATCTCACCGTGAATCTGGTCACTCGAATCTGTGATTTTGAGCTTGAATGGTGAAGATGGGAAAACTCATTTTTAGAGACTTTTTTTATTTTTTCTTCATTTCTGGATGGATTGTGATGATATGGATGATCGATTCGTGTTTGGGAGTTCATCTTTATGTTTGTTTATGTTCTACATCATCAGATCTGGTGGAAAAAAATGAAGATCCGAGCAGATTTTTGGAACTTTGGAGTTTTTCCCGTATTTGAAGATTTTGAAGATTTTTAGCTTTGATTCTCCGTTTTCTGGGCATTTCTTCATGGATTTGGATGATATGAGGTATGATTCTCAGTGGGAAACGCGTTCCGGATCCATTGGAAGCATCCGTTTTGTCTGAATCTCAACGGTTTGAGCGGATCTGGAAAAACACACACTGACGGTGTAACTGTGTGTTCTTCGTGTTCTTGAAGATTTGCAGATTTTGAAGACTGTTTTTGATCCGATTAGCTACTGTTAATGAAGTGTTGGTGGCCGCAATATTGTCATGGATGGTTTAGCTTCTCATATCGTGCATCATTACGGGTTTTTCATTCATTTTTTGGCAGATTCAAGTTCACAAGTAAGTTTTTCATGTTCATCATATTTTCCAGATTTATTCAAGTGTTCTTGAAGATATGAAGATTGCCCTAGCGGACTTCCCTGAGTTCTTAGCGAACTTCTCCTCTTCTTAGCGAACTTGTTCTGATTCTTAGCGAACTTGTTTTGCTTTAGCGGACTTGTTTTCTGCTTAGCGGACTTGTTCCTTAGCGTACTTCTCAGAACCCTTAGCGCACTTGAATCAGCGTTAGCGGACTTAAAGAGGTTAGCGAACTTGTTTACTGGGTTTTTATGCAAGTTCGTTTCAGGAGATTCTGATCGTTAAGGGTCGTAGAGCATGTCGCTACGAGTTCGTGGGTATAAAATTCGTCGAAAATGGTCAAGTTTTGGCAAAGATATGGGCTGTGTAAGTTTTTCCGGCGAGACCTCATCTTTCTGGTGAGTTATCTCCGGTGAACTAGGGTTTCGGGAGATAGGAGACGGCATGGGGAAGACCAGGTGGCGTGGCAGATTTCTATTGGATACCAGAGAATATTCTCTCTCCTCAATTTGTCGTATACCTCTGGTCAACATTGCTGTTGTATATTTTCGAATGGTGAAAGGAAAACTGGTGGGTCCCAGCTGTACAAGGTTTACGTTGGAATGTTGTGCGCTGTATTGCTGTGAATGGCTGGAGATTTATGCATGTGGACATTACTTTTATTTTAATTAATTGGCTGCAAATTGAAGAATCTCGGTGGAGAAATTCGCGTGGGGCCCAGGTCAACCAATACAACCGTTGAAGGCTGCTGTGTGTTGCTCTGTGATTGGCTGAGCGACGCCTCACTCGGATTCAGCTTCTTGCAACCGTCAGATTTGTTTAACTCTAGTCGCTGGATGAGATTTAAAGGAGGAATCTGATTGGCCATTTTATTTATTCAAGGATTATGGTTTTGTTGAAGGATTTAATTGCCACTAATTAATTTTTCTGTATTATTCGTTAAACGCGGGCGTTTTTCTTATCAGTTTTTCGAGACGAACAAGATAATGCCGCGACGGAATTTCAGGAAAAAAAAATTTATTAGTCGCGGATTTATTCTATTTTATTGGGGTTCTCGTTTATTGACGTCGCGCATAACGTTTGCTATCGATCACTGACGGGTTAGCTTTATTATCCGGTTAATTACTCAGCTTCTCGTTATATCTCACGGTTTTATTTTTAGTGGATGCAGCGCTGTTGTCAACTAACCGGATTAACTGGAATCTCAGTTAATATTGGAATTTATCCGATTAAATCTCTCGGATGACCGTTTATTGAAGAAATTTGGCAGTTTATTTTATTTTCGCATCCAACCTCAGTCACACAAATTATTCACAACTGTCAGCATCCGCATCTCATTTTTACGCTTCCGACTTGATGTTTTTGGGGAGATTTAGAGAATTAGGGGGAATTATTATGGAACTGGATATCGGGTCGACTATCAGAAGTTAGAGCATGTTCACTGTTTAACTGGTTTATCTGATTCAGTCTGTTGCGGTTTGGACTCCGATGTTCAGCATTTTCTCAGTATTGTACCCGACCGTGTGAACCGAGTGAGCTGCAGCATTTGGATCTCGAACTGGAGCAACAAGAACAGAAGAAGCTTATTCAGAGGGGGAATTTCTTCACCAGATTGTCTCCGGTTTATCAGTTTCTCATTGCAGATGTACGGCAGAGCGATTCTTCGGCAGTTGAACAGATTTGAAAGCGTCAGTCAAGGGGGAAATTGTTGGAACAAAAATTTATGTAACTGACGCCATCAAATCTGTTTACCGAAGCATTCGACTGAAGAATCCATGTGAATCGATTTAGAGACTGGGTTGTGATGCTCGAGACTTGCGAGATTGGACCGAAGACCGTTGTCCGGAAAAGTCAACCGTTCGGGTCAACGGTCAACGTAAAAGTCAACGGAAGATCGGTTCGAGCGAGTCAAACTTCGGATTAATTTAATCAGCTTTGATTTAATTATCAATTTATATTATTTACTTTACTTGTAATTTCGTTTATTCAGTTATGTATTTCTGTTGTTAGTCACCCTCACTATATATAGTGAGGGTGCCCATTACAAGTAAAGGAGTCTCCGAATGTGGAGATGATGAATTTCTTGTAGAGTGTGAGATTTCCATTCTAGAGAAAGAGAGTGAGTCATGGATTTCCATGAGAGAGTGTTTGTCATGATTTCTTGATTGTAACCATTCGATTAATGAAATCATTCGATTGTTCATCATCTTTCTTGTTTATGATTTCTTGATTCATCATCATCATCTTCTTCATTTGTTTTGAGTTTTCGAATCCGAACGTGTTCTTTCTCAAGATCAAGATTCTCGTAGTGAAAATCGGTCCTTGGTTCGGATAGAGTTCGGATTATCAGATTTCAAAAACAATGTCGGAATTTCAAGCTTTTGCCGCTATGCAAAAAGCAATGCAGACCATGATGAACTTTGATAACGAAATTGGAACAAGCCAGAAAGTTCCCAAGTTGTTGAAGTTGGAAGATTATCAGAACTGGAAGCAACGCTTTTCAGCTTATATAAGTACGAATGATATCGATTTGTGGATTCCGATCAAGAAACTTTTCAACACCCGACTGATCAAGGAGATTTCAAGGAAGTTCATACCTTTGACATTGCTGAAAGGAAATCATACGAGCTTGAACAAAAAGGTTTTGGTTATCTTACGATGGCATTACCCACTGAGTTGCTTCATCAATTTAGTACTTGTAAGAAAAATCTAAGCAATTGTGGGATGCTTTATCAGCAAGATGTGAGGGGAATGATGATTACAAGAAGAGTCGGAAGAAAGTGTTGAATAAAGAATTTGATAATTTTCAACATTATGACAATGAGAACATTACTACTCTTATTTCAAGGTTTTCACATTTGATTAGTGAATTAAAGGTTGTTGGAATTGAGAAAACTGATGCTGATTTGAAGGAGAAGATTATGGAAGCGTTGCCTGAAGAGTGGGTGAACTATGTTTTGCTACTCACTCATGATAAAGAATATTCTATATTGACATTTCACGAGCTTACTGGAAAACTTCATGCTCGGGAAATGGAGATGTTAAACTCAAAGAAGTCAACTGCTACTTTACAAAATCCTAAGTTGTATCATGGTGAGAATACTGCTAGCATGAATGCTAAAGCAAAGCCAAATCTGAGTTCTGCACCAAGTGTTGCTTTTATGGCTGGAGCTTCTGGAAATTCTGATTCTTCGAAAGGCTGTACTTTCACAATTCCTGATCAATCACATCAAAGTGCGTTTTTTGTTCAATCGGTGGATGAATGTGCCAAATTGATTGCTGCTCTCATTTCTTCATCTTTTGGAATGATTATCAATGACGTTGGAAAAGCACAATTGATACAAGAAGATGTAAATGAGCTTAATGATGATCAATTGAATGAGTTAGATATGACATGGCAACTTGCTATGTTAACTCAAAGGTCACAGGGATATTATAAGAAAACTAGAAAACAAGCGTTTAGTGGTAAATTGGGTTTTGATAAATCAAATATCAAGTGCTACAAGTGTTCGAAGCTTGGGTATTTTGCTAGAGAATGACAACAAGCGCATGGAAGCAAACCCAATTTTACTCAACCTTCGTCCAGTAATTCCTCCAAGACAACAGCTTTAACGGCTCAAGATGATGGTGTTTAAGATTGGGGTAAACATTTTGATTCATCTGCTTTGATTGTCACTCATGATTATCAAGAAGATTATAGTTCTGAGACAAGTTCCGATACAAGTTCAACATGAGAAGGAATTGGGTGTGAAGAATGAATGTTTGATTAAAGAGTTCAAGTTATTAGATGAAGTTATAGAAATTTCAAAACAAGATACAAAAAATTGTTGAAGCTGCAAATGTAAAAGTCTCTGAAGAAAGGGATGAGTTGGTTAAAGAAGTCAAGAAATGGAAGGATGAAGTAGAGGATGCTGCTAATGATTTTCAGAATTTGTTTGAAAAGTCCAAAATTAAGCTTGATCTGCTGACAAAGGATGCTAAAGAATCTGCTGCTAAGATTGCAAGTTATCAAGCGGTTATGGAAAAATATTTGGATGAGAAGCGATAATTGGTTAGTGTTAATAAGGTTCAAACAGCAAATCTGGAGATTCAAAAGAAAAATGAAGATAAATTGAAGAAAGAATTGTTTGAGGGAATGGAAAATCTTCGCATGAAAAAATTTGAAACTCACAAGGTTGCAAAGCGTTTGATTGCCACTGAGAAGGAGTTGGCTGAAGCTCAAAAGCAAATTTTTAGAGTTAAAAATTCAAGTAATTGATACAAATTGTTTGATGAATAATGCTTCAAATTCTCAAGTGTTCACAAGCTTTCTGGCTAAAGATGAGAATTTTGAAAAGATGTTTGATAAGACAGCTTCACCTCCTACTCACATCAAAGAAGCTTTTAAAGACGTAAAGGAAAAGGTTGAAGAGGTTGATTACTCAAAGTTTACGTCATCTAATTCTGAGAAAAAGAAGGTTGTGAAGAAGAAGAAAAATAAGAAGACAAAGAAGAAGAAGGGAAAGAAATATGAGATTTATCCAGCTCCAATATTTGTTTCTGGTTCATCTTCAACTGATAATGAGAAATCAGCTATTCGAGTGAAAAGATTCGTTCTCAACTTGACTTTAATGAGACGATCTTTTTAAAAAGACAAATCTTAGAGATATCAAAGCTGAATTTTCTAAGTTGGCAAAGGATAGACACCATAATTCAAATTCTGAGGAAAAGATTTCTGGAAAGCATGTTGGTTTAGGTTTTAAAGCACAAAATGTGAAAGTTGAGGAGGTTCCAGTATCATCATCTCAAGATTTAAAGAAACTTAAGATGAAACAGGTGAAAAATGAAGTTTTAAAGCTGAGAAAGTTCAACCTGAACGTTTTTACAAACTCAAGGGTTCAGAACAGATTTTCTCTGACAAAGAGTTTCCTCTTCATTGTGTCGATGCTCGGAAGATTTCTGAAGTTTTTAAGAAGTAGGTTGATTCAAGAAAAATCAAACTGCCAA
The DNA here is from genome assembly GCA_039602395.1 of Deinandra increscens subsp. villosa. Lineage (NCBI taxonomy): Eukaryota > Viridiplantae > Streptophyta > Magnoliopsida > Asterales > Asteraceae > Deinandra > Deinandra increscens. Next base: position 66,592,354 of record JBCNJP010000023.1, read on the forward strand.
ATGTTCTTCTGATGGTTCTTATTCTTGTAGCCCCACATCAAAATGGGTTTATGATCACATGCATCAGGTATATGATTCTAATTTTGGTCATGTTCGAGATATTCATATTTTTGATTCCGTGCAGGCACCTAAAAGGTGGGACAAATCAGAACGTATATGTTATGTTTTCCGCCAAAAAGGGCATATGGCAAAAGATTGTCCACTTCCTGCTGAATCGAATCAAAGGTTTCAACAGAAACCAGTTTTTGGTAAACCTGCCACGTCAAAGCTCTTTACTGAACAAGGTAGAGTTTTTGATGAATGTGAACCTACATTCTTTCTAAAACAAAAACGTTTTGTTCCTAAGATTCAAAAGGTACAAAATGTAGGTTCTTCATCACAGTCACCTGTGATTGATTCATAAAAAACTGAATTTCCAAACCAAACACAATTTTGGAAACCAAAGGTGGTTTCTAAGCAAAAAACAGGACACTGGTTGACCAGCAGTGATCCGCTTTGGGCCATTTATGAACTAATCATTTTGACCAGTTTGCAGGTACTTCTAGAAGACCAATCGTTAATTGAAAAGTTGTTGATGGAGGAGTATTCTGTTTAACTTAAATTTCATGATATATCTTTAAACCCTGCAAATTTCCTGACAATTCTAAACCTGAAGGGTATCCGTGTTGATTGATCAATTTTTCTTTCTTAAATTGCTAAAAATCAAAAATAGCGTCTTGTTTTTGTAAAATAAAAATCCAAAAATAGAATTTTCATTTTAAGGGGGAGAAATGCATGTAAGGGGGAAATTGTGAAAATGCATGTTATGGGAAGAAGGTGAATACATGCCAAATATATAAAGAAGGTGAATACATGCAAAATATATAAGGAAGGTGAATACATGCACAATATATAAAATTTTGAGAAATTGATCATTGGGAAATGATGGTACATTGGCTTACATATTTGACTCATGGATAGAGTAGATAAAAGGGCCATAAGATCATTGTTTGATATGTTTGGTAGGATCGGCAAATCAGAAAGTATTCAGATGTGATATACACTAAATACTATTGTTTGACTATGTGGATAACATCTTGATGCGTATTTCATGACAAAAAGAAAAATAAGTGTGAAAATCAAAATTAGAATTTTCTGTGTATACATGTGCTCATTTTACAAAATGGGAAGTTTCTGGGCCATAAGATCATTGTTTGATTTTCTTTATTTTATCAAATGATCAAACTTTCTCTGCGTGCTCACAAGGACCTGAATGTTTTTTGTTTGACGTTCTGCTTTATTTTCTTTGGTGTTTCGTATAACTCATCGGACTTTCTCTGCATGTACGGGAGTACCGAACTGATTGTTGTTGGGTTATACAATTTCAACTTGTTTTTGTAAAACCACTGAAGGATCTTACTAGTGCTAGCTTTGATCAATCAAGATACACAACCGATTAAATAAAACTTTGCTTTATTGATTCACAAAGAGGTACAAGCTAGAGAGAGAAACACACTCAGTTACACACAGTTAAGAAGTAGAGAAATGATAGAACTCTCAGAACTCTCTCTAACACGAACTATTTATAGTCACTTACTTCTGGCCAGCGTACCACCTGCGGACCATTTGGTACGCCCGTACCATCTGGTACGGCTGACCATCTGGTACGGCCAGTTAACTATCTTGACTCACACAGACGCTCAAGATTAGATACAATACATGAGAGACACAGTAGCATAGGAATATGCTCTAAGAAACTCCCCCTTAAAGTGTATTGTAGCTAGCTATCTATCTATCTAACTAAACTTCAGTCTTCAACCTTCAGCATCACTGCGTCTGATCTTCAACTTGAAATCTTGTTAGAAATAGAGCTTGCATGGCTGGATAAATCTTGAACAATCTTTTAACTTCAAGATCCACTTGTGAAAGATATAACATACTCCCTCCTTTCACCATGCTTGAGTCTTGACTTACATAGAAACCTGCAATTTCAAAAGACAGAAACGCGGCTTTTCTTTTTCTTTTGAAAATTAATTTAATCTTGGCGTAAAACTTCTCTTCGAGAATCCAAGATATAGTTTTGAATTTTGAATTTTGTATCATTGTATCGATCGGTCAAAAACAAATGAGAAACAAAATATTTTTGGCTTTTTGAAACTTTATATCAAAACACACCGAAAATCTTTTTGATTTTTCTAAAATTATACTAAAACACACCTAAAATCATTTTGGATTTTTCAGATATGAAACATAAATGCAATATAGAAATGAAATACTGAATCACACACTATTTTTGTCATTTGCGAGAAAGATCACAACTTTGGATCATATTGGTCATGACATGCAGAACTACACTTCAATTTCAATTACTTCAGCACACCAGTCATGTCGATTGCCGGTATAATTTGTCCATCTTAAACTCAGGCACAATCATACTCATAACATCTGGATATGTTATTGTATTGATTAGATTGATTTGACCAGTGTACCCCACACTATCAGACATATTCAGATATGTATCTGCTTATCACACTTTGTGATTTCACTTATGATTTAACACATAGTGCTTGTATTCATGATTCAGTCAACTGTGTTCCATGCAAAAAGAAATAAGAATGTTAAATCGTCTACCTTAAGGCCGATCTTTCGATACGCAGATAAGGCCTCGGATTTAACAAAATAAGAAAATAAAACAAGTTGAAATTATATAACCCAACAACAATCAGGTCGGTACTCCCGTACACGCAGAGAAAGTCCGATGAGTTATACGAAACACCAAAGAAAATAAAGCAGAACGTCAAACGAACAACAATCAGGTCGGTCTTGTGGACACGCAGAGAAAGTCCGATCGTTTGACAAAATAAAGAAAATCAAACAAGTTTAAATCTTTGCAAAATGAACACATGCTTACACAGTGACTTCTTATTTTTCTTTTTCACACATCTTTTCTTGATATATCATGAGATATGCATCAAGATGTTGTCCACTTGGTCAAGCATTTGTATTTAATGTGTTTATCACATCTGAATACTTTCTGATTTAATGTCGAGCCTACCAAGCACATCAAACAATGATCTTATGGCTTTTTCATCTAATTTATCCACGAGTCAGGCACGTAAGCCAATGTACCATCATTTCCCAAATATGTCGGATCAATTTCTCATTTTTAAATGTTTTTGTATTTTTCCATTTTTTCCCCCTTAAAATGAAAACTCTATTTTTGGATTTTCATTTTAACAAAAACACAAAGACACTATGTTTGGTTTTTCAATTTTCTCCCCTTAAACTACAAATGGAATCTAAAAAGAAAGAAAATTGACCAATCGATTCTGATATCTTTCAGGTTTTTAGCTTTGTTGAAGCATATTTCAGTGTCTAGTGCTAGGTCTAGGTGAAGTGTCATTGTAATAGTTAGTTTGGGTTTTCTGGTCCCAGCGGACCAGGTGCGTACCAGATGGTACGCCGGACCATCTGGTACGCTGGTTAGTTGGTCCGCTGAACAGAACACCTATATATATGTTTAGCTCATTTAGAGAGTATGAGTTGTGAGGTTTTGAGCTGTAAACTGTGTGTTTTTTAAGGTGTAACCTGTAACTCTCTGTAACACTCTCTGAGCAATAAACGAAGTGTTATTTACCTTGTTGTTTACCAAATCTGTTATCACGATGCATTAGCAAGATCGATTCTGTCTTCTCAAGTGGTATCAGAGCATAGGATTGCTCGTTGCATTGATCTACAGTTCAGTATTTGGGGTTTAGAGAGCGAAACAACGTTTTTGTTAAGATTTCGTCTAATCCGACTCATGTTCACGTGAATTCATTATGTTTTCTTCGTTCAAAATGTTTCTGGATCATTTTCGCTGAGTACTGGAGTGATTGGAAGTATGGAAAACCAAAATTTTCCAGAAATTTCGAGTTTTTGTCAAATTTGAAACTGGTCCGGAGCTGGTCCGGAGTTGGTCCGTTCAGTTGTTCTTCATATTCTGATCCGTGGAAGTTTCAGCGGACCACATCTGATTCGCAGCAGTTATTCCAGCGTATCACTTGGTCCGCGCATAATCTGATTCGGGGGACGATTTGATCCGTATTTGGTCCGGTCACAAGATTTGATCCGCTGATTGTATTTTGGTCCGCGGGTTGTAATTTGATCCGCTGAGTGTATTTTGGTCCGCGGGTTGTATTCTGATCCGGAGATCGTCATTCTGGTCCGCCAGCACAGTTTTTAAGAAATCAATCATGGATCCGTTCCAGGCTTTTGCAGCGATGTCTTCAACTGTTCAAGCAATTCTGAACTATGATAACGAGATTGGAACTACTAACAAAGTTCCGAAATTGATGAGATTTGAAGATTTTCATAATTGGAAAACTCGCTACGAATCATACATTGGTGTAACGGATGTTACGGTATGGACACCAATGTTAGATGGCTATGAAGTTCCAAAATTTCAAACTGGTGAGTTGGCTGGTCAAGTAAAGCCGTACAATAAGATGAATGATGCTGAAAATGAATCTTTTAAATTGGAAAAGAAGGCGTATTCAAATTTATCAATGGCCTTACCAAAAGATATTTTGCATCAATTCAAAATGCATTCAACGTCAAAGGCTTTATGGGATGCTCTATGTCACAGATGTGAAGGAAATGCACAATATAAGAAGAGTAAGAAAAAAGTGCTGTTGAAGGAATTCGACAATTTCTCTCATGTTCTAAATGAAACTATTAATGATTTGATTTCTCGATTATCACATTTGGTGAGTGAACTGGATATAGTCGGAGTGAGTAAAGAAGCGGGTGAACTGAAGGAAAAACTCTTAGATGCTTTACCTGCATCGTGGGAAGGTTATATCTTGCTTATGACACATGATAAGGGTTTTGATGACATTACATATGATGATCTGACAAAAAATTTGCTGGCTCGGGAGTTAGACATGAAACGGGTTAAATCTCAACCAGTTCAAGTTCAAAATCCGGGTGTATATTTTGGTGAGAAAGCATCTACAATGCATGCAAAAGTGAAAGCTAATTCAAATCCACCAACAACTGCATTTTATGTTGAAAATACATCAAGTGGTCAAGCAAATGTGGCTCGGGGTTCTACAAGTGATACTTTTACTCAAAAAGCTGCAGTAACTTACCCGGTTTATTCAAGTCAATCATCTTCTATTCGAAATTCAAATCAAAGTGCTTTTTCGGCTAAAACAACAAATGACTTTATGGCACTATTTTCAGCGATGGTTTCGTCGTATGATGGAGTTATAGCAGGAAAACTGACTAGTGCTGAATTGACCGATGAAGACTATGAACAAATAGACCTGGATGATTTAGAATTGATGGATATCAATTGGTCTATGGCTATGATTGTCAGAAGGGGTAAGAAGTTTATGAAGAGAACGGGCATAAAAGATCTCAATCCCGAAGGAAAGCTTGGATTTGATAAATCCAAAGTCAGATGTTACAATTGTCAAAATTATGGTCATTTCGCAAAAGAGTGTAGCTCGGCAAAGAAACAGGAGACTTCGAAGTTATATCAGAAATATGCTGCTCAGAGTAACAAAGCATCAGGAAGCAATGGTAATCCATCAAGTTCAAATACAAATGTTGGGGCATTAAACTCAGATTCTAAAGCTTTGGTATCTCAAACTGGAGAAGCATATGACTGGGCTGCAGATTGTCCCGATGAGTCTGCATTTCTATGCACTATAGAGAAAAATGTAGCTGTTGAAGATGATCCTGATCTTCCGGGAGAAGATTTCTTTGCTGATGGTCATCAAGCATTTATGGCTGATATTCAGGTTAATTCTACTATCTGTGAATTTTGCATGACAACTGCTAATCAATTGAAAGAACTTTCGGCTGAGAAAGTCATGTATTATGATAAATACATGTTAGCAGAAGAAAATGTCACCATTTACAAACAAATGTGGGAGGCTGTAAAAGCTGAATTAAAAAGTGAGCATGCTGTGATTCTGAGCACTAAAATTGAGTTAAATAACAAAACTGAAGATTATATTTTTTGTGAGAAAAAACTTGCAGAAGCAAATTCTAAAATTTCTGAATTAAACATTGAGATATTAGATCTTCAAAGACAATTAGAAATTTCAAGAATTCATCTTCCTTTGCAAGTTTTCTATGCAAAGATGAAAATTTAAAAGATGTGCTCAAAGAATCAGGGTGTACTTCAGTTCCTCCACCGATTGTTCATGGCAAAGGTCCAACTGAACCAGAAATCAAACCAGCTGTTGTGTTTGATTATTCAATGTTTGCTGAGGGTGCATCTGATAAATCCACGGGCACTCATAAGAGAAAGCCTGTCAAACTGATGTCCAAAACTGAATCTGGTGTTTCGATGAATGTAAAACTTACACCTTTAGAAGCTGCTCAGAAAATCATCGAAACTGAAAAAACAATGAAAGAATTTGAAATGTCAAAATTTACAAAAGAACCTGATTTGTTTTTTGAACGTGAGTCTGTCACTGTAAG
>JBCNJP010000023.1:66599309-66619618 GCA_039602395.1 Deinandra increscens subsp. villosa
TAACGTATGATGCTTGAAAGGGAGCACACACTTAGGTTAGTACAATTTCTATTTGACTGTACATCAGGAATCCTGAGATACACGCTCGGTTCTGAGTTTTGATGTCATGCTCAAAAATCCCATTACCTCTGCTTTACGTAAGCAATGAACTGGGAATGTTGTACGTGAGTCAGGACTCCTCTGTTCTACGAAAGCGGAGACCTGGAACCACCCTGATCCACGTACATTTTAGATCACATTGTATATATATGTTAAACCAAAAAGATGCCAATGTGCACAATCAAAAGAGACCCTCAAGCGTCCAAAACCCTCAGCCTTGGTCACTGATGAGAACATTGTTAAAAATGTTTCAAAAATTCAGCTGACTTTGTATATTATCCAACAAAACCTCTGTGATCTATTCTCTCTTTTCTCGACCCTGTCTGGAGCATGATGTCGGGCTTAAGGAAAGGTGTCGTGAAAAATGTTGTATGGAAACCAGGTGTGCTTGATAGAATGTACAAATTATACCTAGGACTTATGTGTGTGACCTGGATAGATTGTCATAATTAATAAACCTTAAAATATAAATTATGTGATGAAACTGCTTGAGTAAGCGAAAGCGACATGAGTTTAAAGATGGACCAAAATACCGGCAATCGCCTGAACACGCGAAGTAACTGAAGCTGAAAAGGGTTCCTCAGTCACAGACTATCTGGTATGATCCCTAACAATGCCTCTTCATTCAAAACTCAGTTTGTTAAGTTTTGTTTATGTTATTTTAATTTTATCTTAATTTTTTTGTTTGTTTGTTTGTTTTGTGGTTATTTGTATTTATTTTTTTGTTAAGTTGCCAGATATTAAATCTCTCGGGCTTGACTTCAGGGGAAGTTTTCTAAAATAAACGGGATTGAAGTTGGGTGTAGTTTTTAATAAAAAAAATTAACTTGGTTAAGAGAAAATAAGTTTGAGTTAAACTTTGGTTGTCAAGTGCTTGGTGTAAGAAACTTGAGGGGGCTAAGTGAGACATTTTTTTAAAAATCTTTAAAAGAAGAGAAGGAGGAGTCGGCTCCTCTTTTCTTCACTTACCCGCCCCTCCTCTCCTCCTCAAACCCTAATCTTGCCACCACCACCTCCGATCACCACCGCCAACTGCTACCACCACCATCGACAACCACCACGACCTTCACCACTCACCTGCGACCTCACCACTACCATTCCCGTCAAAATCCAACCACCACTGCCCCTCCGATCACTCATAGCGCCGCCGCCACTTCCCTCTCTCAATCCGCCATCCTCCGCCTCTATCGCCACCATCCGATATCACTGTCACGGTCGGAATCTGTCTCCGATCACGTTCCTGCAGTTGATTTTGAGCTATGGCACCTCGCTTGAAGCGTGTGGCTCGACCCCCACAAGATCGTCTTGAGTATGTGCAATTTTCTTAATTTTTCTTGTGTTTAATGGTTGGGACGGGTGTAAATCTCGTTTGCAGGTGTATGGGAGTGGTTTTGAATGTTAAAACACACAAAAATTGGTTGTTTGATTGAGTTGCAGCGAAGAAGAAGAGGCTTTTCGATCAAGCCAGGGGCTTCTCGATCAGGCTGAAAAGCTTTTCGATCGGCCCCTGGTACTTTTCGATCAAAAGTAGCCGATGGCCTAAGGCTTTTCGATCGGAAAACTAGGGTTTCCGATCAGAAGCTACCCCTTTTCGATCAGCGCTTAGGCTTTTCGATCAGGGTGTCAGGCTTTTCGATCAGAGATAACACCTCTCGATCAGGGATCTCGATAACCTGATGCTTTTTGATCAGAAGCTTAGGCTTCTCGATCGAGACAGATGCTTTTCGATCAGAAGTTTAGGCTTCCCGATCAAGACCAATACTTTTCGATCAGAGATCTCGGTAAACGGTGACTTTCCATTCGGACGTATGCTTTCCGATCGAAAACCCTACTTTTCGATCGGAAAGGTACCAGATGATGTGTTCAATGGTTTTTCAGTTAATTTTAAGCCGTTATGCTTGTTTTGGATGTTTATTTGTGTTTTTGAGTGTAGGGACTTAGAATTTGTCAAGGATCATAATACGGTAGCATACTTGCTGGATCCACCTGCGGAGTATCGTGAGAAGTACCAGTCGATGATAGCAGGACTGAAGAAGTGCTGTCTACACTATGCACTTACAGCAAACCCTGTTATTTGCAAACGTATGCAACAAGAATTTTGAAAGACAGCATACGTATCTGATGATGGAAAGCAGATATTGGCCAAGATACAAGCAACAGAAGTAGTGTTGACTGAGGAGAATTTCAGACAGGCTCTCAGGCTTAAAGATGTTGCTGCAGATCCAATAACTCTGGATAAAGCAATGGTTTCCCAGTTTCTGAAAGAAATGGGATATCTCATAGTATCTCCTCCTACAATGAAGGCTCTCATTCCACCATATTGGAGAATGCTGGCACATTACTTGCAAAGGTGTATTATTGCCAAAAAGAGCTCTACAGATCAACTGAACCAAGTGCACACCCATGCAATGGTGGCACTAGTTAAAGGAGTACGATTCAACTGGTCCAGGTTGATATTTGATGATGTGAAGGCTGTGGTGTCCAGAGATAAAAAGTTTGCAGCCGTTCCAAGGTTCATCCAGTTAGTTTTGGATTCAAGATATCCAGCCCTGAGGAAGAAATATGACACTCATGATACTAAACCCATGGGCATTGAGGTTTTTCCAATGATTAACCCAAAGAAGAAGCTGACTGATAAGATGCCTTTTGGTGAATTTGAAGAGATTGTAAGAGAGGAGGTTCCTGTACAAAGAAATGCAATCATTGAAGAAGAACATAATGTACTTGCCTCTCAGAAGCCAGTTACTGAACTCACAGATAGTTCAGATTGGGAAGATTTTGATTTAGAAGATGTGCAGATTGGTGCACTGAATTTTGAAGGTGAAGATAATATCAATTATGACACATATCTTGATGACATCAATATTGAGGAAGTTGAGACTGAGATTGCTGAGACACCACTGATTAGAAAACGGAAAGCCACAGAGGATCCTCCCCTTAGTGCTTCTGTTACTGAAGAAATGATTGAGACTGAGACGATTTCTACACAACACCATAGAGAAGGCCCAAGTGACTCAAGAAGAAGAAGATTAGATCCTCGTGTCCCACCAGTCACTAGTACTAGCGCTGGTCAATCATCTTCTCAACCCACAACCCAATAAAAGGGGAAAGCGGTGGAAACCCCTGAATATAGACTGGAAAAGGAACTTAGAGAAGAAATCGAAGGTTTGAAAGCCCAGAATGCAGCTCAAAGTGAGGTAATTAGAGACTTGATTGATATTCAGAAGATCCACAACACTGAGTTGGAGAATCAGAAGAAGATAAACCGAGAGTTTACTAGATAATTCAGAGATCTTCATAAGCTGATCAGGCAGCTTAACTTGGATAAATCAAGCAGGTCAAACCCTAGTCAAGGTGATAAGGGTGATCCAGGCAACATAGAAGGAAGTTCAGGTGCAGGTGATTCCTCACAATCACCAGCATTTGACTTTGAAGCAGATATCCCTGAGGAAACTCAAACTGTAGTACCCGAAGCCTCCACTGAAGATAAAGATACCAGTACTAGCTTCTGAGTTTGACGGAGGTTGGGAGGCTCAGACATTTGCTTATCACCCTGAAAGGTATCTAATCCAGCTGGGAGAACATTATCATGATAAATAGGGAATAAATGCTGATATTAAAGCCTGGATGTTTGATGGAGAGAAAAATATGTTTGTTGTGCGAAGAAAGGGTCAATATCCATTAGAGTACTACAAGAGCTGGACCAAGTTTTACTCCTGGACGAATGTAGATTTGACAATGCTTTACCAGGCACCGTTCTCAAATCCATCAAACAATGAGCAAGCTAAGTATTTTTACAAGAAACTGGAAAATGCAGTGCGAAGCAAGTTCAAGAGATTTGAAGATTTTCCTCACAAGAAATCCTATGTGAAGAAGTACAGAGGTGTGTTCAAGTGGGACGGAAAGAAGAGTATCCCAGGTAAGGTGTAGACGCAAGGAGCGATGGATCGTTTGCTAATCACGTGATAACGAGATGAAGACGAGATCAAAAGTAAATACAAATGAGAATTTGTATTGATATAAGCTTGAGAGCATACACACAGAAACACACACACAGAAATGTAGAATATGGCAAGAAGTTCTCAGAAGTGTTAAACTCTCTACACATGCTACCTATTTATAGGTAACTTAAACTGGCCGGCGTACCACCCAGCGTATCAACTGATACGCTGCACCAACTGGTCCGGCGGACCATGTGGTACGCCCAGCAGCCTAACTAGACTCATACAAGCTCTAAACAGATACAATACACGAGACACAATGTAGCATAAGAATATGCTTCTACAAACTCCCCCTTAACGTGTAGTGTATCTTTTCTAACTAACTCTCTAGTCTTCAATCTTCAACAATGTTGCATCCGATCGTCAACTTGAAATCTTGTCAGAAATAGAGCTAGCATGGCTGGATCATTCTTGAATAAATCTTTGACCTTCTAGATCCACTTGTGAAAAATATAACAAACTCCCCCTTTCACCATGCTTGAGTCTTAACACACAGAATCTGCAACTTTAGAAGACAAAAGTGCGGATTTTCTTTGAATTTCCAAAATTAATTTAATCTTGGTGCAAAACTTCTCTTTGAGAATCCAAGATATTGATTTTGAAAATTTGATTTTGTATCAAGTGTTGATCAATCGAAAACAACTAAGAAATAAAATCTTTTTGGCTTTTAGAAATTTTAGATCAAAACACACCTAAAATCATTTTGCATTTTACTAAAATGGAAATATAAATGCAATACAAAATTACACTCTATTTTTGGTATTTTGCAAGAAAGATCACGACACGAGATCATATCAGACATAATGCATCTAGCACATTTCAATTTCGGTCTTAATCAGCATGCAAGCCAAGATAATCGCAAATACAACATTTATGTTTATTTCAGCATGCACCAATCATTTTTTATCGTTTTCAGATATGCTTAAGGTAATTTTATCATGCACTGATAACTCGGCCTCCACTCTATCAGAAATACTGGCAAATCATCATATTTATCATATAAAACCAACTTTCTTAGAGATTTAATCATCCTTGATGAGTCATGCAAAAATAAAGCAGAACCCTAAACAAACAACAATCAGGTCGGCCTTGTGAGCACGCAGAGAATGTCCGATTGTTTAGGAAAATAAGAAATATAAAAATAAAGCAGAAATTGTATAATCCAACAACAATCAGGTCGGTACTCCCGTACACGCAGAGAAAGTCCGATGGATTATTCGAAACACCAAAGAAAATAAAGCAGAACGTCAAACGAACACCAATCAGGTCGATCTTTCGATACGCAGAGAAAGGCCGATCGTTTGACAAAATAAAGAAAATCAAACAAGTTGAAATTTTTGCAAAATGAAAACATGCATTCATCAAGATATCTCTTTATTCTAGTTTTGGAATCATCGCACAGCATTCATCAAGAAGCAAATAACCAAAAATCATCAGGCAAGCTTTATGTTTATATCTTACTTGCAGATATCAGATTAGTCATGCACATTCACAGATTATGCAAGTACCTACAGCCTTTAGACTTAATCTATCCATGGTAGATAACATATATGCTGATGTACCATCATTTCTCGCTTTTGTCGGATCAATTTCTCAATTTTCCATTTTTTTTATATTTTTCCAATTTCTCCCCCTAAAATTCAAACAAACACTATTTTTTGAATTTTCAATTTTCTCCCCCTAAAAATATGGACAACTACAAAAATGTAAACATATGAACAAGAAAGAAAATTGATCGACCAACACTGACACTTGGCAGGTTTAGTTTTGAAAAAAAAAACGGTTGAAAAATAGTTGAAAATGATATGTCGTTGAAACACTAAATTAGGCAAGTTCTTCACTATCAGCAACACAAGCATGACAGATCTTCTTGAAGAAACCTGCAGACACCAGAAAAAAAACATTAGTGGTTTTGGGATCGACCCGAGTCAACAGCCTCCGGTCGCCCGGTGTCTTCAACATGGTCTGTTGTTGATACCTGAATTGTGCGTCGTGTGAAGTATCGAACGAAGACCAAGTTCAAGCCAATATAGGGTTGGCCGAACTAGGTCCGAACCTGAAGTTCGGACCAGCCGATCCTGGGGTTCGGTGGGAGTTCGGCCAGTCGTGTATAAATAGTAGTTTGGTCTTTGTGTTTAGCAGTTCTGAGCATGTGAGCAAATCTTAAGTGTGTGTTATTGAGTGTGTATTCTCTGTGTCAATTCTCTGTGTTTACACTGATTGTAATTGTTCGTTTTGATCAATAAAACAATCGGTTAATTACGTTTCGATGTCCGGATAGCTAGATCGAGTAGACGATCCGATGCTCACGCATTTACAAGTGGTATCAGAGCTTTCTGGTTCACTCTACTGATCTGTGGTTGCTATTCTCGGATTATTGAGCGTTTTTGAAGTTTTCTTGAGTTTCATTACGAGTTTTCTATCATTTTTGACGTGTGTTTTGTGTCAAAATTGTTCCTAAACCATTTTCTATCGACTTTTCTGATCTACCATATCAAGTTTCGTCAAAATCAGTCCGTTTTCACGAGTTTTCGAAAGATGTCTTCGAGGTTCGGAGGTTACTGGGCAAGCTCGGAGTAACCGCTCCGAACTTGAGGTTCGGTGGTGTCTCGGAGAGCGTTCGGCGAGGGTTCGGTGGTAGATCGGTCAGGGTTCCGAGTTTCTGCGTTCGGTCACTTGTTCGGTTAGAGTTCGGAGCTTGACATTGTTTCGGACAAAGTCCGGTGCTAGTTCGGAGGCTGATCAAGGTTCGGACTAAGTTCGGAGGTGGTTCGGACGGCAGACAAGGTTCGGAGCAAGTTCGGAGGACAGTATCTTTCAAATTTTCAACGATGTCGGATTTTCAAGCTTTTGCCGCAATGCAAAGTGCGATGCAAACTATGTTAAATTTTGACAATGAAATTGGAACAAGTCAGAAAGTTCCCAAATTGTTAAAGCTTGAAGATTACCAAAATTGGAAGAAACGATTTTCTGCGTATATTAGCACGAATGACATTGATTTATGGATTCCAATTCGAAAGTTGTATGAACGACCAATGGAAGATGGAGATCTTAAAGAAATTCAAGACTTTGATGGTGCTGAAAGAAAAAGTTATGAGCTTGAAAAGAAAGTTTATGGTTATCTTACTATGGCTTTACCTACTGAATTGCTTCATCAATTTAGTACTTGCAAGAAATCTAAGCAATTATGGGATGCTCTATCCGCAAGATGTGAAGGAAATGCTGATTATAAAAAGAGTCGAAAGAAAGTCTTGAACAAAGAATTTGATAATTTTCAAAATTATGACAATGAAAACATTACTGCTCTAGTTTCAAGATTTTCACATTTGATTAGTGAATTGAAGATTATTGGAATTGAAAAATCTGATGCGGATTTAAAGGAAAAGATTATGGAAGCATTACCTGAAAAGTGGGAAAATTATGTTTTGCTACTCACTCATGACAAGGATTATCCTGCTTTAACATTTCACGAGCTTACTGGAAAACTTCATGCTCGTGAAATGGAAATGTTAAATTCAAAGAAGTCAACAGCTACCTTGCAACATCCTGAGCTGTATCATGGTGAAAATAGTGCAAGCATGAGTGCAAAGTCTAAGCCAAATCAGAATACAGCACCAAGTGTTGCTTTTCTAGCTGGAGCTTCAGGAAATTCTGATGATAATTCCTCAAGAAGTTGCAATTTTACAATTCCAAATTATTCAAGTCAAAATGCTTTTTTAGCAGAATCAACCGATGATTGTGCCAAAATGATTTCTGCATTGATTTCATCATCTTTTGGTCTGATTCTCAAAAATGTTACTGATGCAAAGTTAACCAGTGAAGATCTTGATGCTCTTGATGATGAGCAATTGACTAAATTGGATGTTTCGTGGCAATATGCTATGTTGTGTCAAAGATCTAAAAGATTTTTTAAGAAACATGGAAGGAATATTTCTAGTGACAAATTGGGATTTGACAAGTCAAAACTAAAGTGCTTTAAATGTCAACAACTTGGACATTTTGCCAAAGAATGTCAACAGAAAGCTAATATTCCACAATCATCAAAGCCTGGTTTTACTCAACCATCTACTAGTAACACAGGCAAGACCATTGCTTTGGTTGCTCAAAATGATGGTGTATATGATTGGGGTCAACAATTTGGGTATGATTCATCAGCCTTTATAGTTACCCATGATTTACAAGAAGATTATGGTTCAGATACTAGTTCAGATACTAGTTCAATACCAAGTTCGTATGCATCTGCTGAAAATTTGGAGAGTTTGATGAAGGAAAATGCTTTGTTGATGAATAAAGTTCAACAATTGACTGACGAGTTTGAGGTGGTTAAATCTGAATTGAAGATTTCTAAAGAATGTGAAAAGGATTTGTTTTTGAAGAATGAGGATTTGACTAATGAAATCAAAATGTTGAATAAAGTTTTAGAAGTATTGAAGCAAGAAAAGAAGAATGTTGAAATTTCGAAAGCTGAAATTTTTGAAGAAAAGGGTGAGTTAGTCAAAGAAGTGAAGAAATGGAAGGAAGAGGCAGAAGATGCTGCAAATGATTTTCAGAATTTGTTTGATAAATCCAAGATTAAGCTTGATTTTCTTACTAAGAGTATTGAAGAATCTGATGCTAAAATCAAAGCATATCAAGTTGATATGGAAAAGTTATTAGATGATAAGCGGGAGTTGGCTAGAGTTAACAAGGTTCAAACTGCAAATCTGGAAATTCAAAAGAGAAATGAGGATAAACTGAAGAAGGAGCTACATGAAGGTCTTGACAATCTTCGTCTGCAAAAGTTTGAAACTCATAAAGTTGCCAAGCACTTGATTGCTAAAGAAAAAGAATTTGCAGAAGCTCAACAGCAAATTTCTGATCTCAAAATTCAAGTTCTTGATGCTAAAAGATTGTTCAACAATGTTTCAAATTCACAAGTTTTCACGAGCTTCTTAGCAAATGATGCAAATTTTGAAAGGATGTTTGATAAAACTGCATCACCCCCTGCTCATATCAAGGAAGCTGTCAAAGACGTGAAGGAACAGGTTGATGATTTTGATTGTTCAAAGATATCAGTTTCTACTTCTGAAGAAGCAAAGGTTGAAAAGAAAAAGAAAACCAAGAAGAACAAGAAAAAGGTCTTGAAATCTGAGATTCCTCTAGCACCAATGTTTGTCTCTGGTGCGTCGTCTGCTGATAATGAGAAATCGGCTACATCAAGTGACAAGATTCAGTCTCAACCTGAATTTGATGAGACAATTTTCTATGAACAAAAGAAAATTCCTGCTGTGAAAGCCGAATTCACAAGATTAGCTAAGAATGGACATCAGAAGTCAGCTACTGAGGAAAGGATTTCCGGTAAATGTCCTGGTCTAGGTTTTCAAGTTCCAAAGTCTCAAGCTGCAGAAGTTCCAGCATCTGCATCACCAAATCTCAAGAAGCTTAAGTTGAAGCAAGTGAAAAAGGAGGTTTTCAAAGCTGAAAAAGTTCAATCTGAGAGATTCTACAAACTCAAGGGTTCTGATCAATTATTTTCTGATAAAGAGTTTCCTCTTCACTGCGTGGATGCTCGGAAGATTTCCGAAGTTTTTGTGAAAGATAACATTTCGTCTGCAAGTTCTAAATCTCGAAGCCCAACTTCTCAATGGGTACATGATCACAGGCATCAGGTATATGATTCTCATTCTGATCATGTTAGAGATATTCATGTGTGTAATTCTGTGCAGGAACATCAAAAGTGGGACAAATCGACACGTTTATGTTATGTTTGTCGTCAACGAGGGCACATAGCAAAAGATTGTCCACTTCCTGCTGAATCAAATTCAAGGTTTCACAAGAAACCAGTTTTTGGTAAACCTGCCCAACCTAAGTTCTTCAATGAACAAGGCAGAGTTTTTGATGAAGTTGAGCCTACATTTTTTCATAAACAAAAACGTTTTGTTCCAAAATTTTCAAAGGATCAAAATGTAGGTTCATCATCACAGTCACCTGTGACTGTTTCATCGAAAACTGAATTACCAAAACAACAGGAATGGAAACCTAAGGTGGTTTCTAAGCAAAATAAGGACACTGGTCGACCAGAAGCGATTCGCTTCGGGTCATTTGTGAACTAATCAGGTTGTCCAGTGTGCAGGTACTTCTAGAAGACCTATCGACAATTGAAAAGTTGTTGATGGAGGAGTATTATGCTTAATTTAAATTTAATGACATATTTTTCTCATATGCAAATTTTCTGAATTCTAAAATCTGAACCATATCCGTGTTGATTGATCAATTTTCTTTCTTTACAAGATTTTCTCAAAAAGCCAAAAATAGAGTTTTATTTTTGTGTAAAATGAAAAATCCAAAAATAGAGTTCTTCATTTTAAGGGGGAGAATTGTAAGTAAGGGGGAGTAATTGAGAAAAAGCATGGTATGGGGAGAAGGTGAATACATGCAATATATATAATGAAGGAAGGTTAATACATGCACAATATGCAATATATACAATATGTATCTGATTTGTGAGAAATTGATCATTGGGAAATGATGGTACATTGGCATATGTATCTGACTCTTGGATAAAGTAGATGAAAGGGCCATAAGATCATTGTTTGATGTGCTTGGTAGGCTCGACAAATCAGAAAGTTTTCAGATGTGATATACACTAAATACTAATGCTTGACCATGTGGAGAACATCTTGATGCATATTTCGTGACACAAAAAGAAAAATAAGTGTGACAATAGTAATGAGAAGTCACTGTGTACACATGTATTCATTTTGCAAAGATTTAAACTTGTTTGATTTTCTTTATTTTGTCAAACGATCGGACTCTCTCTGCGTGTCGAAAGACCGACCTGATTGTTGTTCGTTTGACGTTCTGCTTTATTTTCTTTGGTGTTTCGTATAACTCATCGGACTTTCTCTGCGTGTACGGGAGTACCGACCTGATTGTTGTTGAGTTATACAACTTCAACTTGTTTTATTTTTCCTTATTTTGTTAAATCCGAGGCCTTATCTGCGTATCGAAAGATCGACCTTAAGGTAGACGATTTAACGTTCTTATTTCTTTTTGCATGGAACACAGTTGACTGTATCATGAAAAATATTATGCAATGTGAAAGTTCACAAATGCAATCACACAATAGAAAAAGAAAGACAAACAGAAATTGTCTGAATATGTCTGATAGTGTGGGGTACACTGGTCAAAGCAAATCTAATCAATACCTTAACATATCCAGATGTTATGAGTATGGTTATGTCTGAGCTTAAGATGGACAAATTATACCAGCAATCGACATGACTTATGTGTTTCAATTAATTGAAATTGAAGTGTAGTTCAGTGCGTTATGATCAATATGATCCCATATAGTGATCTTTCTCATACCAAAAATAGTGTCTGATTCTGTATTGCAATTTCAGTTCATTTTAGAAAAGATCAAAAAGATTTTAGGTGTGTTTTGATATAAACTTTCAAAAAGCCAAAAAGATTTTGTTTCTGCTTTATTTTCGATCTGATCAACCCGTGATATAAAATCAATTTTCAAAATCATATCTTGGAGTCTCGAAGAGACTTTTTGCGCCAAGATTATTTAAGTGTTAATGCAGGATGCTGTCGTGCAAGATATCACAACTTCAAGTCTTCTGAAGCTGTTGATAAAGACCAGAGATATACTAGATATCATCAAGTATTCAAGATCAAGCTACGATTGAATTGAGGAGGAGTTTGTTCGAAAATTCATTTCATTGGATAAACGGATTCTTTACTTGAGGGGGAGCTTGTTTGAAGATACATATTTGATGATGTTGAGAAGAAAGAGAAGAGATACTGCACACGACGAGGGGGAGTTTGTTGATACCTGAATTGTGCGTCGTGTGAAGTATCGAACGAAGACCAAGTTCAAGCCAATATAGGGTTAGCCGAACTAGGTCCGAACCTGAAGTTCGGACCAGCCGATCCTGGGGTTCGGTGGGAGTTCGGCCAGTCGTGTATAAATAGTAGTTTGGTCTTTGTGTTTAGCAGTTCTGAGCATGTGAGCAAATCTTAAGTGTGTGTTTCTGAGTGTGTATTCTCTGTGTCAATTCTCTGTGTTTACACTGATTGTAATTGTTCGTTTTGATCAATAAAACTATCGGTTAATTACGTTTCGATGTCCGGATAGCTAGATCGAGTAGACGATCCGATGCTCACGCATTTACATCTGTGTTAGCCATGGAAACAACTCGTGGTTTCCATATCAGAGGCGATTGAAAACTTTTCAATGACCCCACAAAATTAGCAACTTGCGTCTTTGCCCAAGACGACTTACTAGTTGATTTGTACATCGATGGTTGTGGTTCATCAAAAATATGACCATTTAAATCCACATACTTACCAGTTTTGTTCACATAAGCGTCAGTGCTCGCATTCGTAGGACATTGTGCAGCAAGATGCCCTGGTTTACGACATGCATAACACTTCCTTTGAAAAACATTAAGGGAACTGCTACCCAGATTTGATTCAAAAATTTGTTTTTTATCAACAAAATTCTTTAGATTTCTCTTGTCCTTTTTGAACACATCATGATAACCAAAAATATTTTCTGAACCAAAGGAATCAAAGAAATCGGCAGAAGTATCATACCTTGGAGATGGACTTCGTTGAGAAAAACCAGAACTATAAGAAGATCCTCCAGAATAGTAATCAATATCCGTTGATTTGAACACCGTTTGTTTCTTCTGCTGTTTGAATTTGTTCTTTTGAGTTTGTGACATCAGAGAATTTCAAGGTTTACTTCCGTTAGACAATTCCGTTAGTTACGTTATAAGTGTTAACTTAGTAACTAATGCTTAACTAGGCCGAATACGTCCACGTCCTTTGGTTGATCACCGAACCCGTCCATATGTGTTATGTGATTATTTATGTATTGTCATTATGTGCAACGTGATGAAAACGCATGATTTAGTATTAGGAATAAAATGAAAATTTGCCTTTCTTGTTTGCCAGCGAAACTAACGGGCGAAACTATAGTGTCGCCCGGTAGTCGGTTAAACTATTGGATCTCATGAAATCATAGACAGTTTCGCCTGGCCAGCGAAACTAGCCAGCGAAACTAGCCTCTGATATATAATGGCATAAAACCCTAGTTGTCTCATTTGTTGCACCATTTCTCTCAAACACTGATGTGTTCGGAACGACTCTAAAAACTACTATAGAAAACCTAGACCTAAACTAGACCTAGACACACCTAATTTTACCGAAAATACCTGAACTAGACCGAACCCTAAGGCAAGTGTACCTATCGGATAGTAGAATAGCTAGGGCAAGACCGGATTATCGAACCTAAGGACACTATTTTAGACAAAACTTAACCTAGACCTAAGAATGGAAATACTGAGTAAATTTGGTTTGGGTTTTTGAATTGAGATTTGGATTAACTAAAGTTAACTAATTCAACTAACAACCGGACAACCGCAGGAAACCTTTGGGGAAATTCAAATGAGGGAGAGATATACCACCTAGACCTAGACTCGCAATTGACACTTAACTTTACCTCGGTTCTGACTAATCTGATGGTCGCTAGTTCACCTTTTAAGTCCTTCCTAGACAACGATTCTAACGCTCGAACAAGGGTTCACCTTTTAAGTCCTTCCCACTTCAATTACCCTAGCCACCCTCGGATATACCTAAGGCGCACCTAGACTAACCGGAGCTACCAATAATTACCATGAATGACACGGAATAGCAAGCTAGACAAAACCCTAGGACGCTTCCTTTTGAGACAACGCAACCCTAAGACTTTAACCAACCCAACTACCCGTTAAACCTATACCTTTTAAGTCTTCAGTTTAGCAGCACATTACAATCAAATAATCAACCAACCGAAAATGCAATAGTTCAAGGTAACCCTAAACTATACTTTAGCAATCAACCCTAAAGTTAACTACTTTGGTTAATCTACCTAAACCGAAAGACATTCGCGGGTAAATTAAGCATTAACAGTCAATTAACAATCTGATCATAACACACATATGCATCAACCATGGCAATATATGGAATTTAATAGAATCGCAACATCAATCAATAAGTCAAAACCGAGAATAAAGTCAAAACATCAATTACTCATCAAACGGTCTAGATGGCATAATTAGTTTAGCCTACAATCATGGTTTGAATAATAAACATAATAAAGTCTGAAACTTGATTCAAAGACATGATAGCAATTATTGAAAAAACAAAGTAAACGGAAGAACCCGATAGCGAATTCCAATGCAAACTTGATCTCTCAATGTTCCCTCGTGATCCCAGCTCTCCTCTGCTCTGAAAATCGCCTCTGGTCGCTCCTGAAATCGTCTGGAAGTCGAAGAATGACGAAACTAAACCCTAAATCTGATTTTATATCGAGTAAGCTTCTTTTGCGGGTTTTAGACTTCTAGGCGTATCGCCTACAACTCAGAAACATCCAGGCGATACGCCTAGATCTCGCTTCGCGACAAAACAGTCGGGTCAAACCGACTTAACCCCTCCGTTGACTCTCCTTTCCGCGCGTATCGCTTCCCATTGATCACGTTCCAGGCGATACGCCTGGAACTACTTCTTCAGCACTTCTTCTTCTTTTCTTCTTAACTCTCAACTTGGCTCGGGACTTTATTAAAAACCTACAAAACTTATAAGAAAACATAAAAAGGACCAAAAGACTCAAACTTTAATAAAAGTACTTAAAACTAAAGACAACCGACTCAATTGGACTCAAATAACTAAATAAAAGACTCTTAAATTAGGATGTGTTTGCAACACATCAAACATCCCCACACTGACTCTTTTTTCGTCCTCGAAAAATACTGCAATGGAATCACAACCAGGAAATTGACTTCTAAACATTTAACTTTTAAATTCACAGCCCACCAATCAATTCCACATTCCATAATGTATTAACACACTAACTATGATTGCCAATATTTCTATCCGATTAAACCCAACCACCAACCTTTTCTTTCGCCCCATGTGTTTGTGAAATTACCAGATATAAGTTCAGTCGCAATGGATCCCACTAAAGAAAGCTCAAGTTCAACCTACTACCGAATCATAATCAGTTAAAGCAAAGGGTATAAATGATTCGAATTTATTTTTCTCCACCCCCCTTAAACCAGATACTAAGATGTCCAAGGAATAACTATTTATTTATATGCACTTATTGAGCATTTATTCTCTAAGTTATCATTTTTTTTTTCTCTTTTTTTTTTCAATTTTTTTTCATCATATTTTTTTTTCTTTTTTTTTTTCAAAATTTTTTTCTTTTTTTATAATTGATTACTTTTACCTAAAATTACCAACGGACATCACCAGAGGTATTCTTTCACAAGGTCTTACCCCCGAAATCATACATGAGTATTTTGCCCGCGAGATCCGGAACATCATCAGAGGTACTTACCACGGGATACTATCCTTAGTTCGTACATGAGTATTCTGCCCCTTCACTCTAGTTCTTTAGCCAAATTATTAACTACATGCTCATTTGAAATTCTAAGGACATAGGAGTATCTAGCCTAAAGCGGTCTCTTTCCTCCTAATCATCAGATTCAGAATCCCTATCACTCCTAAAATGGGAACCCACTAGCAGACTGATTAGCATATTTATACAACAATAAACACACAGGCTATTTAAGCTACTCCTAGGTCAGCTGGGCCTACCGACACATCATAGACTAGTAATGTTTTCCATTCAACCATACTCAGCCACTTTTCCCAAATTATTTATTAATTATCATTCAAGCACACATTAGACAATCAATTCCTGGTTTTACCTATCATTTCCCATTTAATTTTGCAGCCAGAATCTTGGACATTTTGACAAATTTTTCAATTTTTTTTTCAATTTTCAAAATTTCTGAATTAAAAATACTAAAAATAAAAGACTCAAGACTATATACGAAAGTATCCCATCCCCACACTTGAATCACACATTGCCCTCAATGTGGAATGGAACAAAAATAAAGCAGAAGTAAAATAAATAAAATAAAACAAGTAGAAACGTGTTCACCTGAAACTCCAGAGATCCAGCACAGCAACCAACAACGATCCACCAACTCCGGTAAACAGAAAGAATATAAAAATTGAAAATTTGAAATTTTCCTGACTTACCTCCCCCAGGCGTATCGCCTACAACCTTGAATCTCCCAAGCGATACGCCTAGAGCTGCACACAACCGGCCCGCCAAAGGATGCAAGCGTATCGCCTATAACCTACCAACCTCCAGGCGATACGCTTGGAGCGTGATTTCCAGAGAATTTTTGGAATTTGACCCAAAAAATTTTCTATCTCCTTTTTCACATACCAGCTCCTCCAGTCGAAATTCTCAGCCAAAACTTCAAATTTGACCTGCACATCCTCAAATTGCTCATAGCACGAATCTCCACAATCACCTGCGAACACAAAACACAAAACACAAAGACGCAAAAACACAAAAACTAAAAATTGCAGAAATTAAAACACAAATACAAAAATATACAAACCGGCCACTCCCCCAATTAGCACAAAACTGAGCCAAGACCTCCCAAACCATCCGGAGGCTTCGATTTCACATCCCTCAACAACAAACTACCGAATTGTTCTCGGTTTCTATCAGCACAACCGTCAACTAACACCTTAACCCACAAAGACACCAACTTTAGTAAATGTAACAGTTGCTTAACTTTCCAATGCTTATACCTACCCGGAAGAAATCGACATTTTCCCAGAAACCTCATTTCCGGGTCATGGGTAGCAACAATCACAACTAACATCCCCACACTTGAACTAAGCACCATCCTATCATCCAGAATACCTAAATCATCAAGTGTGGCCTTCCTAACTACCTCTTCAACCATCACATCACTCTCTACACTTACCAACTCCTCGGGTTCTCCTAACGGGTCAAAATTCACATTCGTAGTAATCAAATCTTCTAACCCTCCTAAGTCTTCCCCACACTTATCCATTATCACCACTTCATTCTCAACTACCTCACCTACCTTCTCAACCACCTCACCGGGTTTCACTAACGGGTCGAAAATATCAGTTAGATCAATTACTTCAACTAACCCCCCGGTGTTCTCCCCACACTCATCCTCTACAATCTCTTCATCCTCTAGCCTATTTCCTACAACCACCAAATCTATAAAAGACATGAAAGTACCTATCAAGCACACAGATTCGGGGCCCTTATCCTCTTTTCTACCCACCTTAAACACTACACTCTCATGATCAACCCTTAAAGTAATGGTACCCTCAAAAACATCCACTAAAGCACGGGCAGTCCTAAGGAAAGGCCTACCTAAAATCAGAGGGCAACTAGCATCGTACGCACAATCAACTACCACAAAGTCTATAGGGAACAAAAATTTGTCAATCTGAACAAGCACATTTTCCACTATTCCTTTGGGTCTAACTACCGACCTATCAGCTAAAGATATAGTCATCCTAGTCGGTTCCAACTCACCCAATCCTAGATGCATGAAAACAGAATAGGGCATAACATTAATACTAGCACCTAAATCCGCTAAAGCACAAGTAACAGATGAATCACCAAAAGAACACGGAATTGTAAAGGTGCCAGGATCAGTTAATTTCTCAGGTAACCTATTCTGGACAACAACAGAGCAATTAACATCAAGGGTAACATCAGAAAAGTTCTCAAGCTTCTTCTTATTAGTTAACATATCTTTCAAAAATTTAGCATACTTAGGCATCTGTTTAATAACATCAGTAAAAGGTAAAGTAACCCTAAGTTGCCTAAGAAGCTCTAAAAACTGATTGTAGTCACGCGCATTCTTCTGCTGAACTAACCTCTCTGGATAAGGAACTTGCTTCAGATCATCGGCTGTGATTGGTCTCGGCGCGAATCGTACCCTCTTCTTCTCCTTCACCGCTTCCCATTTCAGCGGCTTCTCGCTGACTACCTCAGCCTCGACGTTCGGTGCAGTACTTGCTGGCGTTACGCTCTCGTGCACCCTCCCGTCAGGCGTCTCCAACTCAATCTCCTCATCGACCGGCTCTTCATCAACTACCACCGGCGATGGACTCTCCAGAACTCGACCACTCCGTGTGGTAACAGCATTAACCGACGCATTGGGGTTTTTGTAAGTACTACCGGAAAATTGACCCCCTCGGTTGTTGGGCTCCTTCAGCTGCTTCGCTATGTCACCGACTGAACGCTGCAAGTCAAGGAACGAAGCCTGTTGATTCCTCAGTAAAGTATCGTGCTCCGCTAGCTTCTTCTGTGTGGCCTCATCCCTTGCGTTCATCTGCTGCAGAATATGCGTTTGATTCATCACCAACTCCGTAATCTCCTTCATCGTCGGCCCTGCATCTCCTCCACCACTCTGATTATACCTCGGTTGAAAACCTGGTGGATTTCCTCCCTCTCGCCATCCTGAATTTTGGCCACTCCTCCACCCAGACTGGAACGAATTACCGAACTGGTTTCGGTTTCCAATATAATCCACTTGCTCAGCGGGAGCAAGCGGGCAGTCTCTGGTGTCGTGAGCGCCTCTGCACAGCTCACATTTGGCTTTGATATGGAGTTTGATTTCTTCTAAGGTCTTATATATGTTTTCTAACTCCCTAGGTGGTATGGTCTCTGAGCCAATGTGATGGACACCCCGGGTAGACGTAGACGGTGCGAGTGACCTAGTCGGGGCCAAGGTGGCTCTCCGACCTCCGGGTGCCTGCTGTTCAGCTAGGGCGAAGCTCTCGAAAAGTGATTTGCATTCATCAACTGTGAGCTTCTCCATCATGTGTCCTCCAGCCGAAATGTTGAACTCTTTCTGAACAGAATATGGAAGTCCGTTGTAGAACTTCTCGATGATAGCCCATTCCGTCAACCCGTGTTGCGGACATCTGCTCAGAAGAGTATTAAAGCGCTCATAAGCTACCGAATAAGGCTCGTCGGGATCCATCTTGAAGGAATGGATTTCCTCCCGAGTACGCGCAGCCTTAGCTGGAGGATGGTACTTCTTCAGGAATTTTGCGGTGAGATCGTCCCAGGTGGCGATCGAATTTGGCGGAAGCGTCTCAAGCCACTCGGCGGCTCGAGACGTAAGGGAGAATGGGAACAGACGCAAGTAGATGATTTCGTTCGCGACTCCGGTGAGTCCGAACGTGTTGCAGATGCGAATAAACCGAGAAATATGCGTCGGTGCATCTTCGTCCTCACGTCCATGGAACTGGATGGAATGCGTCAACGCGTTGATGACGTGGGACGGAACTTGCCAATTTGCGGTGTTGGCAATCGCAGGCTATGCAATAGCAAACCGGGCCTCGGTGACTCCGGCGCTAGCCTGCTCGTGGACGGTGCGACGTGCCGCCATGGGTGTGAGATCAGGGAATGGAATGGGTTTGGTGTCGCGTGTGGTTTGTGTGGATGAAGATGGTTTGGAATGGGCGGTGGAAATGATGAATGCCTCTAGCTCGGTGCGTAGAAGGCGAAATCGTTCACGGATATCCGCGTCGGGATCAGACAGTGGTGACAGTTCAGGTGGACCCCGTGAACGGGTGTGTGGCATAAAACGATGGAATGACTCGAAGAAAACTAAAAAATTAAACCTAAGAACTAGACTCGAAAGTAGAAAATCCTAAGACTCAAAATTTCCTAACGTCGACCTAAGTTAATCTTGCCAATTGCCAAGTGTCCCCGGCAACGGCACCAAAAACTTGATGTGTTCGGAACGACTCTAAAAACTACTATAGAAAACCTAGACCTAAACTAGACCTAGACACACCTAATTTTACCGAAAATACCTGAACTAGACCGAACCCTAAGGCAAGTGTACCTATCGGATAGTAGAATAGCTAGGGCAAGACCGGATTATCGAACCTAAGGACACTATTTTAGACAAAACTTAACCTAGACCTAAGAATGGAAATACTGAGTAAATTTGGTTTGGGTTTTTGAATTGAGATTTGGATTAACTAAAGTTAACTAATTCAACTAACAACCGGACAATCGCAGGAAACCTTTGGGGAAATTCAAATGAGGGAGAGATATACCACCTAGACCTAGACTCGCAATTGACACTTAACTTTACCTCGGTTCTGACTAATCTGATGGTCGCTAGTTCACCTTTTAAGTCCTTCCTAGACAACGATTCTAACGCTCGAACAAGGGTTCACCTTTTAAGTCCTTCCCACTTCAATTACCCTAGCCACCCTCGGATATACCTAAGGCGCACCTAGACTAACCGGAGCTACCAATAATTACCATGAATGACACGGAATAGCAAGCTAGACAAA
>JBCNJP010000023.1:66620118-66647091 GCA_039602395.1 Deinandra increscens subsp. villosa
GCATTAAATTAATTTTCAAAAAGAAAGGAAACCGCGTTTCTGTCTTCTGAAATTGCAGGTTTGTGTGTCAAGACTCAAGCATGGTGAGAGGGGAAGTATGAAGTATCTTTCACAAGTGGATCTTGAAGTGCAAAGATGATCCAAGAGTGATCCGGCCATGCAAGCTCTATTTCTGACAAGATTTCAAGTCAAAGATCGGATGCAGCAATGTTGAAGATTGAAGACTGAAGTTTAGTTAGAAAATAGATACACTACACGTTAAGGGGGAGTTTGTTAGAGCATATTCCTATGCTATTAGTGTCTCGTGTATTGTATCTATGTGAGCATGTCTTAGAGTGAGTTGTAGTGTCTATTTGGTTAGTGGCGTACCATATGGTCCGGCGGACCATATGGTCCGGCGTATCAGTTGGTACGTTGGGTGCTATGTCACTAACTATAAATAGCTGTGTGTTAGAATGTTCAAGTAACCAGTTGAAACACTTCTGTCATTCTACACCTGTCTGTGTGTGTTTCTAGAGAGAGAAACTAGAGAGTCTTCTTTGTATCTTCAAGTGATCAATAAGAATTCTCTTATTTACATCCGTTGTTACTATGATTGATTGATACACGCAGTAGTAAGATCGTATCTCGTTTATACAGATACCACTCTCAACCCATTTTTGCTGGGACTCAATTTTTTAAACTATATAAACTAGGATGGAAACCTAAACATATATAGAAGTTAAGTTTACTGCACTTACTTGGATGGTCATAGTTTTTATTTTAGCTTACCGACATATCATCTTTGAGCTGTCTTTCACTTCAGCCTTACACGTGTCAGTCTCCGATTGTCTTGGAATTTTATATCACTTCCAACCAACTCAAGGCAAACAAAAGACTTCATAAAAACTTCAAACATATTTTTCAGATTTTCTGAAACATTGACATTTCTTTCCCTGTTTTTATGAGGCTTTTGAAACAAAAACACCTTTTTTTTAAATATATTTTTGAAATAAAGTCAAAGCAAAAGTAAGCAAAAATAAAAGCAACTATATACAAAAAGTTTGGATCAGATCAGTCCTCGATGGCAATCATCCTTAGGCCTTCAACACACATTTCAAAATTAGGACGAGGAAGGGGTTTTGTGAAAAGGTCTGAAACATTTTGATCTGAGCTTACCTTTTCCAACTGAATCAACTTCCTATCATAGCATTCACGAATAAAATGTACCTTGAAGTCTATATGCTTTGTTTTGGAATGTTGAACAGGGTTTTTGACAATTTGCAGAGCAGCAGCATTATCACAAAAAATTGGAGTGTTAATGAATTGCATACCGTAGTCTGTTAGCTGATTTTGAATCCATACTACCTGCGAGCATCCAGCTGATGCTGCCACATATTCAGCTTCTGCAGTTGACTTAGACACGGTATGCTGCTTCTTACTCTGCCAAGAGATGAGTCTGTCTCCCAAGTACTGACATCCTCCAGTCGTAGATTTCCTGTTAAGGTCACTACCTCCATAATCACTGTCAGTAAATGCAAACAATTGAAAATCAGTATTCTTAGGATACCAAAGTCCAAGCCTAGGCCTGCCCTTCAGATACCTAAGAATACGTTTAACAACAGCTAAATGAGAAAGTTTAGAATTAGCCTGATAACGTGCGCACACACACATTGCATGCATAATATCTGGCCTGCTGGCTGTTAAATACATGAGTGATCCGATCATTGACCGATACATGAATTCACTCACGGATTCTCCATCCGCATCTGCTGTCAGTAGTGGTCTGGATGCCATGGGAGTGGAGATCGGTTTGGAGTCCTGCATTTTGAACTTTTCCAGGATCTCATTCACATATTTTACTTGGTGAATGAGAATTCCAGTCTCATCTTGCTTCACTTGTAACGCCAGGAAAAAATTCATCTCTCCTTGATCACTCATCTCGAACTTCTTTTTCATGATATCCTCAAACTGTCGGTTTTAGCTAAGTTAGTGTCTTTGGGGTCTTGTTTATGTTTTTATGAGTTTTGTAGGTTTTTAATAAAGTCACGAGGCCACGAGAGAAAGTTGGAAAGAAGTGAAGAAAAGAAGAGGACAAGTACTGAACAAGATGTCCCAGGCGTATCGCCTGGGACTGGATTGCCTCTACGCGATACGCGCGGAGTGGCTGGTCAACAAAAGTCAAAGTCAGTTCTGCCCGACTAAATTGTCGTGTAATGAGTTCCAGGCGTATCGCCTGGTGGGAATATATTAGCAAGCGATACGCTTGCAGCCTTAAAACCCGCAAAAGGAGGTTTCGCGATTTAAAAGTCGATTTTAGGGTTCCATTCGTCATTCTTGGACTTCCAGGCGATTTGCAGAGCAACTAAAGGTGATTTCGAAGATAGAGAGGGCTGGAATCAAGTGGAGATCAATCGGGGCTATCACTTCATCATCGAATCATTAACCCGGTTCCATCTTTACTTTCGGTTTCTAGTTTTTACTTAATTAAGACCATGCATTGCACTGAGATTTCAGATTCTATTTGTGATTTTGTTGTTATCATGGTGGTTGGCTAAGTTAATACCATCACCTAGACTATTATGATGAACTTTTGATATATGTGACTAAGCTTGACTTTTGACAATTTGATCGATGTTTGTTTCTATTAAAATCCATTAATTTTCTGTGATGTTGCGTTTGTGTGCTTGAATTAGTTTTCTAGTTATAGATTAATCTTTGCTTTGCTTGCGGATGTCTTCCGGTTTGGGTAAAGTAGTTAACTTGTAGGGTCAAACTTGCAATTTAATGTGATTGCTTAATTGTGGTCATAGGGTTAGTTGATAATTAGTTAATTGAATCTTGTATGCTGCTAGCTAAATAGACTTAAAAGGGTGATAGCTATTGGGTAGTCGGGTTGGTTAATTGCTTAGGATCGAGTTGTCTCAAAAGGAAATTCCCTAGGTTATTTTTCTAACTTGCTATTCCAAGTCATTTACAGTTGGTTAATGGTAGCTCCTGCTAGCCTAGGGTGCCTTAGATTAGATTCGAGGGTGGTTAGGTTTAGTTGAGGTAGGAAGTACCCACAAGATGAACTCCTGTTCGGGCGTTAGAAACAATTACTAGGAAGGACTTAAAAGGTGAACTAGGATCCATCAGAATTGTCAAGGTCAGGTTTGGTCATAGATGTTAATTGGGATTCAAGGTCTAGGTGGTGTCTTCTCTCATTCGGTAGTCTTCTCAAGGTTTGCTCTGCTGTCGTTCGTTAGTGTTAGTGAAGTTAGTTAAATCTTAATCCAAATCTCAATCAAAACCCAAATTACTCAGTATTTCCATTTCTTAGGTCTAGGTTAAGTCTTGTCTATATAGTGTCTCTAGGGTTCGATATTCCCGGTCTTGCCTTAGCTTAGCTACAATCCGACAGGTACACTTGCCTTAGGGTTCGGTTTAGTTTAGGTATTTTTGGTAAAATTAGGTGTGTCTAGGTCTAGGTTTAGGTCTAGGTTTTTATAGCATTTTTAGGTACGTTCCGAACACGAGTACATGCCGTGATTGATGTTACCCGAGCGGCTTCTAGTTGTGACTCCTGCTGTCACTGGCCCGACCACATTGCTAAGTGGATAATCTTTGTTGATTCTTGTGGTTTGAACATCTGGTACTGAAACAGAAACAGGTAGGTTAGTATCATTAACATTATTATACATACCTTGGGTTTCAGGCTCCTTCTGATCATCATGAGTTCCTGACGATCCTGGAACATCCACAACATCATCCTTAGGAGCTGTTTCTGATACACTGTCTCTGACAATTTCCACAGATGGCCTCACTTCAGGAGCTGGAGCAATGATGTCCTCTTCTTCCAGATTGGGAACCATGTTTGG
Source organism: Deinandra increscens subsp. villosa (assembly GCA_039602395.1). Classification (NCBI taxonomy): domain Eukaryota; kingdom Viridiplantae; phylum Streptophyta; class Magnoliopsida; order Asterales; family Asteraceae; genus Deinandra; species Deinandra increscens. The sequence continues at coordinate 66,623,958 of JBCNJP010000023.1, forward strand.
GTAGTCAAACCCTCTAAAGAAAGTCCCATAGTCAAAGATCCAGTCCGGTCCAATTCCTGCATCTGTTGGATTATCTTCCAACCAGTCAACATCAAATGCCTCGATTATCAATTTGGTGGTTTTGTTGTAGACCCGATAAGCACTATTTGCAGAATATCCCATAAAATAACATTCATCATCCTTTACTTCGAACTTCCCCACATCAGATTGAATTAACACTGTGCAAGGACACCCGAAAGTCTTGAAGTACCCCACCCTCGGCTTTTCTCCATAGGTAATCTGATAAGGCGTCATCTCATGTCGCTTGTTCAACAGTACCCGATTCTGCACATAACAAGCAGTGTTGACTGCTTCGGCCCAAGAGAAAATTGGTAATCTTGCATCACACAGCATAGTTCTGGCAGCTTCAATAAGAGTTCTATTTCTTATTTCAGCAACACCATTTTGTTGAGGCGTGTATGGTGCACTGAATTGTCTTTCTGTACCTTTTACTCCATAGAACATATTCAATTCAGCATTCTTAAATTCTGTTCTGTTGTCTGTTCTAATAGCCTTTACCCTTTTGCTCAACTGATTCTCTATAAGAGTGACAAACTGTTTCACAAGCGCTGGAGTTTCATGCTTGTTTGACAGAAAGAAAACCTAAGTAAAACGAGAGAAATCATCCACTATAACCAGACAGTATGCGAACTTGCTGACGCTTTGAACTTGCATTGGGCTGAAGAGATCCATATGAAGTAGTTGCAATACCGATGAAACATAATTGACGATCTTGGAACGATGCGGTAATCTGTGCTGCTTCCCCTTAGCACATGTAACACACTTCTCAAATGACGTGAAATATGTGATAGGAAGGTTCCTTACATGCTCTCCCTTTGTCAGCTTTGACAGATTCTTCATGTTAGCATGCCCCAGACGACGATGCCACAACAGCGCCAGATTTTCATTCTGCTTTGAGATAAGACAGGCTTCTTCAGATGTCGGAGGATTACCCATGTAGAGGAGATAAGAATTTGCTCCTCTTGGTGTACGCATTAGAATACACTCCTCAGGAATCTTCACACCAGGCTTGAGGATGATGCATTCCTTCTTGTTGAACAAAACAGAATATTTTCGATCACAAATCTGCGACACACTGAGCAGACTGTGAGATAATTCCTCTACATAATGCACATCCGGGAACTTCAAGCTAACATTCTGCACCACCTCTTTCTTGCTGATTCTTCCACCTACTCCACCAGCGAAAGATACACCACCTCCATCAAAATCTTCTACCTCTTCCAAAAGCGATAAATCTCCGGTCATATGTCCGGAGCAACCACTATCAACGTACCAGAGATTGTTGACAGTTCTTCTTGGCTGTCCCTACATGGATCAAAGATCAGTTAGATTCAGGTACCCAGGCCATAACAGATCTGGGCACACCTTTGGAATCAGTGTAATTAACTAATTGAAGAGTCATTCCTGCTTTTGATTCAGGTACACTCAAGGTTTGAGTGTTGACTTTTGGTTTCCAAATGGGGTGTTTCTGGGGTTTCATTACATTGGTTGAGTTCTTTTCAGATGCAGGTTTCTTTGGTAGTGGTGTGGCCTTTTTACCTGCTGGTTTTTTAACAGGTGTCCACTCAAGTTTCTGTTGAAAGTTAAACCAAATATAGTTTGGGTCAGTTATGTAAATAAGTCAAAGTCAAGTTTAGAGTCAAATATGTCATTGTATATAGTCTAGGGGTCTGTATGTCGAAAACCAAAGTCTATAACTGATTAAATTCAGTTATGTTGATCCATAGGATTATAAGAACCCATCGACATGTATGAAAACGTAGGATATGTATGTACGTATTCATAATCAAAAATCTGCAAGATTAGCATGTAAAATCTCTGTGTAAATCGATTATGATTGCTTGATGAAACCAACATTTGGCATCAGAGCAAGGCTAATCGATCACCGAAAGAACGAAGAAAATAATTCGATCGAAGGCAGGAAAGAACGGCAATAGCGATTTGCCCCTGTGTGATCGCCGTAAATTGGAAGAAGCAAGTAAGCGGCGGTTTTCTGCACTTTCCGTTCAAAGGGTTTTACAATCATCAATCAGGAAGAATTCGCAGATTGTTTTAGAAATTCGCAAGCAAGAATCGAAGGAAACGGAAGCGGTTGAAATCGAAAGTCAAAAGAAACAAAAGTCGGTTTCGGTATTGAAAATTATATTCACAATTGGTGTAGCCAAATTAACACCAGAACCGACCATCGCTTCGAAATTGGCAATTGCATGTGTTGGAATCAAAAATCGAAATTATGTCTTCCTCAACGTAAAGGTCAGAATCTATTTTCTCAAAGTTTCAATTTTTTGTTTGTTTATTGTTTCTAAGTTTGAAGATATCAAAGCATTTTTGGATTCTGCCAATTTTTCAAGGAATTAATTGTTGTTTCTAAAAATTTCGTAACAGAAGTTGAATAACAAAACAAATTTTCTAATGATATTTGTTTTAAAGATCAAGAATAATAAACTTTTAATCGATTCCAACACAAAGAAAGAAAATTCGTCTTTTTAGAAAGATAGCAAGTAGTATGATATAGAACCCGTTTGGTTGATAAAGAAAGCAAGAACGAACCACTCGATGTTCAATTAGTAAGAAAGAAAGTTGGATTCAAATCCTCGAATCCATTTTGCAAGAAAGATAGCAAGTATCGAATCCGTCTGGTTCATATAGCAAGTAAGATCGAACCACTCGTGATTCAAACCGAAAGAAAGCAAGTCAGAATCACATCATAGTGATTCATATAGCAAGCAAGAAATCGAACCCGTTTGATTTATATAGCAAGCAAGATCAAATCATTTGCGGTTCAAATAGCAAGTAAGAAACCAAACCATTTTTGGTTCAAATAGCAAGTTAGCAAGAAAGAAATCAAATCATTTTGATTCATATAGCAAGTAAGAAACCGAATCGGTATTGGTTCATAGCAAGTAAAATCGAACCATTCGCGATTCAAATAGCAAGTTAGAAAGTGGGTTCAAAATTTGAATCCATTAGCAAGATAGCAAGAAAGCAAGCAAGAAAGCGTGTGCAAGAATGTAAGCACACTCAAAAAGCAAGAAAGTTCGTGCAAGCAAGTAAACACGTCCAAGAAAGAAATCAAGTACAACCGCGCGAGGAAGCAAGTAACCACGCGCTAGAAAGAAATTAAGCAAGAAAGGTCGGCAAATTTGAAAGCAAGAACGAACACGTAAGAAAGAAAGTCAGAACGCAAGGAAGCAAGAAAGTGAAAAATAGGAAAGAAGAAAGCAAGAAAGGCGAAAGCAAGTCAAAGCAAGAAAGAAGAAACAAAAGAAGAAAGTATGACGAACAAAGAAGACAAGAAAGAAGAAGGCACTTCGTCACAAGTCCGTGAACAAGGGAACATTTCACTTCAATGCCCGAAGTTGACCGATGCAAACTACACAACTTGGGCAGTGTTGATGGAAACAATCTTGAAGGCTTATGGCCTTTGGGAAACAATTAAGTCGAAAGAAGGAAGCCCTGCAATGGATGAAAAGAAGATGCATACAACAAAGGCAATGATATTCCAAACACTACCACCGGATATCTTGATGCAAGTTGCTCAATATCAAACTGCGAAGGAAGTATGGGATTCTGTTAAAGTTAGATACCTTGGTGCAGATCTAGTTCAGAAAGCACGGTTACAAACATTAAGGAGCGAACTAGAGAACTTAAAAATGAAACCAAGTGAAACTGTAAGTGACTTTTCAGGAAAGTTGGGCGGTATAAAGGCCAAGTTCAAAAGTCTTGGTGTCACCCTTGAAGATAACATAATCGTAAGGAAATTGCTCGGTTCGGTCCCAAGGAAGTTTCTACCATTTGTAGCAACCATCGAGCAATGTACAAAAGTAGATGAAATGTCATTTGAAGAAGCAGTTGGAAGACTGACAGCATTTGAAGAACGCGTCAAAGATCCAGATGAACCAGAAAAGAATGATCAAGACAAAGTCCTGATAGCAAGTTCAAGCAATTTAAATAACTGGCATCATGGAAAAGGACGTGGTGATAAAGGACTTGGTGATAAAGGACGTGGTGATAATGATCGTGGAAGAGGACGATGAAAAAGCTTTGGAAGAGGACGTGGAAAAGGCACTGATCATGGAGATCAAGACAAAAGTAAGTTCCAATGCTATGAATGTGGTCTATTTGGTCATTTTGCAAAGGAATGTACCAAATGGAAGGATAAGGAGAAAGGCAAAGATCAAGAGGCTCATCTCGTATGGGAAGATGATGAACCAACGCTGCTGTGAAGAAAAAATCAAGAAAGTTGAAGATCTCACTTAAACTATATTTAGTTTAAGGGGGAGTGTTGAAAGTTAAACCAAATATAGTTTGGGTCAGTTATGTAAATAAGTCAAAGTCAAGTTTAGAGTCAAATATGTCATTGTATATAGTCTAGGGGTCTGTATGTCAAAAACCAAAGTCTATAACTGATTAAATTCAGTTATGTCGATCCATAGGGTTATAAGAACCCATCGACATGTATGAAAACGTAGGATATGTATGTACGTATTCATAATCAAAAATCTGCAAGATTAGCATGTAAAATCTCTGTGTAAATCGATTATGATTGCTTGATTAAACCAACAGTTTCAATTTTGTATAAGTAGCTTGTTTCATTTGAGTGACATCTTTTGATTTTGAAACCTGTTTCACAACCTTTGTGTTGCCATTAGGTTTATTAACTCTTTTGACTTTACACACTTGTTTCTCAACAAATTCTGGTTTCATCTTTTCATTCCTTTTGTAAACTGCTTTAGGAGTGTAAGTTGAGTTTTGAGTTTTGGCTACATTCCAATTTTCATCAACAGGCTTTGTCACTGGAGCTTTTGTGTTTGAAACCTTAGACTGTTGAGCCTTCATTGGTTCTGAACACTGCTTCCCTTGAGACAAAGCTTGTTGCTTTTGCTTTCTATTTTCACCTGTCATCATTTTCTCCAACATACTATAGTATGTTGGAGATAGTATGGTTGGTAAGGTCTGTTCACACAGTTTGCAGCAAAGTGTCCTGGTTTTCCACATTCAAAGCAATTCATAAGTCTAGGCCCATTGACATGACTACAAAGGTATGAGCGTCTTGGATAAGACGACTTCCATTCAGGCTTGTCATCCCATTTGTGTATTACATGTTTCGGAAATTTTTCTGGTTATTAAACAAAATTGTTCTGATTTTGATTTGTTTGTTCTGTTGAAAGTAGACACAACCTGGGGATAGGGGACAAAGTCCTGGGGCTTAGACTCACGGCCAACTCTTGTGTTAGGCACACGAATTTTAAAACCATTAACTTTTTCATTAGAATCAGAAACATGTTTTGCAGACATAGACACAACTAAATGTTTTGACTTGGACGCATTAAGTTCAGACACAGATGCTAGAACATTGTCCTTAGGTAAATCAAACATTAAACTACTAGACACATTACATTCATTCGCGCATGAAACAAAATTATCATAAGAACCAACATTATTGTTTAATGGTTCCTGGGATGGACCTGGTTCACTTGTGGATGTCATAGTTCTATTCTGATTACCCAGCCCATACAACATATGTTTCTCATTTTCTAGTTCCTCTTTAGTCATAGGTTTCACACCAACCAAAACACTATCTAGGGGAGGTCCTGCTTCATGCATTTTAGATGTAGATCTATCTACCTGGTCCTCCTCAAAGATCATTCCTATAATATCTCTAGTCACAGCTTGAGGAACATTATTCTTAATTTTGTCCGTGAAGCTAATTCCTATTCCACCTTTATCCTTGCCCATTCTAACATCAGTTATGCATGTGGACAAAGATTTACTAGCTTCTAGCATTCTTTTGCTTCTCATTTGATTCACATCTAACTTTACCTGTAACTCACTGTTCTGATGTTTAAGTTCATCTATATGCTTACTAAGCTCAGCTATTTCTAACTTAGCGTTGTCATACAGAACAGACTTCTGAGTGGCCAGGGCTTGATATTTCTCTATATCTAGTTTCTGTGCTTTGACCTTATCCTCACTCTTTTCCCATCTACCCTTAAACGAACTTCTAGAGCATTGCATGTCAAACAGTTCTATCTCACTATTTTTCCAAAGTTGTCTAAGGCCAGGAATTAAACGAGCACAAGTGGGATTAGTACATACCTTGGCGTTGTCGACCTCGGCAGCAAAAGCTTCTTTGTCTTCAACCAGGTTTTCTTCATCAGTAACCACAAAAGCATGCTCTTCATCAGTACCATTCTCCATTTGAGTAATCATGGCACCCGTCAGACTGAGTTCCCTGACTTGTGAAGCCCACTGGTATTCTCCACAATCTTGGACAACCAAAGCTTTTGTCTCTGCTTTCCCTTTTCCATCCCCAGCTTTCTTCTCTTCTGGCTTCTCTCTTTTTGGTTTTGTGGTTTTGTGCATTCCCTAGAAAAATGTCCGTACTCATCATAATTGAAGCACCTCAACTTGCTTTTATCAAAACCCATTCTGATCTTGTCCTGATCCTTTCCAGACATTTCTTCCAGTTGTTGCCATGAACTTCTTTGCATGAAAAACTGCCATGGCCATCTGCCAGGAGACATCAAGCATCTCAACATCTTCAGAATTTATCTGATTCAGATCACCAGAGAGCATCTCAGCAGGCACCAAAGTTCCAGCCATAAGGGCATGGTAGCTGTTCATGAATCCCATTCCTAGCGCAAAGTTGGGATCATTGGTGGCATTTGCCTCTTCAGAATTGACCATTCCACTCAAATTGGAACTAGCTTGTGATCTTGCTACAAATGCAGTTGACTTTGGGTTGGCACTTGCATCACTTCTAGATGAGCTCCCAGCATGTTTTGATCCCACATCTTCAGACAAGAGAGCCTGACTTAATTTTCCAGCCATACTTAGAGAACTCAGGTGATTCAGCTCCCGTTGCTTATCATCAATCAGCTTCGATTTCAGTTTGTTGATAAGCTCATCAACAGTCAATTCATTCAGCTTGTTGTTATCCTTGATGATTGAGATATTTGTATTCCGATTCTTGGGTAAGCTGTTCAAGAGCTTCAAATTCTTATCTTCCTGTTCAGGTTCAACATCATAACTTGACATCTCAGTGATTAGGGACACGAATCTCTGAACTTGTGCCTCAAAAGACTCTCCCTAAACGTGATTGAATAAGTTGAACTTCTGCTTCAGCATCTGTTTTCGGCTAGCCTTGATATCTGGATTACCTTCATAAGCTACCACTAGAGCATCCCATAGCTTCTTCGCAGTTTTGTACTTCTTAAATCCCTGAGCAATCTCTGGTGTCAAAGCCATAGTCATAATCGTATAAGACCTCTCATCCTTGTTGCATCTCTCCCAATCGTCATCTGAGTATTCTGCTTCAGTATTTACAACTCCAACCTTTGCTGCTTCAGTGTGTGTTGGTATGAACGGTCCATTCACAACAGATCTCCACAGTCTCAAATCAACACTCTTCAAATGGTTCTGAAATCTATATTTCAACTCAAGAAAATTATCCGCTGATGTGAGTCTAGGAGGACGAGTGGTTCATCCAATCTCAAAATCCAATTTCTGATACATGCTTGGTTCAAAGTCCATCACGAAAGCTTAGGAAAACTTAAACTAAAAGTCCAAAAAGTCCAAAAAGTGAGTTTCCGATCGTAAACCCCTTTTTACGATTGAAGTTTCAGCGGATCGTAAACTCCAAGTCGTAAACTCATGATTCCGATAAAATTTAGTCGTAAACTTGTTTCTGACACAAGCTGATCGTAAACACGTTTTCGGTACGAACAAATCGTAAACTCGATTCCGGTTAGAAATGTCGTAAACTCCCAAAAATTGCGTCTTGAAGTCGTAAACTCAATTTTTCTGATCGTAAACCTTCAAAAAACCATTCTTGAACTCATAAACACTGTAATCGCAAAGAACATCAATCGTAAACTCCCAAAACAACCCAGAAACTGATCGTAAACACCCTAGAACAGCAGCAGATTGAACGTAAACCCTCTGACCAGCTTCAAACCTTCAAAAACACGAACCTTTTCCAGAAAAAGCTTGAATCCAATACCGTGAGAACCTCGAATCAGTGATTCTTGGCTCTGATACTAATTATTGGTCCAGGATCAACAACCGTTCACGATATTTTGATCTCAAACAAGTGCGGAATCCTTGTATGAGATTGATTCAAGAGAAAGTAGATGAAATAGATTTGATGTAGATGATAAAAAACAAAGATCAAATCTTGAATGAAGAACACACTTTCTTGGATTGAAGATTACGATTAAGAATTACAAGAGATAAGCACTAAAATCGTAAACCAACAACTACTAGAATCATAAACAACTTGGGTTTATATACTACCCTTTACATAAACCCTAAGCCCAATCATAAACGCATAAGAAATCTAGTCCAAGAAAGCCCAAGTCGTAAACATCTTGTAAGCCCAATCGTGAATACCTAAGCCCATTAACAAGCAAGCCCACATCTAATGTGCATGCCTCAAATGTATAGCCCAACAGAATCACCTTCACGGAAACTCCAATTTTTGCAGGTAACAACAGTGCCATCTCCATCATCAACAATCCAGTCAAGCACTCCAAAACAAATCACATTGATATCAGGTATCACTTTATTAGAGATTGTGCAGAAAAGAACTTGATTAAGTTGTTCAAAGTTCACACTGATCATCAACTGACTGATTTGTTTACCAAAACTTTTGATGAAGCAAGATTTTTCTACCTCATCACAGCCATCGGGATGATGCAATTTGATTAAAACAAACCTTTTCACATCTTTAATAAAAGAGACCTTTGTGTCTAAGAGCCCGTCTCTTGATACAAAAAGAAAAGGAAAAAGAAAATTAAGATCTTTGTGTTAATTAGAAACTATTTCAGTTCATAGTGAGTAACTGCTGTCAAACTATGAAAATTAACACAAGTTATTTTCAAAAATCATGTGTTTTAGTTTTCCGCTTCAAGTTCCGGTTCATCTTGTGAGAAAAGAATTTTTCAAAATCTCCGGGTGAGCTTCAACCGGAAAAATGTTGTGTAACTTACGTGGAAAAAGTTTTTGGAAACAATTCTTGCAAGCGGAAAAATTATCCTCTTGAAGTTTAAACGGAAGAAATTAGTTTTTTAAATAAAGGAAAAAATGGGTTCCGCTTGAAAATCCAGGTCAACGAGTCAAAGTTACTTTTCATTTAATTACCCGGAAGGCACAAATTTTTAAGCGGATACACATTAAATACCCATTAAGTTTTTAACCATTAAATATCTGATGTTTCAGTAAATATCCTTCTGGATAATGACATGCTTTAACGTGTTGTACCGTATAAACCGCAAAGCATAAGTCACATCAGTCACTGAACGGTTGCGTTAAAACTTCTCTCCTCCACGTCACCGATGAAAAAGGTAAAAAGCCCTAGTTTGCCATCATTTCCCCATTTCTTACAAACCCCACTCCCAAATTTCTCTCCAAACTTCTCCATAACTTCTCAAAACCGTCAATATATCTCTCGAAACTCAACATTCAATGGCTCCCAAGGCGAGCACAAGTGGCAAGAATCCTACCAGTGATTCGAAGTTCCCCGTGGAACACAACCTGGTAGCCTATCTAGAAGCACCCAGTAAAACCAACATTTACAACGGCATGATCGAATTCTTGAAGAACTCCCATCTTCATCACGCGCTGACAGGTGAAGCGGTGATTTTTGAAGAAATTATGGAGGAATTTTGGTCCCATGCCAGGGTGGTCACAGATAGCAACGGTGGTGAATCAATCATGTCAACAGTTCAGGGCACGACAATGGAAATAGATGAAGCCAAAGTCATAAAAGTAAAACTGAGGGATGAAAATGGATATGTAGTTGTGGATTCCAAAAAGTACCTGCCACTATTCAGAGATATTGGTTATGGTGGTTCAATGCAAAGCAAAACCATCAAAAAGGGGTAACTTCTATACAACTGGAGGTTCTTGGCCCACACAATTTTGGTGTGTCTCACTCCCAAGAAAGGAGGCTTTGATGAACTTGCCGCTAAATAGGCTTCGGCATTTTATGAGGTGGTAAAGGGTGAGAACTTTAACTTCTCAAGACTTATTTTTCATGCCCTAAAAATGAACACCACGCCAGCATATGTTTATCTTTATCCCAGGTTTTTAACTTGCATTCTCAAAGAATAATACCCTCAAATTAGTTTGGGTGGTTCAATTTTGCATCAAAAGCTCTGAATGAGAAAACTTTTTCTAACTTAGTCTTAAATAAGACAGTATTTCTTGGAAGGGATACAAACCATCCCCTGCCAATTCTAAGGCAGTTTCCTGATGAACCTGCACAAGCTGAGGTTCAAACGGAAATTGTTGATACAACTGAGCACCCTGCTCAAGATGAAAGGATTAAAACCCCTATAGTTCTCGATCCCACACCTAGACCTACTTCCTCTACTCTAAAAACTTACCATTCCAAAAAGAGGAAGTCCACTGATCATTCTCCCACCACTGCCACTTCCTCATCAGAATCCCCACCTGTTATTTTTTTTAAAACAGAGAAATGTGGTTGCTACGTCTCCTCCACCTATGCCCACCAACCAACCTGAAGCTTCTAGCCCCGCAAAAGGCAGAAAGCACAAGCGGAAGCTAACCAAACTAGGATTATCTCTTAAGGATGAACCTTCTTTTGAGGGGGGAGTTAGTAGACAAGGATGTACAATCCCCATCTGCAAGGTTTTCAGCCCTACATCCCCTATCACCCATGAGTGACAATGTATTCAATCTTGATCCAAATGAGGGTGTTATTAACTCACCAACCTCATTACATGAGAACATTCTGATGGATCTAGACCCTGTTACATTGAGCCCCCACTCTTCATCGGAGATGAATCTCAGGAGTGATGATGAGATTCATACAGAAAGGGATGTTACTGCCCATGAGTCCCTGATGTGAGTATATTTTGTAACGGTTTCTCATAATTAATCATATAATTTTAAGGGTTACAATATATTAATTCACATGATATATCCTACATTTTGTACTTGATGTGTTTTGAGTTTAATTGTCATAGGTTATGCATTTTGAGGTGTTTTAGAAGCATTGGTGACTAAAGTTGAAAAGACGCGAGCTTTGGAGGAATTAATCAAGCAAAATAAAGACAAAGTTGTGAATGTTCGGGAGTGCGGAATAGAGTTGTTGGGATTTGAAATAATTCACATGGGTCAAGGATTGAAGGAATGGGCTTTAAATATATCAAATTGGGTTTAGAAAGGAGATTGGGCTGAATTTGGAGCATTGGGCCGCGTCTGATCAGATTTTGGGCCAAAACAGCGAAGCCCAGGACCCCCGAAGTGTCGCGAGGAAAACTTCCAAATCCCTCGCGACACGATCCGGGTCGATGTCGGCAGATTTTCGAGATTTTTGGTATTTGACGTATTTAAGCAGTTTTTAGGTTTTTTTCTGAAGGAACTTCGGCCAGAGCCGACCAGAACACTCCCAGAACGAATTTCTTCATAGTTTTTCATGGTTTTCTTAGTTTTTAATCATTCGGTGATAATTTTGATGTCCGGCTAAGTCCGAGTGATTACCGACGGTGAACGGTTAGCGTGTTACTATTCTTTTCAGTTATTCTTTGTCTATTTTCTGATTCTATAAACATAGTGACAATGTTTGATTCATATGGATGTTCAATTTAAGTTTATTTATCTTGCGTTTTGATTGCATATGTGCCCCCCGCTCCTGGACTACCTTTCATAGCATAGCTCTAGGACTATACTTAGCACTTGTGTGATTTGAATGTTTGGTTGAATAGATTTTACAATTCAACTTAGGGTTTGTGAATGTGTTTCGCTCTCCGCTCCCGGACTACCTTTCCAAGCATAGCTCTAGGACTATCTTGTGTTGCATGTGAATAGATCGTAGGTTGGATTGGGTTGAATTGATTAACTGAATAGGATTAGGAATTAGCTAACCGGGATCCTAAGGTTGTCACGTTTTAATTTTCTGTTTTCTAATTCAAATTAGCAGTAGTTTTCTTAGTAATTAATCCATTCAAATTAAACAGCCAAGAGGCAACTTTTTATATTTTCAGTATTTAGGTTAGTTTAGTTAATCTAGGTTAGTGATAGTAATTTAGATTAAGTCATTAGGATCACTAATAACCACCAACTCCCCTGGATTGATACCCGACTTACCCTGTCTATAGGTAGTTAGGATTATTTGTATAGCGGTCACGACACCCGTTATCAAATTGACGCCGTTGCCGGGGAGTACGTGCGCTTGTTAGTGATTTTAGTTTTTCTTAGTTAATTTTTTGTTTTGTTCGTTATTCTAAAAGCTCAACAAAAAAAAAAAAACCAAAAAATATTTTCTTTTTGTTTCTGTAATTTTAATTTTGCTTGTCTAATCATTAAAAAAAAAACCAAAAAGATTTTTAATTTTTTTTGCAATATTTAATTTTTATTAATTTCGTTTAATTTCAAAAAAAAAAAAGATTTATTTTATTTTTATTTTTTGCACTTTTAATCTTTCTTGGTTTTGTTAGTACTGATAAAAAAAAGTTCATAATTCTTTCTGAATTGCCAGTTTCGATTCCATTGCGTTATTTTATTGTTTAGATCAGTGCTACGCAGTTGGTTTTGTTGTTTTTGATTGTTTGCAGATGCTTTGAATATAATCATGGTGAAGGAGGATAGATGCTATAACTGCGGGAGTTTGTATCACAGGATGAAATTTTGCCCAACGTTACCTTATGGGATCCGTGTGGTAGAGGACTCAGAAGACGAGGAGGAGTACGAAGACCCATGCTTTTATTCTCGAGTGCTTATATAGACACCAACCCATTTGCTAAATTCACCCATTCCCTACGATCGTTTCGCTCCAAACGGTCGTTTCAAGGTCGTTTCATATAAAACGGCCGCCACGTGTCGCGACGACGAAACCTTAAAATTCAGGGGCCCCCCCTTTTTATCGGCCGTTTCATCCGAAACGATCGCCAAACGATCGTTTCATCCGAAACGACCGTTGGGATTTGGTGGATTTAGTAAAAGGTCTTGGTCGATATAGCCATGGCCTTATTCTCAATATCAAGAATCTCAGTCATCGTACAATCAGGGATATTCCCAATCCAGGAATTCTAATTATTTAAATTATGATGTTTATTCTAATAATGATTATAATTCTAACTTTACATCATTTGTAGGATATGAGGATAGATATGGGAATAGTTACTCTCAACCGGCATATGAGGCTCAACAGGAATTTGATGATTTTGACCAATATCCCCAATATGAGCAACAAGAGTACTATGATGGTGGGTATGAAGCAAACATGTCTAATCAAGGTTACTATCAGGGTGACTACCAAGAAGCTTTGTATGATTATGTGGATCCACAACATGATAAAAGGGAAGAAGTTAGTGCTCAACTCAGTGAAATTCTGGAGGCCCTAAAGAGAATGGAGAAAAAATTTGATATCCAAGAAGAGAGGCACAAGGCATTGTCAAACCAAGTGGCACAACTGACGGAAGACATGGCCAATCAAGAAATCGAATCATGGGAACAACCACCCAAAGAAGAAGAAGTTTGGGAGGCGACTGATGTGGTGATTGAAGAGGTTGAGCGAGAATATGTGCTTTCAGAGGTTGAGGTTGTTGAGGAAGCAGAATTAGTGGTTGTGAGTGATGCGGAACTAGTTGGTTGTGCGAACGTGGTTGAAGATGTAGTAGATGAGCAGGAGGTTGAGATCCCGACAGGTACTTTTAACCATTCTTCTTTATTTATTGTGCAGGTGACTGAAGAAAAGCCGCTGAAAAAGAGGAAGGTGGTGGAGGAAGATGTTGGGCAAGCAGTAACGAAAAAACTCCGCGGTGATGATTTGGAGGTGCCATGTGTGAAATTGCGAGTATTAATTCGACACATCAATTATCGAGCACACGTGGGCAATTCTAAAGGTAAGTGTTCGATCCATGATAAATTTGTTTTTAATTTTCAATTTGATTTGTTTCACATGTTGAATTTCAAGAAAAAATTTAAAAGACATGTAAATTACCGAGCGTTCCTCGGTAATGTGATTGGAAAGTGTGGTTTGAAAAAGCTGAAGAGACAAGTTAATTATCGGGCATTCATTGGTAACTCGGTCGGGAAGTGTGGATTGAAGCCACCGTGAGCAGAGAGGATGGTCTGGCTGAAGACCATAAATTTAGCGCTTTCTGGGAGGCAACCCAGAGGTAAGTGTGTTTTTTGGTTTATTTTTTTAGTTTTTGTGTTTTTGTGTTTTTGTGTTTTTCAGGACTTGGAGGGTTTTGGGTAATAGAAGTTGAGCAAAACGAGGTTCCAGGTATGTCAATTTATATATATATTGGAATGTGAACTCTCTCCCTCGCTACACGCGAGGGAGGTGGAGTGAACTGTCGCGCCACGCGACGCCATCAGGTGCCAGAATTTTTGTTTTCTTTTGTTGCTCGAATCCGGTATGTTTCCTAATTCTATTTTTTTTAGTTTTCATTTTATTTCTTCTTTATTTTTGTTGTTTCTTTGTTCACATTGAGAACAATGTGTCACTCAAGTGTGGGGAGGGGGATAACACGTTCGTGCTTATTTATTTTTTTTAGTGTGTTTATTTCTGTGTGTTTAAAAAAAAATTTAAAAAAAAATCCAAAAAAATTAAAAAATTTGAAAAATGTCTCTGGATTAATTGCAAATCATGGAAAATGATAGTGCAATTGGGATTCAGTTTTCAAAAATAAAAATAGAGAAAGAAAAGAGAAAAGTGGTAGGAAAGGAAAGAATGGAAAACATGACTAATCTGTGATGTGTTGGTAGGCCCAACTGACCTAGGAATAGCTTAAAATGCCCATTGTGTTTATTGTTGTATAAATATGTAACTAAATCAGTCTGCTAGTGGGTTCCCATTTTAGAGGTGATAGGGAGATTGAAACTGATGATTAGGAGGAAGAAGACCATTTTAAATTAGAGACTTATATGTCCTTAGAATACCTGGCACGTTATGATCTTTTTGCGAAAGCAAATCCGAGAAATAACGGCGCCCCATCTTTCCATCTTTGAGCACATTAGGTAAATAATTTGGTTAATCATTTTAGAGTGAAGGGACAAAATACTCACGTACGAACTAAGGATAGTATCTCGTGGTAAGTGCCTCTGATGATGTTCTGGATCTCGCGGGCAAAACACTCACGTATGATTTCGGGGGTAAGACCTTGTGAAAAAATGCCTCTGATGATGTCCGTTGGTAAGTATAGTTAATATTAACCATCTACAAAAAAAAAAATGAAAAAAAAAGAATAAAAAGAAGAAATATAGCAAATTAGAGAAATAAATGCTCAAAAACTTCGCTATCCATCTATTCCATCATTCTGTGAACATATGAGTATCTGGTTTAAAGGCGGGTGAGGAAAATCTATAAATATCATCTTAAATACCCTTTGCTTTGACTGAATTTGATTCGGAAGTAGGTTGAACTTGAACCTTCTGAATGTGGGACACATAGGCAGATTGATAACTCTATTCGGTAAATTATAAACACTTTGGGGGCAAAACAAAAGGTCAGTGGTTGGGTTTAGTCGGACCGAAATACTGATAATTGCAGTTAGTCTGTGTGATTACATTATGGTTTGTGGAATTGAATAGGTGGACAAATTAAAAAGTCATATGTTTATGAGATTGATTTCCCAATTATGATTCCATGGCAGTTTTTCCGAGACGGAAAAAGATAAGTGTGGGGATGTGATGTGAGTATATTTTGTAACGGTTTCTCATAATTAATCATATAATTTTAAGGGTTACAATATATTAATTCACATGATATATCCTACATTTTGTACTTGATGTGTTTTGAGTTTAATTGTCATAGGTTATGCATTTTGAGGTGTTTTAGAAGCATTGGTGACTAAAGGTGAAAAGACGCGAGCTTTGGAGGAATTAATCAAGCAAAATAAAGACAAAGTTGTGAATGTTCGGGAGTGCGGAATAGAGTTGTTGGGATTTGAAATAATTCACATGGGTCAAGGATTGAAGGAATGGGCTTTAAATATATCAAATTGGGTTTAGAAAGGAGATTGGGCTGAATTTGGAGCATTGGGCCGCGTCTGATCAGATTTTGGGCCAAAACAGCGAAGCCCAGGACCCCCGAAGTGTCGCGAGGAAAACTTCCAAATCCCTCGCGACACGATCCGGGTCGATGTCGGCAGATTTTCGAGATTTTTGGTATTTGACGTATTTAAGCAGTTTTTAGGTTTTTTTCTGAAGGAACTTCGGCCAGAGCCGACCAGAACACTCCCAGAACGAATTTCTTCATAGTTTTTCATGGTTTTCTTAGTTTTTAATCATTCGGTGATAATTTTGATGTCCGGCTAAGTCCGAGTGATTACCGACGGTGAACGGTTAGCGTGTTACTATTCTTTTCAGTTATTCTTTGTCTATTTTCTGATTCTATAAACATAGTGACAATGTTTGATTCATATGGATGTTCAATTTAAGTTTATTTATCTTGCGTTTTGATTGCATATGTGCCCCCCGCTCCTGGACTACCTTTCATAGCATAGCTCTAGGACTATACTTAGCACTTGTGTGATTTGAATGTTTGGTTGAATAGATTTTACAATTCAACTTAGGGTTTGTGAATGTGTTTCGCTCTCCGCTCCCGGACTACCTTTCCAAGCATAGCTCTAGGACTATCTTGTGTTGCATGTGAATAGATCGTAGGTTGGATTGGGTTGAATTGATTAACTGAATAGGATTAGGAATTAGCTAACCGGGATCCTGAGGTTGTCACGTTTTAATTTTCTGTTTTCTAATTCAAATTAGCAGTAGTTTTCTTAGTAATTAATCCATTCAAATTAAACAGCCAAGAGGCAACTTTTTATATTTTAAGTATTTAGGTTAGTTTAGTTAATCTAGGTTAGTGATAGTAATTTAGATTAAGTCATTAGGATCACTAATAACCACCAACTCCCCTGGATTGATACCCGACTTACCCTGTCTATAGGTAGTTAGGATTATTTGTATAGCGGTCACGACACCCGTTATCAGAGGTATCCACACCCTTCATAAAGGGGTGCTTCAGTTCTCCAACCCACCAATGTGGGATGTTACAGTTTTAAACATAAGTTTGAACGCAAATGCATAAAAAATAATGAAACTTTTATTATAAAATTATATTTTAAGATGATATATAATTAAAATCATATTTTAATTTATTAAGTTTAAAAAGAAGATTTATATTTTTAATTTAATTATTTAAAATTATTAGTGAAGATTAGTAAAAATATGTTTTATTACTCAATCCTCTGCTTTTGGGTATGATAGTCTGGATATCGACTAACTTACCCCTTCGAGGAATTACAACGAGGCCTTTTATACTCAAACTTGGATGACATCACCTAGACGTAAAAGTGACATCCTTGATAGTGACCTCTGGATGCTCATTGGTTACTTTACCTCACACCTTTATGATGAGGCTCGTGGCTCTCTCATATTGGGTAAATGAGAACATTCTATGGATCCTTCGGTGGTCCATAATCCTAACAAAATTTCCTTTCTTATGCATGTTTACGCACATGACGTCATAAGTGATTATTGTGGGGGGATTACTCCATATCCCTTCAATTAGTCACTAATAGGATAGATGATTGACATTTAACAAGAGAGGGACACCGAATTTTTTTATTAGAGTAAATGTAGATATAGCACGTTATTAGGATTGAATCTCTTGATTTGCATATTGATTTACATACAATCTATAGATTACATGGCCTCCAACTATTTACCTCTAGCATCCTTATAGTTTGGATATTTTTACATAAATGTACACAATGTATTCTAATACACTAAGATTTTTTATACAACGGATATTTATTTCATAATGTTTTCCAATTAATTTGGTATTATTTGAATCTAATGGATGTCAATTGTTGAGATAACTAAGCCCATGTGAAAATGGGTGTACCACTATTGATTCACTTATTGTGTTTTGTATGGATGTGATGGAACTTCGCTTTCCTTTGCATAATTTTGTTACATGACAAATTTCTCGAGACGCTTGTGTACAAAATGTCTAATATGTTGAATATACAAATGAATACCCATCAACTTTTAACTAAATTTTCTTTTTAAAGAAATTTTATGTCGATCTCGCCGACTTAAGAATTGGGGTTGATACATCATTGAATTTCTTCCTGTCAATAGGACTAGAATCAAGTCTTCAATAGGATTTGCATGACAAAGAGTGCGTTAAGGTGTCACATCCACGTGGATGTGTGTTCCGATAACAACATTTTGTGAATTGGACTTAAACAAGAATGAATTAATAAAGAGTGAATTATAAATATTGTTGTTTAAGTTTGTACGGATTTAATGAATTGCACTTAAACTAAGGTATGCACATTGAGTGTCTTTTATCATGCCCGTTTTGTCATTTCCTCTAACAGGGTTATATGTTTCCGTTAAATAAAGGGTATTTTTATCTTTTTAGTCTTTAGGGACTTTTCTTGCACTGTTGTAAAACTCGTCCGAAGCGACTAGGTACTCCCCGAGTACTCCTCATATTCCCCGAGTACTTACAACTCCACAGTCGACCAAATTGGGTGCGTTTAGCGATTTTTACAATTTCTTGTAATTAAATTACAGTTTAAAACTTAAAATAAAATCTCCACCACCCTCCATCATCCTCACTAACCAGATCGTTGGGAAATCAAGATGCAATAACTCAGTTTTTACAATTTAAATCCAACTAATCTAGGTGCAAGAACTCAATGTTATAGTTAAAACTTTCAAAAATAAGATTTGAATATTTAAAGGTCTTATGAATATAAACCCAACTAATCCAGAAGCAAGTCTTAACCCCCATATCATCCCATCCGCCTTGCCTTTTTTATAAACAATGAAGAAAAATGTGCATAAGAAATCTCCTTGGATAAGAGATCATGCCCCTTTTTAATGAACTGCTAGAAAAATCCCCTTCATAACCCATATCTTTAAATCTTGAATATACTTCATCAGCTTCAAAAGTTAAAGCACCATTTACATCATTCAACTGAAAAAATGTGTCTAATTGAAGCTTATGTAATGACAATACTTTGACCTTCAACATCGGTTGATACTTACGAGACCCCATTTTCAATGGAATGTGTAACATTCCTAAGAGTTTTTGTAAAAATTAGGTCTTGATTTGTTTCTTGATTTCTAGTGATTATGATCGGAGAATAATTGAGAGAGATGGTTAGATAATAGAGATATTAAAATAATAATTATTTTTATTTAAATGAATAGCCTCTTATATAGGCTCCTGCTATATCCACCCGAGGATTTTACTAAAAACACCAAAACCAAACGGTCGTTTCAAGTGAAACGACCTTGAAACGACAGTTTCAACCAAAACGACCTTGAAACGGTCAATATAAAGGGGGGCCCCTGAATTTTAAGGTTTCGTCGTCGCGACACGTGGCGGCCGTTTCAACTGAAACGACCTTGAAACGACCGTTTTAACCAAAACGACCATAGGAAATGGGTGAATTTAGTAAAACCTTGGGTGTCTATATAACAACTCCTTATATATATAATATATTAAACTATAAGAACAGATTATTTTTATTTAAAAGAATAGCCTCGTATATACATTAAACTATAAGAATAGTCGCTGGAGAGTTTTAAGATCAAAGTACACTCGAGTGAAATGCACATGATTGGATTTAATAGAAAACATCTAGCGTCCGTTAAAGGAAATTAAGAACAAAACATGCATAACTTGTACAATATAAATAAGGAAAATTGGAAATAAATAATCTCAAGTTTCGCTTTTTGGCCGACAATAATCCCAACTTTTAAAATAGCTCTCAGTGGTCCCAATTTTCATCTAATTTAACTGTAATGGTCCCATGTTAAAATCACTAACACCGTTAACACCGTTGATGACATGGCATGTGACATGGCTTTTTTAATTATTTATTTAATTCCGAAAATTGTTTTTTTTTATCTACCTGGCATCCTAACCCCCCCCCCCCCCCCCTAATCTACGTAACCTTCTTCCCTCCCCCAAATAGGAGCCCTAATTTGCGCTGCTAGTTTCCTCCCTCCTTTGAATATACGATGCGGTTTTCCTTCCCCCAAACAATCGCTGATCTTACACTCCAAATCCCGTAAGATTGAAGCATTATCATCATCTCCATCAACGATTAAACAATATCATGAGGGCCTCTTCTTCTTCTTCGACATCTTATCGATCTCCATCTGTACAAGCTTTGATTCAACCCCTTCATACCTAGTTTGCGGTTCTGAAATTAACTTTCCACCATAGTTGAAATTCACGAAGATGAAGCCACTCATATCTCTGTATTAGGGTTCGAATTGACGATGGAAATTGCTCCACAGATCAAGGTTTGATCGAAATTAGGGTTGAAATATGTTGGGAGGTTCGAATTATTTAGTATTAAGATATTAGTTAGGATTAATTAGTATGAGCCCATTAGGTATTAGGGTTTAGAGGTTATTATCTATATAATGTAATCTTTCTTATCAATAATATCAATTCAGTTATTCTATTATCTTATATGGTATCAGAGCCTAAACGATCTAAACCTTAGTCGTCGCCACCGTCGCTGCCCTGTCCCAATTTCGTTTTCGTATTTACTTTCTTCTATTTTTTCTATTTTCCATTCGAATAAAGCTTCATTTTTCATTTAAGAATTTCAATCTTCCAATCTTCTTTTATTGTTTTCGGATCGTCTTTTCTCTAAATTGTAGACATATTGGGGTTAGTACAAGGCTTTCATGGCGATTTTTTTTCTTGGTTTTCTTTCTAAGAATTTTAGTTCCCACGTGAATGTCATTATTGCAATAGATTATGTTTGTTGGCTTCCAATATTTGATGCTATATCAATTAGATTGAATTCTTGACATCCGAAGTGTATTGTTTTTTTATCATCAGACGCATCGATCACCGTTCTTTTCTTTCTTTTTTTTTATCTACGGATCTAATCCGGTTTGACGGGGTTCTTTCTTTTCTTTCTTTTAGAGATCTACAGATCCCATCTCTCGATCTACGGATCTAAGAGATCGTCGTCTGACCACGGTCACCGACCTTGTTTTCTTTTTTCCTTTTAGATATATAGTTATCATCTCGTTGACCTATGGGTCTAAGATACCGCTACTTGACAACCTCGACACACCGTCACACGAATACGGTCACCATTTGTCGAGTTATTATTTTTTTTTCTTAGCAGCCTCTCTTCTTTCTTCTACCCCGTCATAGACGACTAAGATGGAACAATGTTTGATTGGGATCTAGCCATCAAGATTCAAAACTGGATGAAGTTGTGTTAGGAACTAAAGCCGAGTACACTTAACAATACTTCGAATGATACAATTGTTTTGAGCCGTTTGGAGAAGATTGGAATTCCGAAAGCAAGTTTTTAAGTTATTATTATTTTTTTTAGTTAGTTTTTTTTTCCAGTCTAAGCTTATATTATCTTTCCGCTTTGACTGTGGGGGTGTATTGAAATATTAGAGTATTAAGATATTAGTTAGGGTTAATTAGTATGAGCCCATTATGTATTAGGGTTTAGAGGTTATTATCTATATAATGTAATCTATCTTGTCAATAATATCAATTCAGTTAGACATGTTGTGGTTTGTTTAGGATGAATAATATTGATTTTCAATAGTTTTTAATAAAAATTATGTCATTTTGATGAGTTTCGCGTGTAAGCTTAGATGCTTAACAACACTGTATTCACTATTCTCTTTTTATAAATAGATGTTTTTTAATAAATAAAGTAATTTAATTAAAACTGACTAATTTGTATAAAAATAATAAAATTCTATTTCTCACCAAAACTTTCAAAACTTTCAAAACTTCTAAATCTACTACTCCCCCTTAGGGTGGACGATATCATGGTGTGGCTCGAGGCCGCTGCTCCATGGCTTCCACGACTTTCCATACCGCCATTTTGCTGCTCCAATATGCTGCTTCGATTTTGAGCCTTCACGGCTTGGTTAAGCAGCGCCAAGCAGGGAGTTTTGTGTGTGTATTGAAATTCGAAAAGCCTTGAGGCTTCATTTTTTGAAGCCTTCAACCATACCCACCTCAAAAGGCTTCATTTTTGTTATTTGAGTTTTCAAAAGGTGATTGGGTAGTGGTTTTGAAGCCACACTACTCCAATCCAACGATACCCCCCCCCCCCCCCAACCCACCCACCCTTAAAATTTCTATTTTTTTTCTCTCCTACGTGTCACACTTCTATTAATTAAAACCAAAACTTTCAAAACTACCAACTCTCCCACCCTTATCATCGGGTAGGGATTTGCAAAATGAGCTTTCTAACCCGTATGTTTAATACAATTCGTCAATATTCAAACAATTAGTTGGTCGCACAATCTATTTTTCAAGTATGAAACATTTACAATGTACAACCTGGATATACTAATCATAGTTGTTTTGTATACGACTATTTATATTGGTCTAGTGGAAGATGTCAGAAATATTTGACCCTCCATAAAACTATAACTACTATTAAGCAGTTTTTGTCAGCTTTGAAAACTGTCTAGTTGGTTTTATATGCTGATCAATTTGTAGGCTGGATGTGATTTTCTATGTAGTTTTACAAACACAAAAACTAAATCAGCAAGTTTGTAAGATCTAGACTATGGATGGTTATCTTTTTAACCGATGAAATTAAAATCCACAAAACCAGCTTCCACATCGCAATCCAAGTATTTTCGTTTACTTTTATTCCTCAATCGCGTTTGCTCGACCAGTTTCCGCATTGTCAAGTTAAATAACTTGAATAAAAACTTAGGGTGAGTTTTAACCTTAATAGGATTGACCAAATTTGATTTAGTAATTGCTTTAAAGAATTCCGCATTGTGAGGTTAAATAACTTGAATAATAATTGAGGGTGGGTTTTAAGCTTATGGGATTGACTAAAATTGATTTAGTAATTGCTTTAAAGAAAACTGATCCATTTAACTTAAAACTTCTCGTATAAGGTTTATATACTTCCTTAAGGCTAAGAAACAAGAATATGAAAACATAAATTCCAACAAATCTCAAAGCCGAGTGGATTCATCTTAGTGGGCTTAGTCCAACAATAATATATAACAATATTAGGCCCAAGCCAACAAAAACAACAACCCAACA
>JBCNJP010000023.1:66647591-66683591 GCA_039602395.1 Deinandra increscens subsp. villosa
CATCCTCAACAGTAGATGCTGAAACCTTTGAATAATCAAAATCATCAACTTGTTCCTTCACGTCTTTGACAGCTTCTTTGATATGAGCAGGGGGTGATGCAGTCTTATCAAACATTTTCTCAAAATTTACATCGTTAGCTAAGAAGCTTGTGAAGACTTGAGAATTTGAAACATTATTGAGTAATCGGTTAGCATCAAGAACTTGAATTTTCAGATCAAAAGTTTAATAGTTGAGCCTCAGCAAATTCCTTTTCTTTAGCAATTAGTCGCTTCACAACTTTGTGAGTTTCAAATTTTTGTAAGCGAAGATTATCAAGACCTTCGAATAATTCATTCTTCAATTTAGCTTCATTTCGCTTTTGAATTTCCAAATTCGCTGCTTGAACTTTATTTACACGAACCAACTCCCGCTTCTCATCCAACAACTTTTCCATGTCAACTTCATACGCATCAATCTTAGCAGTTGATTCTTCAACAGTCTTTGTAAGCAAATCAAGCTTAATCTTTGACTTATCAAACAAATTCGTAAAATCAGAAGCAGTATAGTATCCTCTGCTTCATCCTTCCATTTCTTGACTTCTTTCACCAACTCATCCCTTTCTTCACAAATCTTAGCCTTTGCAGCTTCCACATCCCTTTTATCTTGTTTAGAGATTTCTAAAACTTCATTCAGCAAATTGATCTCTTGAAGCAAACAGTCATTCTTCATACCCAATTCCTTCTCATTTTCCTTCGAAATTCCCAACTCCGAAGTAATCATTTTGAAATCAACAGTAACTCTTTTGACTTCATCAATCAGAAATTCTTTTTCTTTCTTCAAATCCTCAATCTTAGACTCAAAATTTTCATTCTCAGCAGCGTCATATGAACTCGAATCAGAATAATAATCATCTTGTTTATGAGTGACAATTAATGCTGATGTATCATATCCAAAATGTTGACTCCAATCATAAACACCATCATTTTGAACCATCAAAGCTGTTGTCTTGCTTGCGTTACTAGTAGATGGTTGAGTAAAACCAGGCTTGGGTGATTGAGTAAAACCAGACTTGCTTGCATGAACCTGTTGACAATCTTTGGCAAAATGTCCAAGCTGCGAACATTTATAACATTTTAGCTTAGACTTGTCAAAACCCAATTTATCACCAGAAAGATTTCTTCCATGTTTCTTGAAGAATCTCTTCGATCTTTGACATAACATAGCATACTGCCAAGATATATCCAATTCAGTTAGTTGATCATCATCAAGAACATCAAGATCATCGCTGGTTAACTTTGCATCAGCAACATTCTTAATAATCGAACCAAAAGATGATGAAATCAAGGTAGAAATCAATTTAGCACAATCCTCTGTTGATTCAGCAGAAAAAGCATTTTGATTTGAAAAATTTGGAATTGTAAAGCTACAACCCCGTGAAGACTTGTTATCAGGATTATCAGAAATTCCAGTCAAGAAAGTTGTACTTGGTGCAGAACTCAAACTTGGTTTAGCTTTAGCATTCATGCTTGCCGTATTCTCACCATGATACAATTCAGGATTTTGCAAAGTAGCAGTTGATTTCTTTGAATTTAACATTTCCATTTCTCGAGCATGAAGTTTTCCAGTAAGCTCGTGAAACGTCATTGTAGAATAATCCTTGTCATGAGTGAGCAGCAAAACATAATTCTCCCACTTTTCAGGTAAAGCTTCCATAATCTTTTCCTTCAAATCATCATCAGATTTCTCAATACCAACAACCTTTAATTCACTCATTAGATGTGAAAACCGTGAAACGAGAGCAGTAATGTTCTCATTTTCATAGTTTTGAAAATTATCAAATTCTTTGTTCAATACTTTCTTCCGACTCTTCTTGTAATCTATCATTACCCTCACATCTTGCTGAGAGAGCATCCCACAATTGCTTTGATTTCTTACAAGTGCTGAATTGATGTAACAATTCCCCAGTAGGTAAAGCCATTGTAAGATAACCATAAACTTTCTTTTCAAGCTCATAACTTTTTCTTTCAGCAGCATTAAAATCTTGAAGTTCCTTATAATCTCCTTCTTCAGTTGGTCGTTCATACAACTTTCGAATTGGAATCCATAAATCAATATCATTTGTGCTGATATATGCAGAAAACCGTTTCTTCCAATTTTGATAATCTTCTAGTTTCAACAATTTGGGAACTTTCTGACTTGTTTCGATTTCATTATCAAAATTCAACATGGTTTGCATCGCACTTTGCATTGCAGCAAACGCTTGAAATTCCGACATCGTTTGAAAAATTTTTAAATTCTGCTGGCCGAACCTCCTCCGATCCTATCACTGACCTCCGAACTCTGTCCGAACCTAAATTCAAAGTCCTGTTGAATCAAAGAAACCTGTTGAATCAAAGAAACCTGAAGTCACTGATGCAAGCACATCTGCATCAGCTGACCAATCAAGCATTTTAAAACCATCAATTGTTGTACCACCCCCATCTGTTTATGAACCAAAAAATTTAAAAGTTGGAGGTAAACAACCTGAACAGCCCAAAGGAAATCAAACTCAAAGATTTGGTCAACTAACCTATAAACAGGTAACCAAGAGTGAGTCCCCCAGGAAAAGTGAGTCTCATGAAATCAGAGTTCTTGAATTCATGTTTTGTGGTGAACAAAGACACTTAGCCGCCATGTGTCAATTCAATCCTTTGAGTAAAGTTAAACCTCTTTCAAAACCAAAACCTGTTAAAAAACCAAAAGTTTATTTTCAAAAGAAATTCACAGGTAGAACCTCACCTGTGAAAAGTCAAACGATGAAATATTTTGGGTCTGAATCTAACAGGGTTTTAAATGGAAATGAAAGAAATGGGAGTTTACTGTTTTGCGATAAAACCGGTTTCCGGCTGAAGTTTAAGCGGGACAAATTTCCGCTCGAACTCAAGTTGAACCGGAAAACAGATATCAACCCAGATCAGCCACTGCTCCCAAGCAGATACCAAATGTACATTTTGCTGATGGTTTTGAACATTTTGAAGCTCAAGGAAGAAGAAACCCCTCAAGAGGAAAGACCACCTCTAAGGAAAGTTTTTCAAAAGGCAGAAAATCTAACCAACCAGAATTTGTTACTAGTTCAAGTGGAAGTCACTCTATTCCACTTCAGGGTGAAAATTTGAAACAAAACAATTATTCTCCACAAAGATTTTCAAAATCACCTGAAAGAACTAGGTTGGTCAACCAAACTCATAATTCAACGAGTGAAATTCCTAAGAAATTGACCAACAAACAAAGAAAATTCAGGGAATACGGGGAAAGAAAAATTGCTAAAAGGAAAAACAACAAAAGTGAAAGATTCTGTCAAACAAGCACTCATTTTGAGAACTTGAACTTTGATAATGATGATCTGCTCACTGAAGCTCCAGTTTTAAATACTCTAGTACTCAAAGAGTACAAGTATAATGATGCTTATGGCAGATCCAAGACCACTCAGGCTTGGTCCCCTATGAAATTGATCAATTCTGATATGTGCAGGTGCAAAATAAAGGCCAAAATAGCCTATGGGTAGTAGACAGTGGATGCACTTGCCATATGACAGTGAATAAGCAAATACTGGAAAATACAAAAAGAATTAACGGAGGACCAGTTGCCTTTGGAAGCACAAAAGGCCATATCTCAGCACAAGGAGATGTGAGTGATGGACTGGTAAGCTTTGATAGAGTCAATTTTGTTGATACATTAAATTTTAATCTTCTCGGTGTCTCACATATGTGTGACAAGAATTTAAATATGATGTTTAGTGAGAGAGAGGCCATAGTTCTCAGACCTGGTGTTAAAATTCCTGATGAGCTAATCATGCTTAAAGTACCCAGGAGAGATGGACTATACATCTTGGATATGTCAGTTGATGTACCCTCTTGTGGCACAGCCTGCTTCATATCCAAAGCCTTAAGTGATGAATCTGATTTGTGGCATAAGAGGTTAGGACATGTAAATTACAAGAACATGAACCGAATTGTCAATCTTGACTTGGTTAAGGGTCTTCCTACATGCATTTTACACGTTCTGAAAACTATGTACCTTGTCTCAAGGGCAAGCAACACATAACCTCTTTTAAGCCAAAAGTTGAATCTTCTATCTCACAACCTCTAGAGCTACTGCACATGGATCTCTTTGGTCCAACTAGAGTGATGAGTTTAGGGAAAAGGACATACTGTTTTGTTATAATTGATGATTTTTCTAGGTACACTTGGGTTTTCTTTCTTAAAACAGAAGATGAAACTACTGAATTTTTGAAAACTCTTGTGATCAATTTAGAAAATCAATCCAATCTTAAAGTTAAAACAATCAGATGTGATGATGGCATTGAATTTAAAAACCATGTTTTGAATTATTTTTGTGAAGAAAAGGGAATTGTTAGACAATTTAGTGCTCCTAGAACTCCATAACAGAATGGTGTTGCTGAAAGGAGGAATATGACACTAATTGAAGCTGCTAGGTCTATGTTAGCAGACTCTAAACTCCCTGTGATATTTTGGGCAGAAGCAGTGAACACTGCCTGTTATGTCCAAAACAGGATTTTGATTGTTAAAGGCAAGAACAAGACACCCTATGAGCTTTAGAGAAAAAGAAAGCCCAATATCTATTTCTTTAACCCATTTGGTTGTCATGTTACATTATTGATAACCAATGAGCTATTGCCCAAATTTGCAAAGAAGGCGGATGAGGGATATTTTGTTGGATATTCTGGTGTGTCTAAGGCATACAGGGTATACAACAAGAGAACCAAAATTTTTGAAGAAACAATAAATGTGTCTTTTAATGAAAAATCTTCCAACAATTTTGAATCTCAGCCCACTTGGTTATTTGATATTGATGCACTAACTACTGCTTTCAACATAATTGTTGAGAAGCCTGTGAGTTCTTCAGTGTAGGAACAAAATCATTACAGGTCAACTGGTGAGCATTAGAAGAGCAACCATGCTGGAACCAATAAGAATCCAATCTTCTTCTCTTCAATGAGCATCAAACCTATCTTGCCAAGCAATGGAAAGAAACCTTCTGAAATAATTCAAATTGACACTGAAGCTGTTCCGATTGAAGTCCAAGCGGAACCTGCTTCTCCGGTTCAAGTTCAACCAGAAAACACCATTTCAGAAACTGTCGAGAACACTGATTCAGGGTCAAATGAACCTAAAAATACAAGTGATGCTACATCAAATGAGCTTAATTT
This sequence comes from Deinandra increscens subsp. villosa, assembly GCA_039602395.1. NCBI lineage: Eukaryota > Viridiplantae > Streptophyta > Magnoliopsida > Asterales > Asteraceae > Deinandra > Deinandra increscens. The sequence goes on from JBCNJP010000023.1 coordinate 66,652,781, forward strand.
TGAGCACTTGACTCACAATTCAGAAACCAGTTCTGAAGGAACAATTGAAGTTTCAGATCCTGTGTCACGCATTGGTGATGTTGAGCTTGATCACATACTTCGTCGGCTCAATATACCCACAAATAGAAGAAGCCACGAATTCCCTATGCTTCAAGACAGAAGAATCAACAAGAATCATCCATTTAAAAATGTTATTGGAGATGTCTCAGCACCAGTGTTGACAAGAAGTAAATCTGCTGATGCAAACATCTATTTGCACGCTTCATTTTTGTCTCAAGAAGTACCCAACAAAGTAGCTGATTCCTTGAAAGATAATAGCTAGGTAGAGGCAATGCAAGAATAGTTATTTCAAATCAATAAGCAGAAAGTTTGGGAATTGGTAGACCTGCCTGATGGAGCAGAACCAATTGGCACTAAGTAGGTGTTCAGAAACTATAAATATGACAGAGGCATTGTAAATAAAAACAAAGCAAGACTTTTTATGCAAGGCTATGTACAGGAAGATGGCATATATTATGATGAAGTTTTTGCACCTATGGCTAGATTGGAAGCAATCGGAATTTTTCTAGCCTATGCAGCTTTCAAAGATTTCTAAGTTTTTAGGTGGATGTCAAAAGTGCCTTCCTGTATGGCCTGCTGGAACAAGAAGAGTATGTGAATCAACCTCCTGGCTTTGAAGACCCTCACCATCCAAACATGGTGTGCAAGCTGATTAAAGCTTTGTATGGTCTCAAACAAGCTCCTTGAACCTGGTATGAAACTCTTTCAAACTATCTTCTAGAGAATGGCTACAGGAGAGGAGCAATTGATAAAACACTTTTTGTCAAGTGTGTTGGTAAGGATATGTTGATGGTACAAATTTATGTGGATGATATTATTTTTGGTTCATCTAATATTGTTTTGTGCAAGGAGTTTGAAACTTTGATGCAGTCAAAATTTGATATGAGTTCCATGGGATAATTAACATTCTTCTTGGGATTACAAGTAAAGCAAACTGCAGCTGGGATTTTTCTAAACCAGTCAAAGTACATTCAAGATATGCTGAAGAGATTTGACATGCAGGCATCTTCAAGTGCAAAAACTCCTATCTCCACTTCCCACAAGTTAACCAGTGACTTAAGTGCCAAACCAGTGAATGTACATATGTACAAGGCAATGATAGGATCACTGATGTATCTTACTGCAAGTAAACCTGACATTATGTTCAGTGTTTGCTTGTATGCAAGATATCAGTCCTCTCCAAAGGAGTCTCACATGCTAGCTATTAAGAGAATTTTCAAATATTTGAAGGGTCAACCAAAACTAGGTGTGTGGTATCCTAAAAATTCTGACTTCTCTTTTAGAGCATTCACTGATAGTGACTATGGAGGATGTGATATAGACAAGAAATCTACATCAGGAGGATGTCAATTTTTTGGTGAAAGACTTGTCTCCTAGCAGTGCAAGAAGCAACTTGTGTTTCTACATCAACTGCTGAGGCTGAATACATTGCTGCCTCAAGCTGCTGCAGTCAAGTCCTTTGGATCCAAAATCAGATGCTTGATTATGGAATCTGTTGGTCCGGGATCAATGACTGTTCACGATATTTTGATCTCAAACAAGTGCGGAATCCTTGTATGAGATTGATTCAAGAGAAAGTAGATGAAATAGATTTGATGTAGATGATAAACAACAAAGATCAAATCTTGAATGAAGAACACACTTTCTTGGATTGAAGATTACGATTAAGAATTACAAGAGATAAGCACTAAAATTGAAAACCAACAACTACTAGAATCATAAACAACTTGGGTTTATATACTACCCTTTACATAAACCCTAAGCCCAATCATAAACGCATAAGAAATCCGGTCCAAGAAAGCCCAAGTCGTAAACATATTGTAAGCCCAATCGTGAATACCTAAGCCCATTAACAAGCAAGCCCACATCTAATGTTCATGACTCAAATGTATAGACCAACAATCTTCCCCTAGGCATGAACCATTAGACTGTCTAAGGAAGACATAAATCAAATCTGAATCTATAAGCTTCTTTCCTTGACCACCAACCTTTCTCCACAATTAGATTTGCCGTGCCATGAAACATACCCACCCGTATAGCATTCGCCATGTCATGTTCATCACCAAGTATTGGACGGGATGCCAGGAGCTTGATGTCATTCTCTCCGAATCTCAGCAAATCAATGGGATCATACATGCGGAACTCTCTTAGCTTCTTGCACACAACCCCCACCTAATACGTTGTAGGATCAAAATACCAGCTATCAAAATTCTTTACAAGTGTATGGTCTTATATTTCATCAAGCATGTTGATAACTCGAGTTCTTTTGGTGGGAGGACACCTCATTTCACCAATTGGCTTATCGGTGACAGGATCAGTTCCGGTTTCAACCCACTTTGCAGCCTTCAGATCAAAGTTTGCAAAGTTTTCCTCCATTTGAGCTATCAAATTGTTGCGAACCAGATTACCATGATTGTTGTTCCACCTGTTAATAAACGGTTCCCTCAACAAGTTTCGCAACTCTGTTTCAGTCCATGAGTGGAATTGACCTCTTGATCGGTAGTACTCGACTGGACTATATCCATCTCTCACCACAACAAATAATTCCTTTTCAGCATCATAATACCAACACAGAATTGGTTCCCGGCTCCCCTTCTTGTCTAATTCACTCTCTCCCACATTATGGAGTACAGCGTAGTGGTAGGACCTTTAAAGAACTATTTGAACCAATTGACCTGTCCTTCAGGAGCCTTTGAAATAAATCTTCCACCACGAACATACTCAGACATCTCAATTGTGTCATCTCCTTCATCTTCATGTATTGCACTTTGAGAGGAACTCTGTCCTGGGTCACCCTGAGCACTTGGACCACTAGACTTTTGTAAGTCTTCTACCTTCTTTCTCAGCTCTAGTAGCCCCGCATACAAAAATGCAATGCTTGCTTCACTCTTTCTTTCCTTCTCCTTCAACCACTTGTTTTCTTCTTTTAACTCTTTTATCTCTCCTTCTCTCTTTCTGTTCTGAGATATAAGGAAGTTAATCTGAGGATCAACATTTATCCTGAGGTCGACAGGAAGTTCACTAGCTTGAGCAAGATCTTCAACCAGTGTTTGGTATGGACAGAAGCTTGGAACGACAGGAGGCTGACTTGATTCAGTTGAAAATTTTATTCTCACAGGGCTTGGTTCCACAAACATACTGTCTACATCAAAGAATTGCCTTTCATCATGAACTGGGCTATGTTCATTCCGAATAGGACTTTCTGTCTGCATGGGAGTTGATTCCGGTACATCAACCTGACGATCAGCCTAGGGTGTGCTCTCTTCATTGGTAGGTTCAGATGCATCAACATTTTGTACATTGGCATGTGTAGGTTCAAATACCATCAGGCTTGAGGTAGTTTTCTAGAATTTAAACCTGATGGCTCTGGGATCTGACTTCTTCCTTGGTGATGGCTCACGCACAGGAATTGGCTCTTCAAAAACATCCTCCACTTCAAATTGAGCATCCAACTCTTGTGGAACTGAGCCACTGCTGGAAGAGGAGTTCAAGTCATTCCCCGTTCTCTTGTGACTGATGGACCCCAGATCCCCATATATGTCGTCATTCTGATTCTCACGCTCTGGGAAAATGTCGTCCATCACGTTCTCTTCATCAGAAAGTATAATGTCAGCTTCTTCAAGAACATTTACAGCCACAGTTGCTGTCACATCGTGGTCTTCAGCAAGTGATGCATTCACCGGAGGCACTTAAGGCTCAGAATCAGTTTCTTCTTGCTCTTGTTCCCTTGCAACTTTTGGGAAGGCACCCTTCTTAGTCCATTCAAGTCGCCCTTGAAAGCTATTCTTTCCCTTTCTGTCTTGAGTTTGCAAGCCGTTCACACCATTATCCATGAACTTGATATCCAACTTCTCTATTCTTTCTTCTATCATGGGATATTTCTTCATGACCACCATCTGCACAAATCTTGGTGTCATCAGGAATTGTTCTCTGGCGCTCAAGTCAGCATTGCCAATCCAATCTAGCAGCATCATTTTTGAGAAATTGAAGTTCCAGTCTAAGGCCAATGCAACAAATGTTGTGCCATGCAGTTTGTTTAGCTGATCGAAACTTGTTCTCTTCCCCAAGAAGGATTTCTGCATGTAATGAGCCAGACACCTCCAGTAGTGCGGCAATAACTTCTTGAAAATGGGAGGGAACTTTCCTTCATATCCTAAGGATTGAGCACCTTCCAACACAACAGCCTTTGAATACTCTATTGGATCTTCAGCTTTATTAATGATGTTTAAACCCTGACGAATGTCTTCTTCAAGAATCACGATTGGTCGGTTTTACGAATGGTTGCAGTGATTCTTGTCTTATCAGCATTGACTCTTGCAGTTGCCCAGAAATATGTAACAAGTTGCTCATCGATCAGCACACTTGTCCGCAGAGCATGATTTATTTTGCAGACATTTAATCCAGCCACCAGAGAATAAAATAGCTGCATATGTCTTTCTGGAGGATCATCAAGATAGGCGGGGATGCAATGATCTCTCTCAAAATGAATCTCTTCATTAAGCATATCTTCTTGTAGGTCCTGTAAATCTCCCAAACACACGATATAATGATCTAACACGAGTGCGGAATCCTCGTGAGAGATTGATTCAAGAAAATAGTAGATGAAGAGATTAGATCTTAGAGAAAGATCGAATCTTGAATGGAAATCCGTCTACTATGAAGCTTAGAACACCGATCTGAATCACACACACAAACAAGAAATCGTAAATAGGTTCTCTCAAAGCTTGCTTGATCATAAACATGAGGTGGTATTTATACCACCTCTTACAAGCACATGGGCTAATCATAAACCCAATAAGCCCAATCATAAACCCAAGCCCATGCCCAATCTAATAGTAAACTAGCCTAAACATAATAAAACTAGCCTACTAATCTAATTAAACCCTCTAAGCCCAGCCCAACGTATTTAATATTACAAGCCTCATAATCTAGCCTCTACAATCTTCCCCTAGGCTTGTGATATTAAATGTCTTCGATCTTTGAAATTCTTCTTCTTGACTGGCTGCCAAAGACGTTGATGAAGATTCTTTCCGCAGAAATCTTCAATGGGTTTCATGACGGGCACTTGGGACTTCCTCTTGATCAGCATCAGCTCGAACTTCTTGAATTGAACAAGCAATGAAATGGAGGACTCTCATTGACTTGCTTCTTTTGAAAGCACTGGTTCTTGCTGAATCTTCGGTAACTGTCTTGAATCTCCAAAAATTAGAGGGTAAATTTTGAAAACCTCCTAACTTTGGAGACTTTGATTGTTGATCTTGGAACTTCATGATCTCTGACTGCTCTCTGTATCATTTTCTTCAACGAGACTTGAAGTTTTCTGCTTCCCCTAAGCTTGTGAACATCTCCTTTGAAACTCTTTTGAAGCTTTTGAGAAACTTGTAAAGACACCAACAACTTCCCCTGATCAGTTGCTTTCAGATGGTAGTCTTGTCCGGCTGGTTCTTTAACTTTGAACAGCAGCAGCAGCATCTTTCTATCATCAACCTGTCTGTCACACATTTGAAAAAATATACTCCACCAGACATTAGATGACTCGTCTTTGGGTTAGAAGGTAATTATCATCTGTTCAGTTGATTCAAATTACCATAATTTTAACCAAAAACCCTAATATAGATTACGGGTTTTCTATAAAACTTCCCCTGAACCCAAAGACCTCTAAAGACTTCCCCTTAGCTGATTACTTCCCCTCAACTAAGGACTTCCCCTGAGATAATACATATTATCCTCGAGTTCCCTTCGGATACTATGTATTATGGAAGTCTTTTCGGATAATACTTATTATCCTCCTCCTTCCCCTAAAAATTTGGCAAGATCTGTCGGAGGAAGTCTTGTCCATTAGATAATAAGTATCATCCTCGAGTTCCCTTCGGATAATACTTATTATCCCATACTCCTTCCCCTAAAAATTTGGCAAGATCTGTCGGGGGCATATTGTCATGCATTAAAACCCATGGAAACGACATTTTGACTTCTCAAATCAACCTGGCCAAGATGAAAACACACTAAAAAGAACTTAACGACTCACACACGAAAGATAAAAACTAAACAAATACTTACCAAACCAAACATTAGAAAGTTTACAAGGGATCAAACCGTATGAATCTGACTGAGGAACCCTTTTCAGCTTCAGTTACTTGACTAGTCCAGGTGATTGCCGGTATGTTTGTCCGCTTTAAACTCAAACCCGTTTAATCCCAACCGAATGTGTCATGCTTAATATAGTACATTATTACTGTCATGTTTAATTGTCCCCACACCCAAGCGTACACAGCAAAACCTACCCAACCTCAGAGTTTATTGAGGATTCACAAACCCCCAACTTGAGGAACCATGCAACACCGTTATGACTACCACTTATTTCATTAACCATCAGTTGGTGATCAGGTCGGCCGCTAAGCACGCAAAGAAGACCAACTGAGTGATTATTTATTCTCTTTTCTTTTTCATTTTCTTTTTCTTTTCTTTTTCTTTTTCCTTTCTTTTTCATTTTCTTTTGCTCTGTGGGTGTTGTCAAGATAGCATAAACATGGCGTGTGAGAGAGTGAATACTAGGTATAATTACCACTCTCAACCCGTTTTTGCCGGGACTCAGTTTTTTAAACCATGCAACCTGGGATGGGAAACTAAACATATATATCTTTTAAGTTCACTGCACTTTCATTGGAGGTCATAAGTTTAGGTCGAGCCTACCGAGCATATCACCGTGGAGCTTGCCTTTCACTTCCGCCTTACGCGTGTCAGTCATCTCCAACCCGGTCATTCATTTTACTTCCCCTAAACTTCTCAAAAACAAGAAACAATTAAAAATTGAAAAGCACACTATTTTTGAGGGGTCAACATTTTCATCATCTTTACATTTCTTCCCCTTGCTTTTTGATTTTTAATGTCACAATTTTGTGAGCATCATCATTTTTTTTTTTTTAACAAAATAAAACACACAGACACACAAACAAATTAAAAGACTTTACACATATCTGGCCAAGCTAACTTTCAAAGTATTGATTTGAAATTTTAGGAAATTTGGTTTGACTCAAAACACCCTTTGCCGCTTCATTCACACAACCAAGTTAAGAACAGTACCTTTCGTGCTGATTTTGACATTTTACCTCTCAAAGAGACATACCTTTCATTGTATAGATATCTTGTCATGACATGAAGATATGTCTCCTAAACTGTGCCTGGAACAATCACTTACCAACAAACAACTTAATAAAAAAATGTTAGTGATAATCCTCCTTGATCGTTCCTGCACACAGTGAGAGATTAGTTAGCTAATAGTACCCAGGCCATTGTTTTCTGGGTACTCCTGAGGAATCAATGAATGAAATTTCTTTTAAAAACATTCCTTTTGAAAGATCAGGAAGTTGGGATGATTCGGTTGTAGCTGCCTTGACTTTTGGCTTCCAAATTCCAGGTGATTTAACATTTGTTTTAGTCACTTTTGGAGTTGTGACTTTAGGTGTTTCAACCTTCTGCATTTTAGAAATATTTTTCAAAACAGTTTTAGTTACCTTGGGAGGGGTAACTTTAGGTTTTTCAAGTTTTGATTGCTTTGAAAATGGTTTGTTCACCTGTTTTTGAAAATTTTGGTAACTTGGAAAGCTGTGGTTTTGATTTAAAGATTTTCTTTCAGCTTTGGCAGCGCCCCAATGTTGATCAGAGGGTTTAACCTTAGGAGTAACAGTCTTCATTGCCTTAGGTTTCTGCACCATCATCGGCTTAGACTTCACAGACTCCTGAGATGAAACCCTTTGACTTTTTGGAAAGTAGGGTTCATAGGGGCGATAAAGACAGTTTCTAGCAATATGACCAGCGATGCCACAATTAAAGCAAGTCTGCTTCTTTAGATAGAAGTCAGACGTGTACCCATTTGTCTTTGGTGGCTGATATGGAGCTGGTTTGCTCTGTGTCTGCCTCCTTGGTCCATTTGCTGATCCAAGATTGACTCTTGGCTGGTTCCTCGAAGCCAGTGTCGAACCTGTCTTAACCGTCTTTGTGCTTCCTTGATTCGTTGACGTTGAAGCACCATTCTTGCAATTACAACAACAACTGCATGATCCAACTGAAGAAATGGGAGACACAGCCACTCCCTTGAGTTTTTCATTCTTCACCACAGTTGTTAACTTCACACTTGGATGCTTAATGGTGATCTTTGGCTTCTCAACTTTGGCTTCACCGACCACTCCATCAGTTATTCCCTTGAACTTGGAGAAGGATGGTAAGTCATACCCAACATCTGGTTCTTGGTCAAACATAGATCCAGATGTCATAAAGATCTTCCCCCCAGGCCGTGTCGTCAAGATCATCTTTTCCCTTTTGACTTCGTCAACAACTTTCAAGCATGGGGTTTCAATTTTAGGGTATGGTTTCAACTCTACCCCAACATCATCAGACTTGGAATTATGACATCTGTTATACTCCTGGCACTCAGCATCATCTCTTGATACGTCCTCTATTCTTCCTTCACCATATGTCATGTTTGCCTCGTTGTCTATTTCCTCTTGAGTCAATGGTGTAGTTCCAACCAAGACACTATCAATAGGAGGAGCAGCTTCTTTATAATCTGACTTGGTTCGTTCAACTTGATCCTCACTAAGAAGTATTCCTATAATGTCTCTGGGAACTGGTGGAGGAATAATGCTATTTGCAGCCAAGGCCTTATCAGTCTTTTCTGATCCAAATCCAGGTGTGTGTTTCCCAACTTGACCAGTCACCACAGCATGTGACAATTCCTTTCCAGCTTCAAGCATTCTTTTGCTCCTCATTTGATTCATATCAAGCTTAACCTGCATCTCATTGTTCTTATGCTTCAGGTCATCTATCTGCTTACTTAGCTCAGCTATCTCTAACTTAGCGTTGTCATACAAATAGGCGTTCTCAGTTGCAAGGTTCTTATATTTTGTTATATCTAATTTTTGAGCTTTAACCTTCTCTTCGTTCTTTTGCCATCTACCCTTAAATGAGCTCTTCTCGCATTTTGTCTCAAACAATTCTGACTGAAAATTTCTACATATTTGCTTAAGTTCAGGAATTATACGAGCACAAGTAGGATTGGGGCATATCTCAGCATCTTCGTCCTCAAATATATTCTTTTCTTCAACCACTGAACTCATTATGCAGCTTCTGAAAATCTTGAAAAATCTGCAAAAATGGCAAAATCGGCAAAAGTACTATTCAAAAAATAGTGTCAAAAACTTAAAACTGAAAAACGGAGGCCTTCGGAGTGGAATTTGGGGGTCCAAACGAGCTCCCCTAGACGTTAGTCGGGGGTGATTCTGGGGCTTGATGTCACGAACGTCGTGTTCAATTTGAGCTTCTAACTCCAAACGAGTCAAAAGTTACGCCCATTTCCGTGAAAGTGAGAAAAAGTGACTTTTTGCCGTAAACCAACCCTGTTTACGATCGTAATCCCTGTTTACGATCGTAAATCCTGTTTACGATCGTAATCACCTGTGGATCGTAAACACCTTCGGTCTTAAACACTTAAACCGCCTCAAGGAATCGTAAACCTGATTACGATTGATGATTACGACCACCGGAGTCGTAAACGCCGTTTCCGATAAAACAAAGTCGTAAACACCTTTTACGATCAGAAAAAGTCGTAAACTCGATTACGACAATCAAGTACAATCGTAAACTATTTTCTTCGGGTCGTAAACAGGCAATCTTCAACCAAAACCCAGAACTTTCAGTCGTAAACGCCCAGAACACGAAGAACACAGCAGCAGCAGCGATCGTAAACTCCAAAATCCTTCAAATCTTCAACAAAAACTCGAATACAAACCCAGAAAACGCTTGAATCTATATCGTGAGAGCCTTGAATCTAAGATTCTTGGCTCTGATACCAATTGTAGGTCCTGTAAATCTCCCAAACACACGATATAATGATCTAACACGAGTGCGGAATCCTCGTGAGAGATTGATTCAAGAAAATAGTAGATGAAGAGATTAGATCTTAGAGAAAGATCGAATCTTGAATGGAAATCCGTCTACTATGAAGCTTAGAACACCGATCGGAATCACACACACAAACAAGAAATCGTAAATAGGTTCTCTCAAAGCTTGCTTGATCATAAACATGAGGTGGTATTTATACCACCTCTTACAAGCACATGGGCTAATCATAAACCCAATAAGCCCAATCATAAACCCAAGCCCATGCCCAATCTAATAGTAAACTAGCCTAAACATAATAAAACTAGCCTACTAATCTAATTAAACCCTCTAAGCCCAGCCCAACGTATTTAATATTACAAGCCTCATAATCTAGCCTCTACACTTCTGCCATCTGAGAAAACGAGACAAATGCATCAAGCCTAAACTCATCAAAGTGAAATTATGTTTGTCAACAATATCTTGAAGTTCAATTGATTATCACTTTTAATTTAAGTTTAGAAAATCTCAATTTAAACTTTCAAGAAAAGTATTTGATTTAGAATCACAAATTGACAAACATATTTAATTTTAACTTAAACTAATTGAGTTTGTTGAGATTATTATTTTCTTTTAAAAAATTAAGTGTTTATGATTAAACACACTAGTTTACGACTGAAATTTGAGTTCACGATTCTATAACGGGTTCACGATCGGGTCAAAGTCGGTTCGGCATAAGCCCAGTCGTAATCTTGTAGCCCAATCGTAAACTCGCTAAAAACCTTAAGCTCGATCGTAAACAACGATCGGAATCTTGGATCGTAAACAACGATCGTAAACTCGATCGGAAACACCGATCTTTAACTTGAAACGTCGTCTTCTTCGTTGAGACGATCATAAACACTTCCGACCCGCCATGGATGAACCTGCAACTTGTCGTAAACACATCAAAACTCAACATTTATGCACACTAATCATCAAAACTACCTTTTACGTAAAGCAAACACAGTCGCGACTTTCAATCTCGAGTAAATGAACCGAAATACAAAGAAAACGCAGTCGATCATCGAGTGAAGGAAACCTGCGATTTGGGGTCGAGAATCGAAGAGGATCGGTCGATTAAAGGTTGTTTCGTGGTCAGAAAGTGATTGCGAACACGGTGGAGTGCTTGGTTTACACAGTGGATGGCCAGAGGTGGTCGGATTTCGGTTTTCCGACGAGGTAGCGGCTGTTAGGGTTTACTTGGGCGGAGGTCGTAAACGCAGAGAGGAGAGGGATTGTTGGATCGTAAATGGGATTGTAAATGAGTTGTTGAGGGTTTTGTTTTAAAAAGAAAAATTTCACTTTGGCCCCTCAAGTTTCAAAAACATTTTAAAATTCTCCCAAACCTCTATTAAATCTTAATTCTCATGAAAACGTGTTTGCTTTGAGAAATTTGAGAATTACAAAGCTTCCCCTCAGACTCATACCCCGAGTATCTGATCTTGATCAAAAAAATTAAATTTTCAACATTCAAAAGCTTAAACAAATAATAAAATAAAAATGCACAAAATTAAGATAATCTAAAAACGAGATAAAAACATACTTGCCTTGAAGTTGATGTTTTTCATGGATCAAACTAGACAAATCTTTGACTGAGGAACCCTTCTTAGCTTCCGTTACTCGACGCTCTAGTCGATTGCCCAAAAATTTTGAAACCACATAAACTCACATCCAGATAAAATTTTTAAGTGCTTAATTATGGTACATAATTACCGTCATGTTTAACTGTCCCCACACCCAATTGTTCATAGCAAAACCTACCCAACCTCAGAGTTTATTGAGGATTCACAAACCCCCAACTTGAGGAACCATGCAACACCGTCATGACAAACACTTATTTCGTTAATTATCAGTTGGTGATCAGGTCGGCCGCATAAGCACGCAGAGAAAACCAAACAAAATAATTATTTTATTGTTTTTTCTTTTTCTTTTCATTCTTTTCATTTTTCTTTTTGAATGAGGTGTTGTCATAACAGCAGAACATGGCGTGTGAGAGAGTGAATACTAGGTGGATACCACTCTCAACCCATTTTTGCTGGGACTCAATTTTCTAAACTATGTAAACTAGGATGGAAACCTAAACATATATAGAAGTTAAGTTTACTGCACTTACTTGGATGGTCATAGTTCTTGATTTAGCTTAACGACACATCATCTTTGAGCCGTCTTTCACTTCAGCCTTACACGTGTCAGTCTCCGATTGTCTTGGAATTTTATATCACTTCCAACCAACTCAAGGCAAACAAAAGACTTCATAAAAACTTCAAACATATTTTTCAGATTTTCTGAAACATTGACATTTCTTCCCCTGTTTTTATGAGGCTTTTGAAACAAAAACACCTTTTTTTTTAAATATATTTTTTAAATAAAGTCAAAGCAAAAGTAAGCAAAAATAAAAGCAACTATATACAAAAAGTTTGGATCAGATCAGTCCTCGAAGGCAATCATCCTTAGGCCTTCAACACACATTTCAAAATTAGGACGAGGAAGGGGTTTTGTGAAAAGGTCTGAAACATTTTGATCTGAGCTTACATTTTCCAACTGAATCAACTTCCTATCATAGCAATCACGGATAAAATGTACCTTGATGTCTATATGCTTTGTTTTGGAATGTTGAACAGGGTTTTTGACAATTTGCAGAGCAGCAGCATTATCACAAAAAATTGGAGTGTTAATGAATTCCATACCGTAGTCTGTTAGCTGATTTTGAATCCATACTACCTGCGAGCATCCAGCTGATGCTGCCACATATTCAGCTTCTGCAGTTGACTTAGACACGGTATGCTGCTTCTTACTCTGCCAAGAGATGAGTTTGTCTCCCAAGTACTGACATCCTCCAGTCGTAGATTTCCTGTCAAGGTCACTACCTCCATAATCACTGTCAGTAAATGCAAACAATTGAAAATCAGTATTCTTAGGATACCAAAGTCCAAGCCTAGGCCTGCCCTTCAGATACCTAAGAATACGTTTAACAACAACTAAATGAGAAAGTTTAGAATTAGCCTGATAACGTGCGCACACACACACTGCATGCATAATATCTGGCCTGCTGGCTGTTAAATACATGAGTGATCCGATCATTGACCGATACATGAATTCACTCACGGATTCTCCATCCGCATCTGCTGTCAGTAGTGGTCTGGATGCCATGGGAGTGGAGATCGGTTTGGAGTCCTGCATTTTGAACTTTTCCAGAATCTCATTCACATATTTTGCTTGGTGAATGAGAATTCCAGTCTCATCGTGCTTCACTTGTAACGCTGGGAAAAAATTCATCTCTCCTTGATCACTCATCTCGAACTTCTTTTTCATGATATCCTCAAACTCAGTGCATAAATCTTCATTTGTAGATCCGTAGATGATGTCATCCACATACACTTGCACCATTATGATATCATCCTTCACCTTCTTTCGGAACAATGTTTGATCAACCACTCCCGTGTATAACCATTATCTACCACATTCTTTGACAGGGTCTCATACCATGTGCGAGGAGCTTGATGCAAACCATACAAGGCTTTATCCAGGAAATATACATGATCCGGATGCTCTTCATCCACAAAACCTGGTGGCTGAGCCACATAGACTTCTTCATTCATCTCTGCATAGAGGAAGGCAGTCTTCACATCCATCTGATGCACCGTGAAATTGAGATACGTTACCACAGCAAGAAAGATCCGAATTGCTTCCAATCTAGCCACTGGAGCATATACCTCATCATAATCAACCCCATGAACTTGTCTATATCCCTGAACAATCAGCCTTGCCTTGTTTCTTACGATTATACCCGTATCATCCTTCTTGTTCTTGTACAGCCATCTTGTGGGTATAACCTTTTTGTCTTCTGGCCTTTTCACTAGTCGCCACACACCGAGTTTTGAGAATTGATTTAGTTCATTGTGCATAGCCTTAATCCAACTTGGAACCTTAAGAGCTACCATCACATTTGGAGGCTTTATCTGGGAGATAAAACACGAGTACATGCAGTGATTGATGTTACCCGAGCGGCTTCTAGTTGTGACTCCTGCTGTCACTGGCCCGACCACAATGCTAAGTGGATGATCTTTGTTGATTCCTGTGGTTTGAACATCTGGTACTGAAACGTTAACAGGTAGGTTAGTATCATTAACATTATTATACATACCTTGGGTTACAGGCTCCTTCTGATCATCATGAGTTCGATCCTGGAACATCCACAACATCATCCTTAAGAGCTGTTTCTGATACACTGTCTCTGACAATTTCCACAGATGGCCTCACTTCAGGAGCTGGAGCAATGATGTCTTCTTCTTCCAGATTGGGAAACATGTTTGAGTAGTCAAACCCTCTAAAGAAAGTCCCATAGTCAAAGATCCAGTCCGGTCCAATTCCTGCATCTGTTGGATTATCTTCCAACCAGTCAACATCAAATGCCTCGATTATCAATTTGGTGGTTGTGTTGTAGACCCGATAAGCACTATTTGCAGAATATCCCACAAAATAACATTCATCAGCCTTTGCTTCGAACTTCCCCACATCAGATTGAATTAACACTGTGCAAGGACACCCGAAAGTCTTGAAGTACCCCACCCTCGGCTTTTCTCCATAGATAATCTGATAAGGCGTCATCTCATGTCGCTTGTTCAACAGTACCCGATTCTGCACATAACAAGCAGTGTTGACTGCTTCGGCCCAGAAGAAAATTGGTAATCTTGCATCACACAGCATAGTTCTGGCAGCTTCAATAAGAGTTCTATTTCTTCTTTCAGGAACACCATTTTGTTGAGGCGTGTATGGTGCACTGAATTTTCTTTCTATACCTTTTACTCCATAGAACATATTCAATTCAGCATTCTTAAATTCTGTTCCGTTGTCTGTTCTAATAGCCTTTACCCTTTTGCTCAACTGATTCTCTATAAGAGTGACAAACTGTTTCACAAGCGCTGGAGTTTCATGCTTGTTTGACAGAAAGAAAACCCAAGTAAAACGAGAGAAATCATCCACTATAACCAGACAGTATGAGAACTTGCTGACGCTTTGAACTTGCATTGGGCTGAAGAGATCCATATGAAGTAGTTGCAATAACGATGAAACATAATTGACGATCTTGGAACGATGCGGTAATCTGTGCTGCTTCCCCTTAGCACATGCAACACACTTCTCAACTGACGTGAAATCTGTGATAGGAAGGTTCCTTACATGCTCTCCCTTTGCCAGCTTTGACAGATTCTTCATGTTAGCATGTCCCAGACGACGATAGCACAACAACGCCAGATTTTCATTCTGCTTTGAGATAAGAGAGGCTTCTTCAGATGTCGGAGGATTACCCATGTTGAGGAGATAAGACTTTGCTCGTCTTGGTGTACGCATCAGAATACACTCCTCAGGAATCTTCACACCAGGCTTGAGGATGATGCATTCCTTCTTGTTGAACAAAACAGAATATTCTCGATCACAAATCTGCGACACACTGAGCAGACTGTGAGATAATTCCTCTACATAATGCACATCCGAGAACTTCAAGCTACCATTCTGCACCACCCCTTTCTTGCTGATTCTTCCACCTACTCCACCAGCGAAAGATACACCACCTCCATCAAAATCTTCTACCTCTTCCAAAAGCGATAAATCTCCGGTCATATGTCGGGAGCAACCACTATCAACGTACCAGAGATTGTTGACAGTTCTTCTTGGCTGTCCCTACATGGATCAAAGATCAGTTAGATTCAGGTACCCAGGCCATAACAGATCTGGGCAGACCTTTGGAATCAGTGTAATTAACTAATTGAAGAGTCATTCCTGCTTTTGATTCAGGTACACTCAAGGTTTGAGTGTTGACTTTTGGTTTCCAAATGGGGTGTTTCTGGGGTTTCATTACATTGGTTGAGTTCTTTTCAGATGCAGGTTTCTTTGGTGGTGGTGTGGCCTTTTTACCTGCTGGTTTTTTAACAGGTGTCCACTCAAGTTTCAATTTTGTATAAGCAGCTTGTTTCATTTGAGTGACATCTTTTGATTTTGAAACCTGTTTCACAACCTTTGTGTTGCCTTAGGTTTATTAACTCTTTTGACTTTACACACTTGTTTCTCAACAAATTCTGGTTTCATCTTATCATTCCTTTTGTAAACTGCTTTAGGAGTGTAAGTTGAGTTTTGAGTTTTGGCTACATTCCAATTTTCATCAACAGGCTTTGTCACTGGAGCTTTTGTGTTTGAAACCTTAGACTGTTGAGCCTTCATTGGTTCTGAACACTGCTTCCCCTGAGACAAAGCTTGTTGCTTTTGCTTTCTATTTTCACCTGTCATCATTTTCTCCAACATACTAGTCCGTGGGTTTTGCGGATAGTATGGTTGGTAAGGTCTGTTCACACAGTTTGCAGCAAAGTGTCCTGGTTTTCCACATTCAAAGCAATTCATAAGTCTAGGCCCATTGACATGACTACAAAGGTATGAGCGTCTTGGATAAGAGGACTTCCATTCAGGCTTGTCATCCCATTTGTGTATTACATGTTTCGGAAATTTTTCTGGTTATTAAACAAAATTGTTCTGATTTTGATTTGTTTGTTCTGTTGAAAGTAGACACAACCTGGGGATAGGGGCAAAGTCCTGGGGCTTAGACTCACGGCCAACTCTTGTGTTAGGCACACGAATTTTAAAACCATTAACTTTTTCATTAGAATCAGAAACATGTTTTGCAGACATAGACACAACTAAATGTTTTGACTTGGACGCATTAAGTTCAGACACAGATGCTAGAACATTGTCCTTAGGTAAATCAAACATTAAACTACTAGACACATGACATTCATTTGCGCATGAAACAAAATTGTCATAAGAACCAACATTATTGTTTAATGGTTCCTGGGATGGACCTGGTTCACTAGTGGATGTCACAGTTCTATTCTGATTACCCAGCCCATACAACATATGTTTCTCATTTTCTAGTTCCTCTTCAGTCATAGGTTTCACACCAACCAAAACACTATCTAGGGGAGGTCCTGCTTCATGCATTTCAGATGTAGATCTATCTACCTAGTCCTCCTCAAAGATCATTCCTATAATATCTCTAATCACAGCTTGAGGAACATTATTCTTAATTTTGTCCGTGAAGCTAATTCCTATTCCACCTTTATCCTTACCCATTCTAACATCAGTTATGCATGTGGACAAAGATTTACTAGCTTCTAGAATTCTTTTGCTTCTCATTTGATTCACATCTAACTTTACCTGTAACTCATTGTTCTGATGTTTAAGTTCATTTATATGCTTACTAAGCTCAGCTATTTCTAACTTAGCGTTGTCATACAGAACAAACTTCTGAGTGGCCAGGGCTTGATATTTCTCTATATCTAGTTTCTGTGCTTTGACCTTATCCTCACTCTTTTCCCATCTACCCTTAAACGAACTTCTAGAGCATTGCATGTCAAACAGTTCTATCTCACTATTTTTCCAAAGTTGTCTAAGGCCAGGAATTAAACGAGCATAAGTGGGATTAGTACATACCTTGGCGTTGTCGACCTCGGCAGCAAAAGCTTCTTTGTCTTAAACCAGGTATTCTTCATCAGTGACCACAAAAGCATGCTCTTCATCAGCACCATTCTCCATTTGAGTAATCATGGCACCCGTCAGACTGAGTTCCCTGACTTGTGAAGCCCACTGGTATTCTCCACAATCTTGGACAACCAAAGCTTTTGTCTCTGCTTTCCCTTTTCCATCCCCAGCTTTCTTCTCTTCTGGCTTCTCTCTTTTTGGTTTTGTGCATTCCCTAGCAAAATGTCCGTACTCATCATAATTGAAGCACCTCAGCTTGCTTTTATCAGAACCCATTCTGATCTTGTCCTGATCCTTTCCAGACATTTCTTCCAGTTGTTGCCATGAACTTCTTTGCATGAAAAACTGCCATGGCCATCTGCCAGGAGACATCAAGCATCTCAACGTCTTCAGAATTTATCTGATTCAGATCATCAGAGAGCATCTCAGCAGGCACCAAAGTTCCCGCCATAAGGGCATGGTAGCTGTTCATGAATCCCATTCCTAGCGCAAAGTTGGGATCATTGGTGGCATTTGCCTCTTCAGAATTGACCATTCCACTAATTGGAACTAGCTTGTGATCTTGCTACAAATGCAGTTGACTTTGGGAATTGGCACTTGCATCACTTCCAGATGAACTCCCAGCATGTTTTGATCCCACATCTTCAGACAAGAGAGCCTGACTTCATTTTCCAGCCATACTTAGAGAACTCAGGTGATTCAGCTCCCGTTGCTTATCATCAATCAGCTTCGATTTCAGTTTGTTGATAAGCTCATCAACAGTCAATTCATTCAGCTTGTTGTTATCCTTGATGATTGAGATATTTGTATTCCAATTCTTGGGTAAGCTGTTCAAGAGCTTCAAATTCTTATCTTCCTGTTCAGGTTCAACATCATAACTTGACATCTCAGTGATTAGGGACACGAATCTCTGAACTTGTGCCTCAAAAGACTCTCCCTGAACGTGATTGAATAAGTTGAACTTCTGCTTCAGCATCTGTTTTCGGCTAGCCTTGATATCTGGATTACCTTCATAAGCTACCACTAGAGCATCCCATAGCTTCTTCGCAGTTTTGTACTTCTTAAATCCCTGAGCAATCTCTGGTGTCAAAGCCATAGTCATAATCGCATAAGACCTCTCATCCTTGTTGCATCTCTCCTAATCGTCATCTGAGTATTCTGCTTCAGTCTTTACAACTCCAACCTTTGCTGCTTCAGTGTGTGTTGGTATGAACGGTCCATTCACAACAGATCTCCACAGTCTCAAATCAACACTCTTCAAATGGTTCTGAAATCTATATTCTAACTCAAGAAAATTATCCGCTGATGTGAGTCTAGGAGGACGAGTGGTTGATCCAATCTCAAAATCCAATTTCTGATACATGCTTGGTTCAAAGTCCATCACGAAAGCTTAGGAAAACTTAAACTAAAAGTCCAAAAAGTCCAAAAAGTGAGTTTCGGATCGTAAACCCCTGTTTACAATTGAAGTTTCAGCGGATCGTAAACTCCAAGTCGTAAACTCACGATTCCGATAAAATTTTGTCGTAAACTTGTTTCTGACACAAGCTGATCGTAAACACGTTTCCGGTATGAATAAATCGTACACTCGATTCCGGTTGGAAATGTCGTAAACTCCCAAAAATTGCGTCTTGAAGTCGTAAACTCAATTTTTCTGATCGTAAACCTTCAAAAATCCATTCTTGAACTCATAAACACTGAAATCGCAAAGAACACCAATCGTAAACTCCCAAAACAACCCAGAAACTGATCGTAAACACCCTAGAACAGAAGCAGATTGAACGTAAACCCTCTGACCAGCTTCAAACCTTCAAAAGCACGAACCTTTTCCAGAAAAAGCTTGAATCCAATACCGTGAGAACCTCAAATCACTGATTCTTGGCTCTGATACCAAATTTTGGTCCAGGATCAACAACCGTTCACGATATTTTGATCTCAAACAAGTGCGGAATCCTTGTATGAGATTGATTCAAGAGAAAGTAGATGAAATAGATTTGATGTAGATGATAAACAACAAAGATCAAATCTTGAATGAAGAACACACTTTCTTGGATTGAAGATTACGATTAAGAATTACAAGAGATAAGCACTAAAATTGTAAACCAACAACTACTAGAATCATAAACAACTTGGGTTTATATACTACCCTTTACATAAACCCTAAGCCCAATCATAAACGCATAAGAAATCCGGTCCAAGAAAGCCCAAGTCGTAAACATCTTGTAAGCCCAATCGTGAATACCTAAGCCCATTAACAAGCAAGCCCACATCTAATGTGCATGCCTCAAATGTATAGCCCAACAGAATCACCTTCATGGAAACTCCAATTTTTGCAGGCAACAACAGTGCCATCTCCATCATCAACAATCCAGTCAAGCACTCCAAAACAAAGCACATCGATATCAGGTATCACTTTATTAGAGATTGTGCAGAAAAGAACTTGATTAAGTTGTTCAAAGTTCACACTGATCATCAACTGACTGATTTGTTTACCAAAACTTTCGATGAAGCAAGATTTTTCTACCTCATCACAGCCATCGGGATGATGCAATTTGATTAAAACAAACCTTTTCACATCTTTAATAAAAGAGACCTTTGTGTCTAAGAGCCCGTCTCTTGATACAAAAAGAAAAAGAAAAAGAAAATTAAGATCTTTGTGTTAATTAGAAACTATTTCAGTTCATAGTCAGTAACTGCTGTCAAACTATGAAAATTAACACAAGTTATTTTCAAAAATCATGTGTTTTAGTTTTCCGCTTCAAGTTCCGGTTCATCTTGTGAGAAAAGAATTTTTCAAAATCTCCGGGTGAGCTTCAACCGGAAAAATGTTGTGTAACTTACGTGGAAAAAGTTTTTGGAAACAATTCTTGCAAGCGGAAAAATTATCCTCTTGAAGTTTAAACGGAAGAAATATAGTTTTTTAAATAAAGGAAAAAATGGGTTCCGCTTGAAAATCCGGGTCAACGAGTCAAAGTTACTTTTCATTTAATTACCCGGAAGGCACAACTTTTTAAGCGGAAACACATTAATTACCCATTAACTTTTTAACCATTAAATATCCGATGTTACAGTAAATATCCTTCTGGATAATGACATGCTTTAACGTGTTGTACCGTATAAACCGCAAAGCATAAGTCACATCAGTCACTGAACGGTTGCGTTAAAACTTCTCTCCTCCACGTCACCGATGAAAAAGGTAAAAAGCACTAGTTTGCCATCATTTCCCCATTTCTTACAAACCCCACTCCCAAATTTCTCTCCAAACTTCTCCATAACTTCTCAAAACCGTCAATATATCTCTCGAAACTCAACATTCAATGGCTCCCAAGGCGAGCACAAGTGGCAAGAAGCCTACCAGTGATTCGAAGTTCCCCGTGGAACACAACCTGGTAGCCTATCTCAAAGCACCCAGTAAAACCAACATTTACAACGGCATGATCGAATTCTTGAAGAACTCCCATCTTCATCACGCGCTGACAGGTGAAGAGGTGATTTTTGAAGAAATTATGGAGGAATTTTGGTCCCATGCCAGGGTAGTCACAGATAGCAACGGTGGTGAATCAATCATGTCAACAGTTCAGGGCACGACAATGGAAATAGATGAAGCCAAAGTCATAAAGTATTAAAACTGAGGGATGAAAATGGATATGTAGTTGTGGATTCCAAAAAGTACCTGCCACTATTCAGAGATATTGGTTATGGCGGTTCAATGCAAAGCAAAACCATCAAAAAGGGGTAACTTCTATACAACTGGAGGTTCTTGGCCCACACAATATTGGTGTGTCTCACTCCCAAGAAAGGAGGCTTTGATGAACTTGCCGCTAAATAGGCTTCGGCATTTTCTGCGGTGGTAAAGGGTGAGAACTTTAACTTCTCAAGACTTATTTTTCATGCCCTAAAAATGAACACCACGCCAGCATATGTTTATCTTTATCCCAGATTTTTAACTTGCATTCTCAAAGAAGAATACCCTCCAATTAGTTTGGGTGGTTCAATTTTGCATCAAAAGCTCTGAATGAGAAAACTTTTTCTAACTTAGCCTTAAATAAGACAGCATTTTTTGGAAGGGATACAAACCATCCCCTGCCAATTCTAAGGCAATTTCCTAATGAACCTGCACAAGCTGAGGTTCAAACAGAAATTGTTGATGCAACTGAGCACACTGCTCAAGATGACAGGATTAAAACCCCTATAGTTCTCGATCCCACACCTAGACCTACTTCCTCTACTCTAAAAACTTACCATTCCAAAAAGAGGAAGTCCACTGATCATTCTCCCACCACTGCCACTTCCTCATCAGAATCCCCACCTGTCATTTTTTTTAAAACAGAGAAATGTGGTTGCTACGTCTCCTCCACCTATGCCCACCAACCAACCTGAAGCTTCTAGCCCCGCAAAAGTCAGAAAGCACAAGCGGAAGCTAACCAAACTGGGATTATCTCTTAAGGATGAACCTTCTTTTGAGGGCGGAGTTAGTAGACAAGGATGTACAATCCCCATCTGCAAGGTTTTCAGCCATACATCCCCTATCACCCATGAGTGACAATGTATTCAATCTTGATCCAAATGAGGGTGTTATTAACTCACCAACCTCATTACATGAGAACATTCTGATGGATCTAGACCCTGTTACATTGAGCCCCCACTCTTCATCGGAGATGAATCTCAGGAGTGATGATTAGATTCATACAGAAAGGGATGTTACTGCCCATGAGTCCCCACTGAACCTTGGTGCTAGTAGTAACATCAATAAGACCCAATATGTGGCAATCTTCTCTAAATCAACACCTACGGGTCCTTCAATGGAACCAAGGGTTGCTGAAACAGAAGAGGAGAATCCCAGGTGCCAAGAAGCCATGGGTACCAGGGTTGATCAATCTAGGATTGATAACCTGGTTTCGTTCAAGGATACTGTTAAAAGGCCAGTTGAGGACAGCATGACACTACCCGAATTGACGAATCTGTACAAATCTCTCCGACAACAGGTTGACTCACTTAATGTCATTATTGCATCATTGGTTAAAACTATTCCTATTCAGGCTGAAGCGGGACCTTCAAACCCAAACATATCTGAAGCTAATACTGTCAAATTGAGGGAGAAGCTTATATCAACACCTACTATAAGGGAGTTTGAAGAACAAGAAAGAATTCCGGCTGAAGTAAGAGCCACTACCTGTAGAAGAGCTGGTGAACAACCTTTCTCAGTTGAAGACAGTTGGGTGAACATTAAGAGTAGCTAATTGATAGCTATCTCACCATTTGAAGACCCCAACCTCACTGAATTGGTTCAATCCTCCATGCTAATTGCTGGTGCTCTCCCTGAATACATAAACATGATCACAAGGCTGCTGAAAGATGTGATATTTCTGACTGAAAGAGCCTTTAATCAAGCTGAACAGAACACAACCTCGACCAGCAAAGAAACAACAGAAAATTTTGAAAAAGTACAGGAACTACAGCTATAGGAACCATAACCGAAGGAGGAGATGAAAATGTGTTAGGAGAAGGAGAAGGAACAGAGGTAATTGAGTTAGGTGATAAATAACATGAGGTCACCAAACCACGTGGGTGTCTGAAGTTCAACCTGAAGTTAAAGCTGAGATTCAACCGGAAGTCCAAACTGAAACACAGGTCGAGGTAATTAAAATAGATGAAAATGCACTTGACCCTGTGTTTGGCAAGGAATCACTCAATCTTTGGGACTGATCCATTCCCAGTGATTCAACCGGTTGAATAGCCTAGGGATGACACTGAAGATGTTGCTGAAATCCTAGTGGCTATGAGGAGTGAAGAGCAAGTTCAACCTAAAAATGTTCTAACTATTCAGCAGGTTGTTCAAACTCCAGAATCAGAGGCTTTAAATAAAATGGTGGAAGATGCCTGGATGGTTGCTGAACATGAAAGGCTTGCAAAAGATTTTCAAGAGGAATTGGACCTGTTTTCACAAAATTGGGTTGTTGAGTGCCTGTTTGAAGAAGCTAAGAAAAGGTCATTTGATTGGAGATTGAGGGAATACAACTTGGAAGGTATGACAGAGAATCAAAGGCAAAGGCTGATTGATATTGCCTCAAGGATGCCCACCAAATTGGTGAAGAATGATGAAAATTATGCACTGCTGAAGAAGGTTAAGAGGGTTCTGATTATCAGAAAATTGGAAATCAGAGGAAGATGTGAATCAAATGAAAGTAAAGGAACTAGTAGCTTGATTGACTCCATCTTCCAAGAGCTCAAAGGAGACAGTGTTGCTGTTAACCCAAACCTGGTGTTGCCTCTGCCATTAGAAATCACTTCAGGTATGGCAACTAACATTTATGTTAAACAAGAATTTGTGGATGATGTAGATATCCTACCTCCACCTTCCTTCATCTATAAGCTAAATCCCAAACCTACAGCCTTTTCACAAGCATCTTAATCACTTTCCCTCATACCCTACAAACCACCCACAATATCCAAGAAAGTTGCCACCAAACTCTCAAACCTAAAGTACCGAACTGACAACTTCACCCTAATCATTCCTTTCAAAAAGAAACCTGCTCCTGTCATGTATTTTCAGATATTATTCCACCATCTCCTCCCACTACCCCAACACCTGAAGCCATTAGACCACCAACTCAAAGATCCCTGCCACCTCTTACTATAAGAGAACCTTCAACCACCATTGCTCCTACCTCTCCTACCAAACCAACTGATGTTCAACCTGGTCCTTCCTCTCCATCATCAAAAGGGAAAGCACCTGCTGTGCAAGAATCAGAAAGTGATTCTGATGAAGAGAGGAAGAGGAACAAGAGAAAATTGATGCATGCTAAGAAGAAGTGAGATTAAAGTTAAAGAAGAAAAGGGCCACCCAGAAAGAACAAAATTGTTGGGTGGACAGCAAATGAAGATAACTTTGATTTCACCTTCAAGCTAGCAGAAGGCACATCCAAAGTAGTAAATGCTCATCAGGCCTCTAGACTTCTTTCTGCACTTCAAATGACAGATATTATCCTGAAGCTTAGAGAAATTCTGAGCCCAACTAGAGCAGAGCATCTGTTGAGAATTTGCATAGAACCAATAGTGCTTGAATGTGGAATGCTCTACAGATCACAAGGAGATTCCGATATTGAAGAAGAAGAAGAAGAAGAGCCTGCCAGTGAGATAAAGTTTATTATTTGGGAAGAAGATGAGAAGTTGTTCTATGTGCATAGAGTTGATGGCGCCTTCACTACCCATGAATCCATCTCAGTTCAGAGTGAATGGAGTGAAAGAGATTGGGAAACTTTCAAACATGTGAAGGTGACCAAAACTAACACGAATGAGCTTTCTCAAAGTTTGGATGCCAGCATCAAGTCCTTGGACAAGTATGTCAAGGAGAAGAATTTCTGTACAGAGTTAGTTTTTAGAGATAGCCTTCGAAGATGGTGAATAATTTGACAGCATCAGCTTGGGGGAGATTGTAAGGAATATTACTTTAGAGATTTCCGGCTGAAAGCCAATTTTGAGATGTTCCGGCTGAAGTTGAAGTTCGAGCAGAAGTCTCAAGTTCAAGCGGAACAGGCAGTTCAACCGGAAGAAGCAATTTTTTTCCTATAGTGAGTATTCCGGGTGAACTCGATTATCCACCAGATAATGAGTTCAACAGGACTTTTTCTGATAAGTCTTTTAAGTCGTCCAATCCTGCAAAAGCTTCTTGGTTGCTTCTAAATCTATCAAAGCCGCTCTCCCAAAGTAGAATGTTGTTGATCACACGCAAGATATCCCATATGTCGAAGATTATTCTTTTGGTAGTTGTATTTGACTTTTTGTTCAATGGTTTAGATTAAATCGTTTGAGATCAATGGATGTCATTGATATCATCTGCACTATATATAGCTTAGTTAGCTCTTTGTTTGCACACGGTTCTTGATCAACTTGTAATAGTGTAACTTTGAGTTAGTGCAAATAGTGCCGAGTATTTTATACATCGTTGTTACTACTATCTTTATGCAATCAAACACTTACATTGTACAATAGAACTAAAATCAGCTTAAGTAAAGTGGAATATAACTTCATTCCGCAAGGTTATATTTACAAGTAGAGGGTTTCTTGTTAAGTTAAAATATAATTAACACCGATCCTACATAAACTTAAAGATCAATGAAAGACTCTGAATGCTCATGTATGAATAAAGAATGATCAGCCTTGGTTTTTTGAAAATTTAGGCTCAATAAAAAAGTGGTGAACTTTTGATACTAGTTACGAGATGCCTGCTTCACACCATAGAACGACTTTTGGAGACGACATACACAAGTCTTGTTTTCTTTGGAGAAGCCTCGAGGAATCTTCATGTATACTTCCTCATCCAAATCACCATATAAAAACATTATTAACATCGAGTTGGTGAACAACTTAACTTTTCTTAACTGCCACGACCACGGTAATAAGTTTGGCGACGGGGGAAAATGTATCATGGTAGTCTACCCCCTCCATTTGTATGAAACCCTTTGCGACAATCTAAGCCTTCTATCCTTCAACTTTACCATTAATTGGGTTTGTATTTTAATTTATAAACCTATTTGGAGTCGATGACTCGTTTTCCGTTAGGTAAGTCAGTGAGAATCCAAATACCATTCTTTTCAAGAGCTTTGATTTCTTGTTGCATGATATCTCTCCAACACACATTCTACATGGCTTGTTTATAATGTTATGACTTATCATTGGAAGTAATGGCCTTCAAAAAGCCTTTGTGGGTGTCAAAAAAAAATTCATAAGAAATAAATTTAGAGATAGGGTGTTTTATCGAGGCTTCTTAATCAAAGACGGGGTGTGTGATTAACCGAAGGGGGAGCTTTCCACTATAAATCGTTAAGATACTTTGGTTGGGGTTAATGTTGCTTGCTTCTAATTTTGATTTTACCTTGAAGTTCATCATTTTGTTCATATTGATCCTCAACATTAATCAGGTTATGACGTGGGTCGGTTGCATCATTATTGGGCCCATATGTAAGATCACCAACATCATTATGAGCATCTTGGTTGTTAGGGTACACACCATGTGTTTCTTTATTTTGAGTGGGCTTGGTGGCATGGTCAAAAAGAGGTTTTCTCATGACATGAGCTTTCTTGATATCTGATGAGCTCCTAATCTTCATGAATTTTGTTTATTTTAACGTTATTGAAGGCCTGCGGATTAGTCGTTCAAAGACAGAGTACATTCACTATAACTTCATCGGTGCGAGCGGAGTCGAGGATGTGCAGTTGACTATTGATGCTCAAGTGGTTATACCTGTTGCAAAGTTTAAGTACCTAGGATCGTTTGTCCAAAACGATGGGGACATTGATAATGATGTGGACCACCGCATCCGAGCGGGTTGGTGCAAATGGCGTGCGGCCACTAGTGTACGCTACGATAAGAGGTTTCCTGTAAAGCTAAAAGGAAAATTCTATAAGGTTGCCGTCGGGCCGGCAATGCTTTATGGCTAATGTTGGGCTATCAAGAAGGCGCAGGTGCGTAAGTTGGAGGTGGCGGAGATGAGGATGTTGAGGTGGATGGGTGGTCACACCCAGTTGGACCAAATAAGAAATGAGGTGTTTCGGAGTAGATTTGCGATGGCGAGTATCTCTAAGAAGATTCGGGATGGAAGATTGAGATGGTTTGGGCATGTGATGAGAAGACAGGTGTCGGCGCCTGTTCGGTCGGTGGATAGCATCATTATCGAGGGGAGGAGAGGGAGAGGTAGACCTAAATTGTCATGGCGTGAACGTATTAGGTTGGATTTGCTAGACTTGCACCTCTCGGAGGATATGGTCGATGATAGGATATCGTGAGAGACGTAGGATTAAGGTTAAGGACTGGTAGAATTAAGACTTTGGACACCTTTTTTCTTCTTTTTTTTAATAGCGTTATTATTACTACTATAATTGTTACTATTTATTTATGTATTTATTTTTATTTTATGTTTTTTCTTTATCTTACTTTTTTATTTTTTTTATTATTTATTTATTTTTCTTATGATATTTTTAAATCATATATATATTTATATATACATATTTTACTATTATTATCTATTTATTTATTTCTCTTTGTATTTGTCTTTTTAGTGTGTCATTAGTAGTACTAGTACATTACCTTACAGGTTATTATTAGTACTGCAAATATTATGTTCATTTTTTTTCCTTTCTTCCTCCATCGTTTGTTGTTGGCGTGCTCTTTTGTGTTTCGGAGCTGGGGGTCTCCCTGGAAGCAGCCTCTCTACCCCTCGGGATAGAGGTAAGGTTTGTCTACATCCCACCCTCCCCAGACCCTACTAATAGCTTCGTGCTATTTGTAGGACTTTACTGGGTATGATTGTTATTGTTGTTGTTGTTGTTGTTGTTGTTGTTGTTTTAACGTTATTGAAAGGAAAATCATATTCACAAATAAAATATCTCAACTAAAAGTTATCTTGTTACTTACAATGTCATAGATTTTGTATACTTTGATTCCTTGAGGGTAACCTAAGAATACATCCGATCTCCCATTTTCTTCAAATTGGAGAAAATGGTTAATTTGTACCTAAGACTGGCTGTCGCGAGTTTTGAACGGAGGTCAAGAAGAATCCGTCGAGCAGTCATGAAGCCAAATCGCCTTCGTGTCTAAAAGAACAATTGTAGGAGAACCCTAAATTCCTATGATGCCAAACAATCATTTACAAATCAAACAAAGAACTTAAAATCATAATGAGCGCATTAAAAAAATATGAAGGGAGGTCGCCAAAATTTTAATGTTACAATAAACACAAAACAAATTATATATACATACACAAGCCTAAACAAAATCACAAACACGAATTAATCACATACCATTTCACCAATGATCATTCAGTGGTTCATCAAATACAAATAATCATCAATTAACATTGTACTATCATTTTATTTGTGCTTCATAAATCTAAACATCATCCACTCCATCATCAATCAACAAATGAGACGTAATCATACATACTAATAGTACATCGAAACATCAGCGGCTCCATCGTCATGTGTGCTTCATGTTCATGTTTCCATCATATATATATATATATATATATATATATATATATATATATATATATATATATAAAAGATATTCTGAAAACCAACTTGAGCTATCAAAACCCTGATCTACATATGAACTTAGAAAAAAAAATATTTTTTATTTTTTGGATGGATTCTACATTCATTTTTATTAGTTTTGGTGAAAAAAAACAAAATAAACGTTGAGTGAATTTTTTTATAATTTTTTTTAATTTATTTTCTTTTTACATATGTAAATTCTTTTATTAAATTTTTTATATATGTATTTTTTCAAGAAATGGAATTTTTTTTTATCGGATACTAAAAAAACTAACATTTGGATCATCATTATCTTTCATATATGCCGGGAATACATGTAGAACCTTATAATATTTTTTCAAGGGAACATAAGGATTTTTAAAGTTTTCACAGCTCAAATGATTCTTCAGTTTATCCTTTCCCTGTATATATATAATATATATTATATATATAATATATTAGAATATATATATATATATATATATATATATATATAATATAACATGTTTTCATAAACATGTATTAATTTCTCATATGATGAACAAATTTATAGCTAAACTGTAATTTCACATGACAATTCATAGCTAAGATGTAATATAACTCGTATGTTTTAATTCATAACATAAACAATTCAGTCACATATGCATGAACTTAAAAACCTACATTTATTCCGTTTTCACAAAATACTCAAAAATACATAAATTAAAGTATCACAAAATCGAAGTATCACAGTACTGAATTCAAACATAAACAATTATACCTTATATACATTTATCAACTTAATTGTACAATCTCTAAAACATAAAGTACAATTTCTATAGCATAAGTTACAAACAAAAAAAAAATTTTGGGGTACAACTCATATTTGCGTGAGTTTGGTTCTCTCTTATCTTTATAGAATCTCAAATCTGATCTCTTAAAAAAAAGCCTCAAGACGTTACTCTCTCTCTCTTTTGCTACTCTACCTAAATTTATCTTTGTTATTTGTACATGTTTAATCAGTTATGATTTTGGGCATCTGGATGAATTCGCGAAAGCACTCTGTCGTTGCCGTGTTTGTTTCTCCGCCGGTATTTCAGTGGCGATTTCTGGTATTTTACGACCGCTAAGGCGGCGACGGCGCTGCTGTTGCGACCTCAGACGACGACGGCGACCCTCCCAGCCGCACCTCTTGCTCCTGTTCGTTCCGGCAATGTAGCAGGGTCGCGATTTTCCATCTTTTGGTGGCGGCTAGGGCTCAGCCTAGCGGTGGCGGTGGCGCTGCCATGTTCCGCAGCTCCGGCGACTCCTTGCCGCCATTCCGGCTTCAGATCGGTAAAGGTTTAACCTTCTTATTCCTTTTATCTCCCTTTCCGGTTTATAGTCATCCTAAGACCCAGGCTAGGGCTCAGCCTAGCGGTGGCGGTGGCGTTGCCGTGTTCCGTAGCTCCGGCGACTCCTTGCCGCCATTCCGGCTTCAGATCGGTAAGGGTTTAACCTTCTTATTCCTTTTATTTCCCTTTCCGGTTTATAGTCATCCTAAGACCCAGATTTTGGCATACATGTTGTAGATTTGTAACTAGATGATTAGAAGAGTTCTATTGAGGCTGCAATTGTTTATAGGTTTACATTTGGGAATAATAAATGGTTAGTTTGGAGAGTGAACTGATAAAGAGTGAATGAAGAAGACGAAAGTGAGAGATGAGATTTTGTTGAATTTGGATAAGGAGCCAGAAAGAAACTGAGGACCTGAGGCAGACACCAAAATGACTCATTCAAAACGCTTATTTGGGCTTTTCGGGTCTGCTTACTTGGGCTTTTCTGGTCTTGCCCATACGTCTTCTTCGTTTGTAATTTTTATGCGTACTAAAAGAGATGGAACAACAAATTGTTTGAAATAATTAGGTTTGGTTTTCACAGATAGAATGGCTAAAAGTAAATAACTTTATGTCCTACAATCATCACAACAAATTTAAAGATTGGATGCAGAATATGGGTAATGATTTGCTACTCTTAGTGTAACCATATATAGGTTTCTATGTCTATAATCAATGTTTGTTGGTCACTTGCAGACATGATCTTGCTTATGTCATCGACTTCGAATGTTACAATCTGTATCTTCGCAGTTCCCCCCTTTCTTTCGTTTTTGTCAAGTAAGTTTAATTTTGCCATGAATTGTTTGTACTTTTTTGCTTTTGGGGTACTGCATTGTGTTAAATCGTGATAATTTATGAACAAATATGTGATTTTATATTTGTCTTAATATCCAAAATTTCTTTTGCCAATTATTTACCTATTC
>JBCNJP010000023.1:66684091-66702182 GCA_039602395.1 Deinandra increscens subsp. villosa
CTCCATCATCAATCAACAAATGAGACGTAATCATACATACTAATAGTACATCGAAACATCAGCGGCTCCATCGTCATGTGTGCTTCATGTTCATGTTTCCATCATATATATATATATATATATATATATATATATATATATATATATATATATAAAGATATTCTGAAAACCCACTTGAGCTATCAAAACCCTGATCTACATATGTATTTAGAAAAAAAAAAATTTTATTTTTTGGATGGATTCTACATTCATTTTTATTAGTTTTGATGAAAAAAAACAAAAAAAAAAACGTTGAGTGAATTTTTTTATAAATTTTTTTTAATTTATTTTCTTTTTACATATGTAAATTCTTTTATTAAATTTTTTACATATGTATTTTTTCAAGAAATGGAATTTTTTATTTTATCGGAAACTAAAAAAACTAACATTTGGATCATCATTATCTTTCATATATGCCGGGAATACATGTAGAACCTTATAATATTTTTTAAAGGGAACATAAGGATTTTTAAAGTTTTCACAGCTCAAATGATTCTTCAGTTTATCATTTCCCTGTATATATATAATATATATTATATATATATAATATATTATAATATATATATATATATATATAATATAACATGTTTTCATAAACATGTATTAGTTTCTCATATGATGAACAAATTTATAGCTAAACTGTAATTTCACATGACAATTCATAGCTAAGATGTAATATAACTCGTATGTTTTAATTCATAACATAAACAATTCAGTCACATATGCATGAACTTAAAAACCTACATTTATTCCGTTTTCACAAAATACTCAAAATACATAAATTAAAGTATCACAAAATCGAAGTATCACAGTACTGAATTCAAACATAAACAATTATACCTTATATACATTTACCAACTTAATTGTACAATCTCTAAAACATAAAGTACAATTTCTATAGTATAAGTTACAAACAAAAAAAAGTTTTTGGGGTACAACTCATATTTGCGTGAGTTTGGTTCTCTCTTATCTTTATAGAATCTCAAATCTGATCTCTCAAAAAAAGCCTCCAGACGTTACTCTCTCTCTTTTGCTACTTTCTCTAAATTTATCTTTGTTATTTGTACATGTTTAATCAGTTATGATTTTGGGCATCTGGATGAATTCGCGAAAGCACTCCGTCGTTGCCGTGTTTGTTTCTCCGCCGGTATTTCAGTGGCGTTTTTTGGTATTTTACGACCGCTAAGGCGGCGACGGCGCTGCTGTTGCGACCTCAGACGACGACGGCGACCCTCCCAGCCGCACCTCTTGCTCCTGTTCGTTCCGGCAATGTAGCAGGGTCGCGATTTCCCATCTTTTGGCGGCGGCTAGGGCTCAGCCTAGCGGTGGCGGTGGCGCTGCCGTGTTCCGCAACTCCGGCGACTCCTTGCCGCCATTCCGGCTTCAGATCGGTAAAGGTTTAACCTTCTTATTCCTTTTATCTCCCTTTCCGGTTTATAGTCATCCTAAGACCCAGGCTAGGGCTCAGCCTAGCGGTGGCGGTGGCGTTGCCGTGTTCCGCAGCTCCGGCGACTCCTTGCCGCCATTCCGGCTTCAGAGCTTATTCCTTTTATTTCCCTTTCCGTTTTATAGTCATCCTAAGACCCAGATTTTGGCATACATGTTGTAGATTTGTAACTAGATGATTAGAAGAGTACTATTGAGGCTGCAATTGTTTATAGGTTTACATTTGGGGATAATAAATGGTTAGTTTGGAGAGTGAACTGATAAAGAGAGAATGAAGAAGACGAAAGTGAGAGATGAGATTTTGTTGAATTTGGATAAGGAGCCAGAAAGAAACTGATGACCTGAGGCAGACACCAAAATGACTCATTCAAAACGCTTATTTGGGCTTTTTGGGTCTGCTTACTTGGGCTTTTCTGGTCTTGCCCATACGTTTTCTTCGTTTGTAATTTTTATGCGTACTAAAAGAGATGGAACAACAAATTGTTTAAAATAATTAGGTTTGGTTTTCACAGATAGAATGGCTAAAAGTAAATAACTTTATGTCCTACAATCATCACAACAAATTTAAAGATTGGATGCAGAATATGGGTAATGATTTGCTACTCTTAGTGTAACTATATATAGGTTTCTATGTCTATAATCAATGTTTGTTGGTCACTTGCAGACATGATCTTGCTTATGTCATCGACTTCGAATGTTACAATCTGTATCTTTGCAGTTCCCCCCTTTCTTTCGTTTTTGTCAAGTAAGTTTAATTTTGCCATGAATTGTTTGTACTTTTTTGCTTTTGGGGTACTGCATTGTGTTAAATCGTGATAATTTATGAACAAATATGTGATTTTATATTTGTCTTAATATCCAAAATTTCTTTTGCCAATTATTTACCTATTCTCTAATGATGATTCATCTATCCTAAAGAATCGTAATCCTAATCAGTTTTTTTTCAAACTGTTTAACCCAAACACATATAAACATCCCTTGAATAAATCCCAGGTGTTTATATTATATTACATTTATAATGTGCGGTTATGAAGAGACGAAGGTGTCGGGTAGACAAAGTCGTGGGTCATATATTCAAAATGGGTCATATAATCAGAATATTGGATTCATGATTATACGTTTATTTTAAGTTTTTAAACATCTTTTGGGTCTCCTGAACTCCTGAAGCTATATAAAAGGAACATTTAGGCTACTTTATGCTCCTTTGTGATGCTTACGGAAATTTAGGTTGTGTTAATGGGAGTTGTTTGGGATTAGGGTTGTTTATGGTGCGGTTCAACCGGTCTTGACAAAGATTTTGTGTCAAATAGGTAGTTGTGGTTTTGGTAATAATGTGATACTTTTTGTAATCTGGTAAGAGTATTTTAAATGGACCGATATTCCTACTTCTAATAATGTGATACATTTTTATAGTTTGATAATAGTTTTCTTGCTTTTCTTTCTAGATTGGGCAAGGGACATCAAGTAATTTTTATCTCTACCATTCTTTATTGCTTCCAGGGACATGGAGTAAGTTTATCTTCACCATTCTTTATTGCTTCAGTTTTGTAGGGTGCCTGGGTGTAAAGTGTATGTATGTTCAAATAATTAAGTTAGTGCCTTCTTTTGCTTTTAAAGAATATCGCCATGTCATGGTAGATTGTGATTTTATATATATATTTTTTTTGTGAATGCTATAATTCATCCCGAAGTACATCATTTGAATGATATAATTTTGATCATGATTTTAACATTTACCTTCTTGATTGGATCAAAATTTATATGCGTTATCAACATTAGTTTCACACTGCACTTATCTTCAATCGTTTCACTAAACGACTTTCTAAAACGGTCCGACTCCGCCACGAAGCGCGGGTCGACCCACTTGTTTATAACAAAGACAATTCATTCACATATATATTCTAAATGAGTTCAATGTGTCACAAAATCGAGTTCAAAGCATCACAACTTACGCCAAAAATTCTAAATACACGCATTAAACATGAGCTTTTTGAACATTTAACATGAAACATATCATCTATCTCCTAAAATTATAAATAAAATTATAAATAAACGTTTTATTCATCATCCCATATGCGATATGTTTTACACCAACAACACTACCAACATCATATCATTTGGAACTTTCTCAAAATAATTAAGGGTGCCAGATACATACCTAAATCACACCAAATCAATGAACTTCGGACCAAAACTATGAAATTATACCAAATCAGAGACTTGATCAGCCGTGAACGATGGTGGAGCAGCAACCTCGGTCAAACGGTGGTGGTACAGCCTTGGCCAACTGGGAATTCCGACTCATTGAAGTGAACGATGGTGGTGTTCTTTGTGTAATAGAGGAAGAAGAAGACAACAGTGGGATCAACTGTGGTGGTGGTCAATGGTGGTTGTTGTCGGACTTGAAGTCGCCAGAGACGAAGGGGGTTTAGGGTTCATGCGAGGATTGAGATATTAGAGGAAAGGAGAGGAAGTGGTCAACAGAAAAGATTTTAGGTCATTAGCGGTGAAACCTTAGCCATCGACTAAAGCCTATTGTACGATGAAACCTTAGCCAAAGACTGGCGCCCTCCTTTCCCGCCACAGTAGCTCCGGCGATCTCTACCCGTTCACACCATCTATGCCCTCGGCGAATGCGTGTGTCTCGGTCCACTCTACCACTTTTTGGCATAACCGTCTCGGCCACCCCGGAGCAAACGTCTTGGATTTTCTATCTAGTCATAATTTTATTCGATGTAATAAAGACAAAACCTTTTCGGTTTGTCATTCTTGTCAACTGTCTAACAGCAAACGTTTGCCATTTGATGATTCTGTTTCAGTTACTTTTGAACCATTTGATATTATCCATTGTGACTTGTGGACTAGCCCCATTGTTAGCAAATCTGGATACAAATATTACATGCTACTTATTGATAATTTTTCCAGTTACATTTGGGTTTATCCGTTGAAGTTTAAGTCCGAGACTTTTCCAACATTTGTCAAATTTCATAAATTAATAAAAACTCAATTTAATAAAAACATCAAGTCGTTCCAATGCGATCTCGGTGGTGAATTTGACAATCGAGCATTTCACGATTTTGCTCACTCAGAGGGACTCGTGTTTCGTTTTTCATGTCCCCAAACTTCTCCCCAAAACGGGAAGTCCGAGCGTATGATTCGTCGTGTTAATGACATAATACGGGCTTTATTAACCCAGGCCAACCTTCCCCCACCATTTTGGGTAGAGGCATTACACACCTCGGCCTACCTCCACAACATCCTTCCCATTAAACGTCTAAACTTCTCCACACCAGCCTATGCTCTCTATCGACGTCACCCGACGTACGATCATTTACGAGCTTTTGGATGTGCGTGCTATCCAAACTTATCCGCCACCACCCCACACAAATTACATCCGAGATCCGTTAGGTGCATATTTCTTGGATATCCTAATAATTTTCGTGGCTACCGGTGTTATGATCCCAACACCGGTAGAGTGCACATCTCACGCCACGTTATTTTCGATGAGACGGTGTTCCCTTTTGGCCAACCTATTACTCCCTCCCCTCATCCACAATCTGATTGTGATTCCCCACCCATCCCGTTCCACCAGCCCTCCCCTCATACGGCAGCCCCATACATACCGGCCCAACAGCAAGCCCCACCTCATTCACCCGGCCCAACACCCTCACAAACCAATAGCCCATCACCGAGTCCATCTACTCCCTCATCCGACTCATTCCCTAGCCCGGTCGGATCCACCTTGGCTGATTCGTCGGCTTCATCCTCCCACTCGCCCCAATCACCGACTCACTCTCCGAGTGTCGCGGTCCCTCCCGTCCATCCGATGACTACCCGCGCCAAGGCGGGTATCTTTAAACCCATTCACAAGCTTAATCTCCATACCACTACATCTGATCCTATCTCTCCCATTCCCACTTCATACACCAAAGCATTGAACGATCCGCACTGGCGAGATGCCATGTCAATAGAATATAAGGCGTTATTAGATAATGAAACTTGGGAACTGGTACCTAGACCAAACGGACAGCCGGTGATTCGATGTATATGGCTGTTCCGACATAAATTCAAGTCCGATGGTTCTCTCGAGCGCTACAAGGCTCGATTGGTTGTTAATGGTAAATCACAGACGGTGGGTATAGATTGTATGGAGACGTTTAGTCCGGTTGTTAAACCGGCCACCATTCGGACGGTCTTATCGTTGGCAGTGACGCGTAGCTGGCCGATTCACCAGCTTGATGTTAAAAACGCGTTCTTACATGGGGACTTGGCTGAGACTGTTTATATGCAGCAGCCACCGGGATTTATTAATGCATCTTTTCCCGATCATGTTTGTCGCTTAAAGCGATCTTTATATGGCCTTAAACAGGCTCCCAGGGCATGGTATACCAGGTTTTCCACATTTCTATTACGGCAGGGGTTTATCAGTAGTATTTGTGATAGTTCATTATTTGTGTATCGCCACGGCGGTAACACTGCTTATCTGCTGGTTTATGTGGATGATATTGTTTTGACAGCATCTGATCCGACTTTTCTGAGACAGATTATTGCCACCCTTTCACAGGAGTTTGCCATGTCCGATTTAGGTCCCCTACATCATTTTTTGGGTATTACCGTCACACGTGACGAATCTGGACTGTTTCTTCAGCAGTCCCAATATGCCAGAGACATTTTACAGCGGGCATCCATGGCTTCCTGCAAGCCCTCTGCGACTCCGGTAGACACTGGGTCCAAGCTGAGTGCTACTGATGGCCCTTTATTATCCGATGGTACTTTATATCGCAGTCTTGCGGGGGCACTTCAGTACTTAACGTTTACTAGGCCCGACATCACTTATGCAGTTCAGCAGGTGTGTTTATTTATGCATGCTCCCCGTGAGCCTCACCTTCAGTATATGAAACGTATTTTGAGATACCTACAGGGCACTTTAGACTATGGTATTCGGCTCTCTCCCACATCGGCCTTTTCTCTTACTGCCTACTCTGATGCTGATTGGGGGGGCTGTCCCGACTCGCGTCGGTCCACTTCTGGGTACTGTGTTTTTATGGGTCCTAATTTATTGTCCTGGTCCTCGAAACGTCAAACTACTGTTTCGCGGTCCAGTGCTGAAGCCGAATACAGGGGGTAGCGAATGCGGTTGCTGAGCTGAGTTGGTTACGGAACCTGCTACTTGAGTTACATTTACCTCTTCGGACTGCATCAGTTGTTTTTTGTGATAATGTCTCTGCCGTATATTTATCAGGTAATCTAGTACAACATCAGAGAACGAAGCACGTTGAGATTGATATTCACTTCGTCCGTGAGAAGGTTCGCGTAGGTCATATACGCGTTATGCACGTCCCGTCTGCCTATCAGTATGCCGATATTTTTACGAAGGGTCTTCCTCGTCCATTATTTCAGAATTTTCGAGACAGTTTGAGCATTCGGGTTCCTCCCGCTCGAACTGCGGGGGCGTATTAGCATATATTTATGTAGAGTTGTATTATTCATTATTGATTGTATAGGGGGCTAGTCGTAATATCGTTGTAATATATATAGGGGTGTATTACATTGTTAATAATCAAGATTTTTACGAGCGGTGGTGTCGTTTTCAATTATCCGTGGGAATAATTCATCAGATAACGTACCGTATATCCATTGTAAGACTAGAGAGTCGATATCTGCCCATACGGCATAGAGGGGGTCGGTGGCAGCCGGTGGCTCGTCAGTAACGTGATCGAGAACCTTGAATGCCTTGAGATGAATATTAAATAACTTTACCCAGTTGGAGTAGGTAAGTTTGATGCCATCCAATTGCCTAACACGAAGCAATATATTTGTCACGCTATAACAGTGGGTTAACTTGTCGGATTCTGCCTTGAGTTTGGCGGTTGTTTCCGTCGCATCGCCCATATCAGATGATGTCCGTGGACTAGAGGGAACCGATGAAGCAGGAGAAGTAGGGTCCGATCGCTGGGAAGCCGGCTGTTGATCCGTCGGAAAAGCTGTGACGGCAGAAAGAAAGAACTCGTAGGAAAGAAAAAATTAGGGTTTAGTTTTTTTAGGCTGTGATACCATATTCGTGAATATGAAATCTTGATTATTAACAATGTAATACACCCCTATATATATTACAACGATATTACGACTAGCCCCCTATACAATCAATAATGAATAATACAACTCTACATAAATATATGCTAATACCTTATTGTATTGGACGATCAGAATTAAATGGAAATCTCTCATACGGATCGATGATCGTTAGTGGTGACACGTCACCGCTAAAGGTGTGCCCGATATTTTCTAAGGTCGCTTCTGAAAGTTTCACCACTAATGATCTGGTTTTTTTATAGTGAACACCATTAACATTTAGCATAAAACGAATTTGAGAACGCTTTAATGTAAGTTTTTTATTTTATTATTACACAAACTACTTAATATAAAAAAAATATTTAAAAAAAAATGTAGTGATTTACGCCTTTGACTTAGAGGATTTGAACTCGTGACCTTTCATAGCAATTAAATATAAAGCGACAACCACTCTGCTAATAGCCAGTAGGAAACTTAATTTTGTAGATTACCGCTGAATAAAATCTCTAATCATTCATGAAACTAACTATAAAACAAAGACATGTATCAAGTCAAACATAAGACACTAGATCTATGTTTGTCTTAGGTTATATGTCACACAAAGCCTATGTTATCGACCCAGCATGTCAATGAAGCTATATATCATGACATAAACAAAACGAAGTTAAAACTAGAATGTAAACAAAAATTAGACAAATTAGATACTGCATATATGCAGTACATATATACATACTTGGTTTTGGGCTTAATACATGTTTCTAGAAGATCCATTGAAGATCCATAGATAACAAGAGAGACAGTAGGATCATAAAGAACAGTAATTTCTTTAGCTATATTGATTTTCTTTATGAAATTTGGACGGAGTGATACTTTCAACATATTGAATGTGTGTTTTATATTATTTGGTCCCCTCTTTAGATAACATTAATAAATGTGGTTGTATGTTATTTGGTCTCATATTTGGTCCCATGTTTTTTCCCATGTTTTGTCCCTACGTCTATTATTATATTTGTTGAGTATTAAGTAGGAAGTGAGACTAGTTCAAATGAAAACTTTTATTTAAGTAAGAAACATAGAAAGGAATCTAAGCTATTGAATCTTGATCAATTAAAAAAAAGAGAGACAATTTGGTGTTAGCCATCTTTATTGACTTTTAAATAAGTTTTCCTATTTTTTTAAACATTCATGACTTTCACATATATACGATATTACTTCTTTTTTAAAAAATACACTATAAAAACGAGCGTTTTTTTATTTCTAAAAGCGTATAGTGTTGTTATATATAATATTAAAAAATTACTTTTTTGATTTTTTACACAATAATACATAATGATCTGAACATCTTTACACAAAATGACACATTGATCTTAACATTTTGATACAATTGAAAGAGTAATTTTTTTTTAATTTTATATATAACAACACTGTACGCGTTTTAAAGATAAAAAACGTTCGTTTTTATGGTGTAATTTAAAAAAAAAGTAATATCGTGTATAAGAGTTATTAAGGTTTAAGAAAAATATGGTGGAACTTGATAAAAAGTCAAAAATGTCCTTCCACCTTTTTTTTCTCTCTAATTCTACACAGAAAAACTTTAGGCCTTAGATCGTCATTTGATTGAAGATCTAATGGCTATGATTCTTTCTTATCATTTTTACCTAAATCAAAGTTCTCACAATAACCCCTCTCTACGTATGAATGTTACTTTTTATTATTTATTTTTTTATTTTTGTTAATTTTAACGGCTAAAACACACCTATTTATATTATTATTAAAATTATATCATTCATAAGTTTTAAACTTGGATCTCTAGCATACATAGAATACACTATCTTTTACGACTAGCTGCTACAACCTAATTATAAGGAGCAAATATTAGGTTGTTTATATTATTTTTGGTGAATAATTAGATTAATATATTACACATATTAACTAACTGTTTGTTTATTGTTCTAGTAATCTACTATTAAAATGTCAAAAAGAGCAAGCGAGGAGTTGGGCGATGTTAGAA
The DNA here is from genome assembly GCA_039602395.1 of Deinandra increscens subsp. villosa. Taxonomy (NCBI): domain Eukaryota; kingdom Viridiplantae; phylum Streptophyta; class Magnoliopsida; order Asterales; family Asteraceae; genus Deinandra; species Deinandra increscens. The sequence goes on from JBCNJP010000023.1 coordinate 66,693,660, forward strand.
GAGTTTAGTAATTCCGACAAATTTACAACTAAATTTTATGCAAATGGTTTTCTGATTGGGAAAATGCATCGTTTTTTATGTTACGGATTGGTGTCGAGTTTAGAAACGGACTCTATATCGCAAGTAGTTAGACAAAAAGTTATATGATGATATATTATATGGAGTCTATTAAGGTATTTTTATTTTTTTAATCTATTTTAAATTTGTTACTTTTTATGTTAAGTTTAACGTTTTTTAACCATGTAGCTATCATGGAAGATATCTAATGATGATGAAAAATAGACAATTTACACCAGGCAAAACCATAATGAGAAATTCCGATGTAAACTTGTGAATCCGATTGAAAATCTTCTAACACAAGTCTGGTTCTTTTTAAGATTCCGATTCTAAAACAATGGTTTTTTTAGAAATCAAAGGAAGCCAAATAGTTAAAGCAACCCCTTCAAATCTAACTGTTTTACAACTTTCAAAATAATAATTAGAAGAGCAAATTAATAACATAAGTGCTACAAGCACATTTTATATAATTTTAACAAAATCTAATGGCAACTTTGTTCAAACCAAAAGAGCTAGAAGAAAAGATGGTGGGTACTCCTTATTCAGCCGGCGGATAGCATCCGGGGTGGGGTTGATGAAGTGAGAAGGGTGGGTTGGTTTTGTTAAACCTTATTTTTTTCATTCATATAATGATCCCTAGTCAAATTAAGTGGTTGAGGTGAGACATGTAAGATATTAAAAATGGAGAGGTCTTGGGTTCAAGTTCTACCTTTTACAAAAAAAATAGGGGTTTCAGGTTAGGCCAGTTGTTTTTTCACCTACGCATTGACAAAGGATAGAAGGGACCCTGGGGGTGGACCGTCCCTACGGTGTTTTCGGCCAGAAGTACATATTTTCGTGATTTTATGTAAAAGATATTATATATATTGAGTATCGCACCCTCGGATGTATTGAGTATCGCCCTCGGTAGAATTTTTGAGCCCCGCCCCCTCGGGGTTTCTTTCAAGCTTCGCCACTGCACCTACGGTGAGTTTCCTCCTGAAGGTGGTTTTCGATGAATGAAGATTATCGGGTGAGCCAGTAGCCCGTTAGTGATCAAAATTTGCTATTAAAATAGTTTACAGAAATACTACTCGTTATTGTTAAATAGATTTTTCCTTCCGCGCGTTGTCGCGGAGGTGTTTAGATACACGCATCGTTTTAGCTTTCTAAGTTTGTTCTTGTCATGGTGTTATATATATGATGTTGCATGTATAGAAAACTATGTGAGATTACTGAATCGATGTTGTTGTCATTCATTGTACAAATATTTATAATACAGAATACAGGAAATACAATCAAGATACAATTTCCTAATACAATAACATATATATCGAATATATATATATATATATATATATATATATATAATATAACGACTAACACTCCCTCGCAGTTTGAGCATCGGACGCACGTATGCGTAAACTGGACCGAAATCGTTGAATAGAACTCGAGATAGCCCTTTAGTGAAAATGTCTGCGTACTGGTAGTCAACAGGGATGTGTAGGACACGAACAGCACCAAGTCTGACTTAGAGGGTGTAATAGGCATGCTATGAGAAAGATTCCCCCGCAAGTAACGCAAGATGCGTTTAAGATAGTTAAAATGTGGTTCACGAGGGGCATCATAAAGAGGCAGATTAGTTGGACAGCATAAGCGATATCAGGACGAGTGAAGGTGAGATACTTAAGAGCTCCTGCTAAGCTCCTGTATAATGAGCCGACCGATAGTAATTCCCCTGTTGTGGCACTTAACTTTGAGTTTGTGTCACAAGGGGTGTTGCAAGGCTTGCAATTTTCCATCTTGGCACGAGCAAGAGTCTCCATGGCATATGTTTTCTGGGGGTAAGAAAAGACCATTGGGCTGATGTGTAACATGGATACCCAAAGTATGATGAAGTTTCCCAAGGTCAGTCATTGCAAATTCATTAGACAAAGTTGTAATAATTTGGTTGAGATGGACAGTGTTAGAGGCCGTTAATAGGATGTCGTCGACCTAAAGTAGTAAGTAGGCTAACTCTTTGCCACGGTTCTAAACAAATAGTGAGGGATCGGTCGTGGTGCTGCAAAAATCACGTGATGTGATGAAGGTGGCAAACCGATGAAACCAAGCCCTGAGTACCTGCTTAAGACCGTATAGTGATTTCTTTAATCTGCACACATAAAAAGGGTTAGCACGATCAACAAAACCAGGGGGTTGGGACATGTACACTGTCTCATTTAAGTCGCCATGGAGGAACACATTTTTCACGTCCAATTGATGAATGGGCCACGCGTTAGAGATGACAATGCTTAAGACTGTATGAATTATGGTTGGTTTGACAACTGGACTAAAGGTCTCATCATAGTCAACATCAACCTGTTGGTGTTTTCCATTAAATACAAGTTGTGCCATGTAATGCTCAAGAGTCCCATTTGCATGAAATTTATGCTTAAATAACCAAATGCAATCAATAATATGGGACTGTGAAGGTCTGGGTACTAACTCCCAAGTGTCATTATCCACTAAGGCACGATATTCGTCAGTTATAGCCTGACGCCAATGAGGAATATTAAAGGCAACCATATAGGTTTTTGGGATCGGGGAATTGTGTCGGTGTGTAGGTTTAATGGTTTGAAAAATTTAAGTGTCCCGTTACATAGGTGGGTAGTCATGGGATGAGTAGATGTGTATGTAAGGGGTGCGTAAGGTGGCTGTGGGGACGGAGAGGGGGGGGGGGGATGTGTGAGGGGACGGAGATGTGTTGGGGGGGGGGGGTGTAGGTGGTTGAGTGGCAAGGGGTTGGGTTCATTTTTTACGGCAAACATAGGTTTGCGTGGATGGTGAGTGGATGGGGGTGTAGTAGTGATAAGCAGAGGCTTTGGCAGTGTGGGTGGGGTTGGCGAGGGAGGGTGCGGTGCGTTCGTCGGAGGCGACAAAAAGAATAGAGGAGATATGTCGGAGTCGAGGAAGGAGTAGTCATGTGGTGCGGAAGATGAAGTGGACGGAAATGAGAAGGAAGTCTCGTCGAATGTGACGTGATGAAAGAGGATGACCTTGCCGGTGGACAGGTCAAGGCATCGATAGCCTCGATAGTGTGCCGGGTATTCTAAGAAGACACAACGGGTAGAACGAAGAGAGAGAGTTTATGAGGTCTAGTGGCGCTTTGATTAGGGTAGCAAGTGCACCCGAAGACACGAAGATGGTCAGGGGTGGCGAAGGTAGAGGGCGGCAGTGGGGGTGGCGTTATGAAGGGCTTTGGTGGGAAGTATGTTGTGGAGGTAAACAGAGACATGAAGGGCCTCAACCCAATAGGACGGAGGGACACATGCATGAGTGAGCAGACAAAGCATAACTTCATTAAGACGGCGAATCATGTTCAGCCTTACCGTTTTGTTAGGAGGTGTAAGGTCAAGCAAAACGGAACTAAACACCGGTGGTTTGAGCAAAGTGTTTGAATTGGTTGTTGTCGAATTCCCCACCCATGTCGCATTGGAAAGTTTTGATTGGATGACTGAATTAGGTGTGGACAAAGGCATGAAATTGTTTGAATTTGGAAATAGTTTGAGATTTGTATTTTAGAGGGTAAATCCAAGTGTAATTAGTAAAGTCATCAATAAGCACCATATAATATTTATAGCCACTATTACTAATTGAAGGGGAAGTCCACAAATCACAATGAACAATATCAAAGTGTAAAATAGTAAATGAAGTGGAATCACTGAACGGTAAACGTTTATGTTTTGACAAATGACACGAATTGCTATTAAAAGAAGAACAAAGCCCAGAACGAGAAATAAATTCAAAAGAACTAAGATTATCCAAAACATGTCTTCCCGGGTGTCCAAAACGATCATGCCAAGGAATGGAGGAAGTGAACTTGAGAAGACTCTTTGGAGGTGGCGGTGAATGGGTAGAGATGACTGGTACTATCATGCCTGCTTAGGAGGATCCCAGTCTTCAAATCCTTCACAGAAAAACCAAAGGGGTCAAATTGAACAGATATAGAGTTATCGGTAGTGAATCGACGCACCGAAATTATGTTTTTGATGATGGTTCATGTGTACAATAAATTGTTTGGGTGAAGGTTTTTGGTTGGGGTTGGGAAGACGGCATTGCCAGATCCGTCAATTGGCAACGGGTTTCCATTATCAACGAATATGGTCTTAATGGATGTAGCAATAGGAGAGAAAGTAACCATACCTGGGTCGGCAGTGAGATGACATGAGGCTCCAGAGTCCATAATCCATTGTGGGTCTGCATCAGGTTGGACTGTCATAGGTTCAAATGCATAGCCAAGCTCATTAGGATCAATTGGATTAATATTAGAAAAATGAACCTGGGTGCTTGGGCAGCCTGAGTTGTGGGCCTTGAGGGGCGGCTACTAGGTTGCTGAAGGGGCTGAGCCCAACCGGCCTGGGTTGGGTAGGGGCAAGGCGGCTGATACGACATCTGAGGAGCCCAATAGGGGGAGGAGTCCAAGTAGCAGAATTGGGTGTGCGGCTAGGATTATATGAGCAATTACGACCAGTGGAAGTAGGCTGCTGTTGCTGATGGCCACGATTTGGGCGGCGACAGAATTAGGTGCCCAGCGCTGAAGAGCATTCGACCGGGCAGCAGGAAGTCGGCTGTTGTCATCTCGAGAGGCGGCAGGAGGGGGGTCACGACCTATAGTGGCAGCGATCGGCGCCTGAGATCCCGAGCAGATTGGCGTTGATGTTCCTGACGAAGCATGTTGCAGGAAGTTTCCCATGTGGACAAACTCTGAGTGATGTAAGACGCAATGGTGTCATATTCTGCAGGTAGGCCGCATACAAGAGTAAGGACCAGATGCTTCTCAGTGACCGGGTGATCAACATCATTCAATTGATCAGCAAGTTCCTTGAGCTTTTGGCAATAAGCTTCAAGGGATGAACACGCAGTGAGGCGGAGGTTGGTGAATTCTTCCTCAAGAGCAGCAGCCCGAGAATCTTTGTTATTGAGGAAGATTTTTTTGACACGAATTGAAGCCTCATAAGCGGTTGACTCCGGAGCAATAACACGAACTAGTAGTTCATCAGACATAGAACCGTATATCCACTGAAGGACAAGGGAGTCAATATCATGCCAAGTAGAATAATCCTTAGAGTCCCTTGACAGGGGGATCAGTCCCGTTAGTGTGAGAGACGATCCGGTGAGCCCGAGCCTGCATCATGAAGAGGTTGACCCAGTGGGAGTATGAGAGTTTAACTCTATCGAGTGTGCGGAGTTTCTGGTGCAGGTTTGTAACGGTATATGTAGGATGAAGGCTGGGGGGTGACTTGCTGGAGGAGACTTTGTCATCACCCGTGATTGGTGAGACAAACTGGAAGGGAGGATCGGAAAAAAATCCGATGAGAAGGGGGCTAGCGGCAGACTAGGGACCAAAGTCAAGACTGGCGGCGACTAGGGCTAGGGTTGCTCGATACCATGTAAGATTACTGAATCGATGTTGTTATCATTCATTGTACAAATATTTATAATACATAATACATGACTAAAATAGAAAATACAACCAGGAAAATAAAAGCATGCGTTTGTTCTCATCACCACCACCATCTATGTTGTCCTACAGAAACCATCACCGTCTACGCCATCTCCGGTGACCGGCCAACGCACCACCACAAACGCCACCACCACGAACCCGTCACTCATCTACGCCATCTCCGGTGGCCACTGGCCAACGCAGTAACGCACCACAAGCATCCGGTCAGCACCCCTCGTGACCTGCTAGCGACCTCCGGCGAGCATCCGGGAAGCCTTCTGCCATGGCCTGCGATATTTCTCCTCCACCCGTATGTCCCGATCTACAATCTCTTTTTTGTTAATTTCCGACACAACCTCGTTTCTTCATTATTCCGGCGAACTATCCTCCCAGTTTCACGATTCTAACATCTTTAGGCGCCGCTGCTGTCTACACCCCTTCTGGGTCCTCCTGGGTCATGACTGTAGTTCGAATCGGAGAGGAAGGAGGTTCATTCGAGCTGAGTTTATCGCTACTCGAAAAGGATGTCCGGTGGTTGGGTTCAAACAGGGAGCAGGGCAGGGTTTTATCGGAAAAACGAAGGTGAAGGGGAAGCCCGCGTTCACCGGAGGGTCGGAAAAGAGGAGGTTCACCGGAGAAGGGATGGTTCGTGAAGGTTGTCAGGGGAGGTCGGCCAGCCGAGGCTCTTGTGGTCGCCGGCAACCCTTTTGGAAAGGGAATAAGGGTCTGCCACAAATCTCGAAGTTAGCCTTCAATTTAAAAAAAAAAAATTAAGTTATTTTAAAGAGAAGAGTATAACTGTCTTTTAACACTCACTAAACGGAATTTTTTAACGGATATCCACGTCAAGGACGAAATCCGTAATTTTTTAAAACTTAGGACGATAAGTGAAATTTTGACAAACAACAGGGACGAAATCCGTAATTTACTCCTATCTTTTTTTACATTTTGTTCTGCAGATTTTATGACTCGCACGTTGCCGGGGAGATAACACCGACACATAAAATAGTTGGATTCCTATAACTCTACGTAAATAAGACGGAAATAGTAAAAATGTTTAACGACTAAAACACTTCAAAGAAAAAACTTTGTAACACCACCAACAAAACACTAACCACTTACCAAATTAATACGGATAAAAGAAAAATAAATAAAGTTTTAAAAGAAACAAAATTATAAAAAACCAATTAAATTATTAAAGTTTTGAAAGAATATAAAGAAAAAACCAATTAAATTATTAAACCAATATAATAATCAATTAAGCAATATTATATTGTCTTTTACTAGATTTTTCTTTTCGCGCATAGTCGTGGAGGCAGTTATATGATGCCGCGATAACACGGTAGACAAAACAATTAAATTGCTATACCACCAACAATATAATTTGTTGACGACAAAAACCATTGCACGACTTTAACACTACGTGAAACAAATCTCAAATAAGAGAAAACATGTAACTACCAAAACTACTCATTAAGTTATTGCCAACACATACTTAATATTTAAAAGTTTACCTATCATATAACCAAAAATAGAAAATTAAGAAGTAAAAACATTATAAAATTAATTAATTGAAATAAAATATCATATTGTATATATAATATTTATTTTAGAATAAAATATTACTTATAATATTACCAGACTTTAACCTACGCGTGTTGTCGCGGAGGCTTATAAATTTGAACAAAAAACAAATGGAGAAGGGAGGTCAGACCAGGGACGGCTCCGCCGAATGCTGGAGTGCACCACATCTGTGCTGCCGCTGAATTGGCTTGGACAGGAGAGAGAGGGCAGAGATGAGGGGTTGGAAGGTCGCGGAGGTCGGCTTCCTGAGGTAACCGTTCGAAGATCGTTGGAGAGAGCTTGGCCACCGCTGGCAATAGTCGTGCTTTCGTTCCTGCGTGACCAAAGCCGTGCTCGGAAACACAAAATTTAAACCCAGAAAACGAAAGTGGTGGATGGATGGAAGTTGCCGGTCAAGTTCGATTGGTTGTTGAAGACCGGCTGGTTACCAGGTTGTCGACGACAGAATAGGACGGAGAAGAAGAAGGGGACGACTACTGTCGACTTTCTCTTTCTTTTCTTATTTTTTTTCTTTTCACTACTAATTCAATAAAATAATAGAAATAAATAATATCAATTGATTAAAATAATATAAACCTAATAAAATAATCCTATTTAATCTAATACATGTTTTTTTTTCCTTTTCACTATTAATTCAATAAAATAATACTAATAATTGAATAAAATAATATAAACCTAATAAAATAATTCTATTTAATCTAAAACATGCTTGTAATTGTAATATATATAAATATTTTAAGCATTACAATAAAATATTAAGCATATTCAATAAAAAATATTATTTAGTTGGAAATTTAACATTGTATATATATCGATCACTAAGGTTGACCAATGAAAGATCAACATGCATATATCAGCTATGTGGAACTAACCTATGCATTTTATACCACTTTAATGAGTTGATTATAATACACCTTAATCATTCAAGAATATTCTAATCTTTTTAATCAACACTTAATATTATAATGTATTTTAATTAGGGGTATTCTAATATGTGCCCTAAGGGCACACATAAGGTGCAATAAATGCATCTTGAAAATTAAAAAAAAAATACTAAGATTCTTTTTAAAAATTGAAAAAGATACCAAGATCCATCTTGAAAAATGAGAAAGGTTCAGAGATTCTTCTTGAAAGATGTATTTTTCAATTTTCGAGAAACATTTATTGCACTTTTTTAAAATTTCGAGATGCATTTATTGCATCTTATGTGTGCCCTTAGGGCACATATTAGAAAACCCCTTTGATTAAAACACTGTTTACATTCTATTATATATGTTACGTTATGATGCTTAAATAAAGAACAAGTCTATTAGGCAACTTGGTTGTTGAATTTATTTAAAAAATATTTTTTATGATATATACTATATTGTTAGGTACTATTAACAAAGAGGATTCTGTTCTGGTAGTTTAGGCGTTGCTCG
>JBCNJP010000023.1:66702682-66719460 GCA_039602395.1 Deinandra increscens subsp. villosa
TCATGCATCAGGGGCATCGGTACTGTATGGGTGGATTTTTCATCTTTTATTTCAGTACCGAGACCCAAACCAGAGTTGGCTTTTACATGACGCATTCGAGCGTCTGTGTTGTAGAAAAGTGAGCTAGCCTTCATCATTTCAGACACAATCTTATCATTTCGCTCAACTTTGGTTTGTGATGTTTCTAATTGCCCTTTAAGTTGCTCAAGTTCAGTTTTTAATGTGGCAATTTCTTCATTAGCAACTGTCAGATATGTGTTTTTGTTACTTAAGTCCCTTTGAAGATTTTTTATGTCAACTTTAGCAGCTTCAAGTTTCTCACTCAAGTTTTTACTTCTACCCTTATATTCCCTCAACTCTCTATCAACAAATTCACGATTTAGGGTTTCATTGAAAAACTTAGTTTGCCATTCTTGAGAATCATTGAGAATAGATTGACATTTAGGGTTAAGACATACCTCAGAGCTGCTGGTAGATACAGAATTACCTGGTAGAAAGGATGCCATGAATGTCTTTAATTGGACCGGAAAGACTTGATCGGATTGAAAATGGTAGATCAAAAAGTCTCAACCGGATCGGAAAGCAGCTTTTGGATCGGAAAGTGGGTTTTCGGTCGGAAAAGGGTTGGATCGAAAAGTATGATGCGATCGAAAAGTGAAGGCTGGATCGAAAAGTCTCGAAGGGGACTTTTCGATCAGGGAGCACGATGGATCGAAAAGTCTCAGGGGACTTTCCGATCAATGAAGGCTGATCGAGAAGTCTCAAGGGGACTTCTCGATCGAAAGGGTCGGATCGAAAAGTCTCTGAGGGGACTTTTCGATCGATGAAACTGATCGAGAAGTCACAAAGGGGACTTCTCGATTGGGCAGGCTTGGTCGAAAAGTCACTTAGGAGACTTTTCGAGCAAGGGCAGTGAATCGAAAAGCCACAAAGGGGGCTTTTCGATGGAGGAAAGCGGCTGAGGAGGGCTTTTCGACCAGAAATCCTGATCGAAAAGTGCTGAATCAAATCGAAAAGCTCCAAAATCACACCGAAACCTTCTGTCACGAATTGTAACCTGCACAAAATCTCACACGATACTCACAAAAAATCGTTAGTAACACCTTGAAACACTTGGAGTAAAAATATGGAAATAAAAAAACGAATTACTCCACAAGGTGCAGAAAAATTCAACGATCAAAACCCCGTCAAAATTAATTTGCACCAACTTGAAATGAGTGGCCGTTTATTGCTTCAAAAACCGGTCAATATGGACCACACGATTTAATTAATTCACAATGGCATTATCGTAATTAAGATGAAGTTGAAATTACGAACAGAACCAATTCGATTTTTTTTCGAGAAATAGATTTCGACCGTTTCGGTCAATTTTGTTTTTTTTTTTAAATCAGCCGAATTCAATTCCAAGCCAAATCACCACTTACTTGATCCTTAATTCTCGTTGACCACCAATTTAAAAACTTCCTTTTTCCAAGATAAATTAAAAGCAGTAACACAATAATAAAAAGATTTAAAAGCAGATCTTGCACTAAATTATTTCGGAAAGGATTTGAACAAACGGATCAAATTTTTTTTTTTAAATAAAATGATTTTAACAAGATTTAGAGAGTTCAAACACCAAAATATGACACAAAACAAGAAAAATATATAGAACCCTAGATTGTTCTTCCCATCCGTCAACCACGAAAACCTACACAAACTAGATGAAAATCGTTAGATGCTTGAATCCAGATATCGTGTGAGCCTTGAAACTCTCGTTTCTTGGCTCTGATACCAATTGTAAGTCCCGAAACGGTCCAAACACGATATCTAATCCAATCAAGACCGTGCGGAATCCGGTTTGATTGGTGATTCAAGAACAATCAAATAATGATAATACTAACAATTGAAACAATATGAAATAACAAACCGAGATTGAAGAATCCTTGATTAAAACCTTGGTTGCAATACACAATCGAAATTCTCTTTAGAGAATTTCGTAAACCACCAATTGAGATCAACACCAAAACAGCAACCTCATAATGAGGGGAGGTCTTCCCTTATATAGGGATTCTCCATCTTGGAGAACAAGTCACCCTAAAACCCTAAATAACACCTAATTTCCGGATTTGTCTTTAAAGGCCCACTAAACATCCCCTAAACACTTTCTAAATGAGCCCAAACATGCTTAAACTGGCCCAATGACCCAATATAACCATAACCCAACTATTTTACACCTATTCTATCACATAGGCCTTCAAAATAGTCCGCCAAAAGGTGATTTAATACACAAGCCACAAATTATTCCCTTACAAAAATATATCATCAGATTCATCCAGAAATCATCCAAACAGCTCCAAAAATGCAGAAAAAATAGAATTATTCATCTCCAAAGTGGGTTTTCCAATCAGCACCTCATTCAAGCTCAAAATCAAGATTCGAGTGACCAGATTCGTCGTGAGACGAGATCTGATCAAAACCCGCTCTGATACCATTTGTCAGGACCGATTTCAATCAAGAATCTCGACATTGAGCAAGAACAAAGATTAGATGAGGAGACGGGATGATGAGAATCTAGGATAATAAATGACAAGAAATAATAAATCAAACGATTCATTGATTATTGCTGAATGATTACAACAAACCGAATGATTACAAACTCGTCATAGGAAATCCACGGTTACATTGGGTTGAGCTCAAACCCAATGTGTGACTCTCTCTCTAGAATGGTGCTCACTCACTCTAAGAGTCATCTCTCTTACAAATGAGCACACTCACCCTATATATAGGAGAGCCCATGTGCTCACTAGCCCACTAACTAGTAAAACACAAATAAAATGAGCTTATTACAAATAAACAACTAAAATAAATTATTAATTAAATCAAGTTTGATTTAATTAATATGAAGCTTGACTCGCTCGAACCGGTCTTCCGTTGACTTTTACGTTGACCGTTGACTCGAACAGTTGACTTTTCAAGAAAACGTCTTCGGTCCAAACTTGCAAGCCTCGATCATCACAACCCGTGTCTCTGAATCAAATCATAATGGATTCTTCAACCGACTTATTCGAGAATAGATTTGATGGCGTCAGTCACACTTATTATTAGTTCCAACATCTTCTTATGGCTGAACCTAAGAAGATCTCATCAAAACATAATCTCACCATTTCTTACTCCTTAATTTCTGAATCTGAACTGAATGATTTTGTGAAAGAATTCCGTATCCCCAAGGAACTTATCCCCCTTCCTGCCACCGAGGGTACACCAATCCATCCTTTCCCCAACAAGAAATTTGGAGTTTACTTTGATTTCTTTCGCCAAGCCAATTATGGAATTCCTTTTACCCCTTTCCTTCTTGAAGCTTTGACTTACTTTGAAATCCATATATCTCAATGCAACCCTACTGCACTGAGTATTCTGAACCATTTCGAACTTTCTTGTAGAGCTTTGAATCTTGAACCTCAATTGATCCAATTTCGTGCGTTTTATCGCCTTACCATGTTCGGCGACTGGTATACCTTTGAGAAGCGTCGTGACATCACCCAACTGTTTAGTAGAAAACCTCCCCAGAATCGCCAATGGAAAAATAAATTCTTTTATTTAGATTACTCATGTCTTCCTAAAGCAATGGCTTGGAGGGACATTCGGTTGACTGTTCATGATGTGATACCTAAAGCAGCCGAGGTTCACCAGGATACTTATGAAAGCATCAGCAAGTTTATACATCTTATTCGTAGTGTTCCGGAAGAAATTCTAATCCTGGCCAAAATTAGTAGAAATTGTTTTTTCCCACAGATGCGACCTCTAATCTTGTGTGGGAAAGAAAGTGCGTTTATTTTCCATAAGCTTTACATTTTTCCTTTTGTTACTTTTTCTTTTTATATTCGCTCTAACTTACTGATCCTTCACATGCAGTTATGGATCTATCAGATGCACTCTTGGTGAAGGATTTCAGCCAAATCCAGTTCAGCAAAACCAACATTGGATCCAACACTTCCCCTTCAGCAAACCCAACCATGAATGATACTAATGTACCATGGATGTGCCTAACACCATCCCTGTTGAAGCCTCTTCTCCTCAAAAGGTATCTCAACCTCCTTCTCCACTGATCCAAAAGAGGAAGAAAAGATGTGCTAAACCCAACAAACATGAACCATCAATGGATGAAGAAGGAAGTGATGCTGCACCCAAAAAACCTAGAAACTCACCAGTCACTCGCTCAATAGCTAAGTCTTCTCCCACCATTGAAGCTTTTTCTGAAAACTTTGATAATGAAACCACTGAAAGAACACCATCTCTAGTATCTGATGACGGAAACACCCTTATCATGTCTTCCCCTAGCCTAGCTCATTTGATCAATTCTACAGTTGCAGAATTCATGCAATCACCTTGCCCTACCATTGATCTGACAAGTACACCATCTCCCACTATTTCACCTTCTATGGGTAACATCACCACATTTGCTACTCAAACAATGATACCATCTTCTGTTATTTCCACTACCCCTCTGGCAACTCAACTTTATCCAAGTGGTTCTTCAAATTTTACCACATCTGTTCTTCACAGCTTTTCGGACTCAATGTGGATTCGAAATGAAGCACGACTAATGGCAGCCCGCAACAAATCCGTAATCGGTCTGGATGAACTGTTTATTCCAACATGGAATATTACTAATTGTGACAGCATTTCCGATCCTGCATGTGCCAAGGACGTTTTCCTGAAAGCGATAGGCCCGAGAGATATTAGGCGATAAGAAGAAATTCCTGCTCCTGAATTTGCAGCTCACGTTGTGTCATCTTATGCAAACAATAATGTCATTATCCCCGAGCTATATAATAGATGGATAAAAGCAGAATTTCAATTGCAATCCCTGAATGCTAAACTTGCCGCAGTTTCAAAATCGGATATGCAAGAGAAAAACCAGGCGCTTCAGAAAGAAAACCAAGAGCTGACCCGATCTTTCTTTGCTGTTTCTACTCGTTTGTCGGATGTGGAAAAATCCTTGAGCCATTCCAGAACCATGATAGAAAGTCTTGAGAAACAAAAGCAGGATCAGTTTTCCGAGTATACATCGGAACTGAAGAAAAGAGATGATAAGCTCGAAGACATGACCCTTCAATTTCAGCAATCAAAGACTGGTATCACCTAATCGCATTTTCCTTACTTCCAATATCACTCTTTTTCCTTGTACTTATGGGTTTTACATTCCTTTCAGAACATGATACTGTCAAATCCATGCTTGATGCTGAAACACAGAAGTTGGAGGAACTCGAAAGAGTTTTTGCAGAAGAGAAAAAATGGTTGGTTGGTGAAGGTATCCCTGAAGTGGCAAATAAGATCGTAAAAGGCCCAACTCTAAAGACAGTTATCGCTGCAGCGATCAACGCTATGAACGCATGTGGGTACAATGAAGGAGTGAGGTCAGGGTTATTCCATGCAGCTAAAAACCCACAAATTACTGCAGAAGCCTGTCAAGGTTTTGATCCTAACGCCGGCAAGAAACTTCATGAAGCCAATGTCTCATTTAAGAAACTATCATTTCCATTTGTTGAAGTTTGCAAGACCCTTTATGATGCCCCGCTGGATGTGATCAAGGAAACTTTGGCAACTGACTCATCCAACTTGCCTCCACCATGATTCTCCCAGGTAAATTTCTTCATATCAACCCCCCCCCCCCCCCTTTGAACAATGAACAATTTGCTCCACCTGCGAGTGGACTTTCCTTTTGATTGCCCGTATGTGTAGGGCTTTTAACTTTCAAACAACTTTAACTTTTATGCACTTGTCATGACATATGGTATGTTTTTTAATTTTGGAATGGAATGTTATGACTTTATTATGTCATTACGATAATTATATCTTGCATTTGCTTGTTCGCATGTGCATTAATTACATTATCAACTTAAGCGGTCACATGCGTCCATGTTAACACATTAGGTTCCTTAACTATAATTATACACATGCATCTGAACTTAGCAATTAGTAATATGTAATTACTTTTTCGGTCTTATGGACCACTTCCGGTGTCACAAGAGCAACCTTAGCCACTTTCATGATTTTTCCCAGAATTTGTTGGGTAGCGCATAACTATTTCTTATGACCCCATAGGTCGCATCTTTACAGGGATGCTTCTTATACTTTTTCCGGAATTTTTTTTGGATAGTGCATGACTACCTCTTATGACCCCATAGGTCGCATCTTTACAAGGATGCTTTTTATTGATTAGTTTGACTTCGCATCTATTTTTAGATAGTACAAACTCAACATATTACTTACTATTATTATTTTTTTTTTAAAACATCAATTGCCCATAGCAATGAAACTTTTATACTATTATAGGAACATATCCATTTCCGCATCTTTTTTGTTTACAACCTTCTTTTCAAGGAAAAATTACAAATAATATCTTTTCAAATGTACGCCATTCCACGGTCTTGCTAGCACATTGCCGTTTCCATCCTCCAACAAATAAGACCCCTTGCCTAAAACTTCTGTTATTTTGTATGGACCTTCCCACTGTGCAGCTCACTTTCCTTTTGGTTCCATCCTACTAACATCATTGTTGTGCAGAACCAGATCTCCCTCTTTAAATTGGTAAAGTTTGACATGGGCATTATAATATCTCTCCATTTCCGACTTATACTTACTCTCTCTTATGGATGCCATCTCTCTCCTTTCCTCCAATAAATCTAAATTTGCTCTCAACTGCTGATCATTATTTATAACTTCCATCATCCGTTGAGTAGGTAACCCCACTTCCGCTGGGATGACGGCCTCAGTCCCATATGTCAAACTGAATGGAGTTTCACCGTTGCTTGTTTTGGGCATGATTCTGGGTGCCCATAACACATGTGATAACTCGTCCACCCAGCCACCTCCAGCTTTTTTCAAACGTACCTTAAGTCCTTCAACCAAACTTCTATTAACTCTTTCAACCTGTCCATTGGCCTGCGGATATGCCACAGATGCAAAAATTTGCACTATTCCCAACTCCTCACACCAGCTCCGAAAGGGATCATCCGCAAATTGTTTTCCATTATCTAAGACAATGTATAAGGGTAAACCAAATCGACAAATAATGTTGATACATGGTCCTTGATCGTCATGTGAAGTATCTAATACAAGACGGATTCACACAAGGATGCTGAGGTCCGAACTCAGGCTGAACCTGGAGTTCGGACATGGCCGAACGTGTGGCCGAACCTGAGGTTCGGCCGGTCGTATATCAGCCCTATAAATATGTGTGTCATGTGTTGTTTTTAGTGGGGATTACAGTCTAAGTTTCCGTGTCATATTCTCTGAGTGTACTCTGTGGTTATCTCTGTGGTTAATACAAATTCAATTGTATTTACTCTTTGTGTTTCATCTCGTATTTCATTGATTTCATTACGACTAAGTAGAAGATCCGCACGCTCACGCACTTTCAAGTGGTATTAGAGCATTTGGTTTGCTCTACTAGTCGGAAATCAGTGTTTCTCGGAGTTTTGAGTTCAAATTCACGTTTTTACGAAAATGTCAATCATTTTTGAGTTCGTTTGATCGTCTCGAGTGTGCTTTTCGTCAAAAATCTGTTTCTAGATCGTTTCTATCGAGTTTGCTTGAATTCCTGTCGAAAATTCTAGTAAAAAACGTTGAAAATCGAGAAAATGAGGTCGAGTGAAATCTGTCTCGTTTGAGGTTCGGACAAGTTCAGCATAACCGCTCCGAACTTGAGGTTCGGACGGAGTTCGGTCTCTATATTGGTTCGGTGAGAGTTCGGTGAGAGTTCGGTGAGGGATCGGTCTGTGTTCGGACTAAGTTCGGTGATCCTTCCAAGTTATTTGGTGTTTGTTCGTCCGAAGGTCTGGTTCGGAGAGAGTTCGGCGGTGTCAGGTTCGGACTAAGTTCGGAGGCAGCTCGGAGGAAGTTCGGACGAGGTTCGGAGTGAACAATAACTAATTTTTCGAAAATATCCAATTTTCAAGCGTTCGCGGCTATTCAAAATTCGGTTCAAGCTACGATGCAAACAATGATAAATTATGATAATGAAATCGGAACAAGTCAGAAAGTTCCCAAATTGCTAAAATTGGAAGATTATCATAGTTGGGTTAAACGATTTGAAGCATTTGTCGATACAAATGACATTGATATGTGGTTAGCGTTCACTGAGCAATATGTTTACCCTAAAGATGAAACTGGTGAACCTATTCTTCAAAGAAAAATGTCTTCTGAACAAAAGAAAGCTTATCAAGCTGAGAAAAAGGCATATGGTACGTTAACGATGGCCTTGCCTAAAGAGTTACTGCATCAATTTGCTGGTAACTACACATCAAAAAGTCTATGGGATGCGTTGGAAAAACGATGTGAAGGCAATGACCAATACAAGAAAAGTCGACAAAAGGTTTTGAAGAAAGAGTTTGATAGTTTTAAGCATTATCAGAATGAAACGATTCCCAATCTGATTGAAAGATTTACTCATCTGATGAGTGAAATGCGTTTGGTGAATCTTAGTAAAGAAGAGGTTGATATGAAAGAAAAGATCTTGGAAGCTTTGCCTGAAAAATGGGAGAATTATGTGATGATGATTACTCATGATAAGGATTTTTCAGGATTGTCTTTCAATGATTTGGTTCAAAGAATTCAAGCTCGGGATATCGAATTAATGGTGAATAAATCACTTCCTACACAAATTCAGAATCCTGCAATGTATCATGGTGAAAATGACTCTACAATGAATGCTGGGAAGTCTAATATTCTTAGTTCTGCTGCTCCTACAGCATTTCTGGCAGGTAAATCTGAAATTCCAAGTTATTCCTCTGCTGGTTGTACTGTGTCAATTCCTAGTTCTTCGACTCAAAGTGCATTGTCTGTTCAAACTATCGATGATTATAATGCGTTGATGTCTGCATTAGTGTCTTCATACTTTGGTGTTATTACTGGTTCTGTGAGTAATGCTGAGTTAGCAAATGAAGATTATGATCAGATTGATTATGATCATTTGGAGGAAATGGATCTAAATTCGCAATATGCTATGTTGGTTCGTCGAACAAAGAAGTTTTTCAATAGAACTGGTAAGAGACTTAATCAGGAAGGAAAGATTGGATTGGACAAATCTAAGGTGAAATGATGTAAGTGTTCAGTTTATGATCACTTTGCTCGAGAATGTCCAAGTTCTGCAGAAAGTAAATTGAAGACTGATCAGCATGCACATTTAGTTTTTCATCCTTCAGTTAAAGCTGGAAAGGTTGATCAGAAAGCTGCTACTCTTGCTCATGATTGGACTGATACATTTATGCATCCAGATGGATTTGCCTGGAATGCAGATTCAGAAATTAAAAAGAATAATACTCCAATCTCAATTGCTTTAACCGTTCAACATGCTGATGATGAGAGTTTTTTTAACAGAATCTGATACTTCTTCAAGTATATCTTTGGATCAAGAAGAATTACCTAAGTCTTCTGAGGATTCAAAAGATGATGAATTTAACTGTTATAAATGTGAGAAGTTGCTCAAGAAAATTGCAAGTTTTGAACAAGATTGTCACATTTCAACTAAAGAAATTGTGGTGTTAAAGAAAGAGTTGGAAGATTTTCAAAA
Source organism: Deinandra increscens subsp. villosa (assembly GCA_039602395.1). Lineage (NCBI taxonomy): Eukaryota > Viridiplantae > Streptophyta > Magnoliopsida > Asterales > Asteraceae > Deinandra > Deinandra increscens. The sequence goes on from JBCNJP010000023.1 coordinate 66,712,239, forward strand.
GAAATATTATGAATTAGTTCATATTCATGAAGATGTTTTGAAGGAAAAGGCTCAATTGGCTGAAGAGTGTGAGAAAGCCAAAGCTGAAGCGTTAGATGCAGCTCAAGATTTTGAGAATCTGTTTGAGAAGAGTTATCCGGTTCAGCAAAAATATGAAGAGGCTACTGCTCTTATTGCAACAACTGCTGTTACTGTTGAAAAATTGCAAAATAAGATTTCTATGCTTCAAGATAAGAATGTTTTGTACCGGGACAAGAATAAAGTATTAACTAAAGATGTTGAGATCTATAAACAAAAGAGAGAAAGTGTTCTTCAAGAACTGTTTGCAGAATGTGAGATCAGGAAGTTACAGACGTATGAATATGATGATCTCAATGCAAAATTCATCAAGTCACAACAAGAGGTTTTTGAAGGTCAACAGAAAATTAATGACTTGAAATTGGTCCTTGATCGTCATGTGAAGTATCGAATACAAGACGGATTCACACAAGGATGCTGAGGTCCGAACTCAGGCCGAACCTGGAGTTCGGACATGGCCGAACGTGTGGCCGAACCTGAGGTTCGGCCGGTCGTATATCAGCCCTATAAATATGTGTGTCATGTGTTGTTTTCAGTGGGGATTACAGTCTAAGCTTCCGTGTCATATTCTCTGAGTGTACTCTGGGGTTATCTCTGTGGTTAATACAAATTCAATTGTATTTACTCTTTGTGTTTCATCTCGTATTTCATTGATTTCGTTACGACTAAGTAGAAGATCCGCACGCTCACGCACTTTCAAATAATATACTCCCATACAAACTTTTTCACATGCTGCCCAGTAATGCTCGCAACCGCCTTTGCCTCCACCCACTTTGTAAAGTAGTCAACAACTACAATAAGAAATTTAACCCGCCCAGCTGCTTCTGGAAATGGTCCTACAATGTCTATTCATCACTTCTGAAAGGGCCATGCTGTTGAAACAGGAACAAGCTCATGTTTGGCTTTTAAACTTACTGGGGCATGTCTCTGGCAACTGTCACACTTTCGAAGTTCTTCTGTAACGAATTTATGCATACCAGGCCAATAATATCCAAGTACTACCAACTTGTTGACAATCATGCGGGGACCCATGTGATTCCCACAAATCCCACTATGCACTTCCTGCACCACTCTTCTTGCCTCTTCTTTAGTTAAACACCTTAAAAGCGGTCCAAGGTATGCAACTGATATTGTAAAGCATTTACGCGAATTTTCCTTGCTTCGTCTCTTTCCTCCGGAAAATATCCTTCTTCCAAATATTTCCAAATTGGCCAGAACCAAACTTCTTCACTGAAAGATACAGCCACCACTTGTTTAACCAGAACCGATGGTTCTTCCAAAACTTCTACTCTTATCTCTTTAGCTAAATGCTGGAATGAAGTGGATGCGAGTTTACTAAGCACATCTGCTTTCTTGTTCTTACCTCTTGATATATGTTCCACCTCGCATGTTGCAAAAGTACGCATCAATTCCTTCACTTGCGATAAATAAAGAGCCATCATAGCACTCTTTGCCTCATAATCTCCCTTGACATGATTTGCCACCAGCAGCGAATCCACGTGTGATCTAACATCTGTAGCACCCATCCTCTTGGCTAATCTTAAACCTGCCAATAACGCCTCATATTAATCACCAGATTCCACGATCGACCCGAATTTTCCTTGCTTCGTCGGTCTTCCTCCGGAAAATATCCTTCTTCCAAATATTTCCAAATTGGCCAGAACCAAACTTCTTCACTGAAAGATACAGCCACCACTTGTTTAACCAGAACCGATGGTTCTTCCAAAACTTCTACTCTTATCTCTTTAGCTAAATGCTGGAATGAAGTGGATGCGAGTTTACTAAGCACATCTGCTTTCTTGTTCTTACCTCTTGATATATGTTCCACCTCGCATGTTGCAAAAGTACGCATCAATTCCTTCACTTACGATAAATAAAGAGCCATCATAGCACTCTTTGCCTCATAATCTCCCTTGACATGATTTGCCACCAGCAGCGAATCCACATGTGATCTTACATCTGTAGCACCCATCCTCTTGGCTAATCTTAAACCTGCCAATAACGCCTCATATTAATCACCAGATTCCACGGTCGACCAGAAGTTGTGTGCATCGGATGTGTAAAACACATCTGATCGTGATTCCTTGCCAATAAAAGTCGTGTAAAGCTGCAAATGATTTTGAGGAAGACACTGGTCGACCAGAAGCTGTGTGCTTCGGGTCATTTGAGTACTAATCTTTTAAAACCAGTGTGTAGGGTACTTCAAGAAGACCTGTCAGTGATTGTGGAGTTCAAGCTTCAAGCAGTTGCTGATAGTGGAGTTTCCTGCTTAACTTAAGTTGAATGCTTTATGTTTCAAAATTGAAAGTTTTCTGAATGGTCAGCGGACCAACTAACCAGCGTACCAGATGGTCCGGCGTACCATCTGGTCCGCACCTGGTCCGCTGGGACCAGAAAACACAAACTAACTATTACAATGACACTTCACCTAGACCTAGCACTAGACACTGAAATATGCTTCAACAAACTCCCTCTTGTCTTGTGCTAGTCTTCTGAAGTTCTTGATTCAGTCTCCTTCCAGTGTTGTCTTATGTTGTTCCCCGCATGAATCCCAAAAGCAAAACATACTCTGATCACCCGTTGAAACTGTAAGGCTTGTTCAGCATGCTCAGCCTTGTAAAGAATATTGCAGTGATAGAGTTTTTCTATGTCATTCTTGGATAAGTTGATTAACCACATCGGATCGTATAGTCTGACCACTTTGTTTTCTTCTTTAACCACCACCACTGCTTCACCAGAACTTTCATCATAGTACCACCATCTCAATGTTTTGATGAAATCCTGTTCAAGCTTCTTTAAAGGAATTTTCTTCAACTGAACAGGCTTTTTGTACTTCACAATGATCATCGGCTTTCCAGTTTTCGGATGGATGTCAGTTGGATGCTCAACAAATCTTGGTCTTTGAGGAGTTAGAAATTGAAACTTTCCTTGACATTCTTCAATGAGTTTGTCTCTGAAAACTCCAGCCAACTTATCATTTCCATAATTCAGAAATGGAGTTCTGGATAAGTCTCTTACATCACAGACCGGCAGTGTACTAAACCTTGTTGCATACTTTAAATAGATGATTCCAAACTCTTTCTTGATTGCATAGCATTTGAGTTGTTAATCATACATCCAACTGATTATTCTGCCAGATGCTTCTCTACCTTTTCTTTCAAAGAATTTCTTTTGATCAACATCTTTTGTAGACGATTTCACCGGCATCTTCTTCGCCCTTTGCTCTTTCAACCACGCATCAAATAACATCTTTTTCTCTTGTTCTTCAGATAAATTTTCAGATTCGGTTGATGCTGGCTGTTCAGATTGATTCTCAGACTCTTTCTTCTTTAATTCTTCTTCAATCTTTTCTTCATCATCTTCACCAAAGAAGTTGAAACCTTCCGACTGATCATTATCTGTAAAATTTCCATAAACCTTCGGATCAGTAGGATATTCTTCAGCAGTGATATCTTCTACTTCTACCTGCTCTTCTTCATAATCAACATGCTCATCTGAATCTTCTTCTTTATATGGATCAGCAAATGGAACACTATCCACATCTTCCACATTCAGAGCAAAAATTGCAGCAAGTTGCTCTTTCGAATAAGGATTCACGAACTCCCCTTCTCCTAGCTCAACTCTTGTAATCGGGGTCACATCATAAACATGATCATCAGACTCCCCCTGAGATGTAGTAGACGGACCAGCAGCAGCAGATGATCCAGCTGCCCCAGTACCCGATCCAGCTCCACCTACACCTCCTTCAGGATCAGGATCATCATTCAAATATTTCAATATATCATCATCTTTACAACCTTCATCAGTATTCGGTCTTGTCTCCCCCTGAGCAGGTAAAGCTTTGAGCAAGAGATTTAACTGCTCACCCAGGGAAAGAGATAATTGTTGTAACTTTGCAATTTCACGACCCTGTTCTTCATCTCTAGATTTTAAACTGGCAATCTCACGATCTTTAGATTGATCCAGAGACACCAATTCCGCCACTAGATTCTTTAACCCTCTAATTTCATCTGCCTGCTGACGATTCGTTGATTCTAACGCATCAAGTCTAGTCTGATGAATCGCCAGCTTCAGATCAGCAGAAGAAATGGTTGATCGAGTAGCAGCAGCAGTAGAAGAAGCAGTAGCAGAAGTAAAAGCAGTAGTAGAAGATCTTCTGATGATTAACTTCTTAGCAGGTGGAACAGAAGAACTTTGAACATTCACACTTTGTGTTGTTGGTTGCACTGGAACCGAAGACTGAGGCTGAACCTTTTGTTTCTTACCAGGTGGACTTTGACCAGATTTTCTAGCATCAGCCAGAAACGAACCTTGCTTTACAGAAAAATTTGGCCGAGCCATTCGTTTAAAGCGCTTGCCAGAACCCACCATTGGAGCTTTGCCTTTATCTACTGGCTTAGACTTAGCAACAGGTTCCTCCATCACAGGAGTATACAATGGATCATCATCATTATCCTCAACCTGCTTAGTTCTAGACTCATATATGGAAGTATCCTGATTTTGAGACTTTAAATAATCAATATGAGCCTTAGAACCCCTCTTCACGGGAATTTCTCTGGTATTATGTAAAATTGTGACATAATCACCAGAGTCCGATTCGGTTTCAGATGAGCTCGCACTAGCATCATCACCTTTAGACATATCAGCATCAGCAGTCATATCAGCATCTTGAAGATTAACAGCTTCAGGTTCAATGATATTCTCATGAACAACAGGCTCAGGTTGTTGTTGTTGTACAGGTACGTGTTGTTGTTGAATTGGTGCTTGATTTGCTTGAACTTTAGGAATGTCTTCTTCATTTTCAGCAATCTCAATGGGATAACCGTTATCATTATACTCTAATTCATCATCTGAACTGTCAGGATGTTTTGCAGCACCATCAGCCGGAGCTATATAGTCTGGATTTGCAAGATGACCAATCAGCCTTTTCACCGGAGGAGGAATATTATTTCCTTTTCTCTTTTGATATATTGGAAGTTTTCCAACCGCAATTTGATTCATATGCTTCATTATCAAAATAGCATTCTGATTCTTTGGAAGATTTGGATGAAGATCATTCAAGATCATTTGTATAAACCGTGGATACATAATACTCTTCACTTGTTTTGTCAAGATGTTCTCCTTCATATAATTGAAAATCCACCCAGATAAATTGAACTGTCTATTCAACACCAAAGCCGCAAAGAAAGATAACACTTTCAAATCAAATTCCTCTTGTCCTCTAGTACGATTTCCAAAACATTTGATAATCACGTGCATCAGATACTTGTACGGAGGACTCAAATTAGCCTTGAGATACCATGGAACATACAACTGTCCATCATATTTTATTCTTCTCAATAAGGCAATCAAATCTGCTTCATCGAATTCTGTTGGAAAATCTGCTTGATCGTTCAATCTCAACACTCGACGAACATCACCTTCACAAATAATAACATCTGTTTGAAGAACTCTAGCACGAATGACTGAAGGCTCAACAGAACAATCGACTTGAGCTGAGGTCCAAAACATCACAAGTAAATCTTTATACGGTGTACATTCACAAGTAGCAGCATAGTAAATCCTCGATCTTCTCATAAAATCAAAAATACCCAGAAAATGAGGTCTCCAACGAGCTGAAGCATCAAGAAATGCACAAACATTATGTTCTCCGTCTGATTTAAACTGAGCCATATCTATACAAATCATCAAAACAAACTGACGTTAAAATCAGAATATAGAATCAGAATGATCAACGAATAAAGCTGATTTTACTTGAAATGCTTAAACAATCAACAATGTTCAAAAAAAATTTGATCAACGGACCATCTGCGGACCAATTTTGGTCACGCGGATCATCTGGTCCGGCGGACCAGAAAATAATGACCGCCGATCACTTTTGGTCAAACGGACCAAATGCGGACCAGTTGATTGTCAGCGGTTCATATGGTCCGCCGCGGACCATGTGGTCCGGCGGACCAGATAATATTCAGCGGTGCATATGGTCCGCCGCGGACCATGTGGTCCGGCGGACGAACAGAAACTGAACAGACACTCCCGATTTTGATGCACAATCTAGTGTTTGTTTTGAAAATGAACACCAAGGTTTTGATCTATACAAATTTCCGACCCTGTACATGTGCTCAAAGTGCATTAAAAACGAATAAATCCAGTTAAAACATCCAAGTCAGTTTTCTTTAAAAAACCGAGACTTAAAACTGTAAAAATCTAACAATCTAGATCATTATATCCCAAATCAAGACCATCAATAGATGCGCAATTTGAATACCTACCTGTAGCAACAGAAATCACAAGCAAAGGTTTGTTATTCACCGAGAAATCAGAGAAAAACAGTTGAGAGGATACGAGGGTTTTTCAGAGTGAAATGAATGTGGTCCGCGGGTTATGCAAACCCCGGATCAGATTCCTCTATTTATACACAAAGTGGTCCGTCCGGCGTACCATATGGTCCGCCGGATCACTTTGTGACCACTAAGACCCTCAACTTTCAAATGTTTCATTTTTAACCCAAAACTTCAATTTCTTCAAAATTCAAACATGATGTGCCGATTTTAGCAACGATTGTGGTTTAATAGACAACAGATTTGTTGTGTCTGGATTCAGTTGATCAAAAATAACGCAGAAATAAAATCTTTTTGATTTTTATCAAATTTATATCAAAACACACTAAAATCTTTTTGATTTTTCGAACTTATGCTAAAACACACCTAAAATCTTTTTGATATTTTCTAAAAATAAGCAAAAACAGCAAATCAACAGAAATCAGGAAATTAAAATGCAATAAGTTATATTTTTGTGAGAAAGATCGCAACATGAGATCAGATCAGACATAACGCATCATACACATTGCAATTTCAAAATACTAAGCATGCAAGCCGAGCTGACTGAGAATACAACCATTTGATTTATTTCAGCTAAAGCAAGTCATTTTTATAGCTTTCTGATATGAAATTAAGTATATTAATCGAGCATTTATAACATGGTACCCACACGATCAGAAATACTGGCAAACTGCTTATTTCCTATTTTTGAGTTTTTCTTTATTCAAGCCAAGTTACTCGCAGCAGATTTTTCTTACTGATATTGTAAACTTGCTTATACAGAAGTAATTGCCACAGAGATATCATGTTCATGATGTGTCTTG
>JBCNJP010000023.1:66719960-66893510 GCA_039602395.1 Deinandra increscens subsp. villosa
AATCCGGGTTCGAAACCCTGGGTGACCGTTTTTACTCACTCACAAAAGGGGGAGTTTATGCTAGATCTTAAAAAAGATACTTTTTTCTTTTCCGTTTTTTTCCCGTTATTAGTTTTTGATATTTTTCCTCCTTTTTTTTCTCTTCATTAATTGTTGACACTTGGATAAGATGTAGAGCAATTTTTAGCATGATATTTTAATTATATATATTACATTATTGTTTGTTGACTTTTTTTAACAAAACATTTTTATGATATATACTATATTGGTGGATAGTGTTAACAAATGTGATTCTGTCCTGGTGGTTTAGGCGTTGCACGTGGACCGAATTAATTCGGGTTCGAAACCCTGGGTTCCCTTTTTTTTACTCCCTCCCAACCTCCCAAAAGGGGAAGAGATCTTATAAAAAATTCTTTTTTCCTTTTCGTTCTTTTTCCCGTTATTAAATGTTGATTATGCCCCCCCCCCCCTTTTTCTTTTCCCGTTATTAATTGTTGATACTTGGATAAAAGATATAGAAATTTCTAACACGATATCTTAATAACGAGCTTCTCCTTTGCTTCTTTTTACTATATTTTTTACCACGTTATTAATTGTTGTTCCTTGGATAGGGTATAGAGAAATATTTTTCCCAGAGGAATACCTTTTTTTTCGTTTAATATGTCTCCTAATAACAAATAATTCCTTTGTATACTTTTTACTATCCGCTTAGATTTTTCGAATCGATAAATAAGGCTCGCAGGACCCAGTGGCTGCTACATAAGATACTCTTTTACACTTTTAGATGTTACAAAAAGGAAAAATGGATTTTAATAATACAAGTTTTACTTTGTTGGCGGATAATAATACGAGTTTCAAAAATTCATCACAATAATAAGAGTTTTATATGTATTGGATTGTAATGATACACCGTTAGTTGTTTTACTAACGGTGTTAGTCTATCACTGACGTGGCATATGTTGAGGGAATGTATTTGTAATTTCTAAAAATGGAGGGACTTATTTGTAATTTCTATAAAATAAATTTGAAAAAAGAAGAAAAAGAAGAAAACACAGTCCCGATCAAATTCCCGTGTAGCTACGGTGGCCGGATCCTATCTCGGTATCCCGAAGGCAAGCTGCGGTACCAGGTTGGCCAGACGAAATCTCCGTCGCAAGCTGTGTTTCTATCAAGTCCAAACAAATGCTCTCCGACTCCGACTTCTTCCACCGCCTCTGCGTCTGGTTCATCCACCGGTACACCGGGATCGTCACCGAAATCGTCGTCGCTGTCCGGTTGCTAAACCGCTGCCAAATCTCCTATTACCGTTACTAACGGGTGCATCTATACATCTTCGAAACCACCAATAAAACTTCCGTTTTGTTACAACAAACCTGCCGGAAAGCTGCCATACTACGCCATCGGGGAAACCAAGCGGCGAATTTATATGATTTCCGGACTTCTCGTGGAGTTTCAAGGTATCGCCGGATCTGGATCTGACCGAGGCAAGGATGGTGATGGTGGAGGAAGGGGCGTCGGAGCTTCGCCGGAGCTGGTGGAGATTGCCTCTGCAGTCGCCGGAGATTGCATGCATTTTAGGTTTTTTTTTCCTATAAATTACACAAATAGTCCCTGCATTTTAATAGTTTGGTTAAATAAATCAAACAGATGTCACGTCAGCAAGAGACTAACACCATTAATAAAAAAACTAACGGTGTATCATTGCAATCCAATACATATAAAACTCGTATTATTGTGATGAATTTTTTAAACTCATATTATTATAAGCCAATTAGAAGGCTACAAAGAAACTTCTAGAATTATCAAGAAAGTATGAAAAAGTCTTATAAAATATCTAAGAATGGTATGGAGTAATTTACAAAATTATGTGAGGATAAATCTAGAATCAACCATATAAAAATCTTAGATATTAGCATAGAAATTTCTAGATTAGTGTAAAAAAATATGGGTTAATCTATGGAGCACTATAAATAGAGTGATGGTGGTCATTTGCACCTCATCTAACAAAAGTGTAATCAAACACTACTTTGTAAAGCTATCTTGCAATAGAAACAACATTCCTTTGTGTAAAGAATCTTGCGATCCATCTTCTAGTTGTTGGAATCATCGTTCTCGAGTTAGTTTAAGGCTGATCCTAGTAGGGAAACTAAGAGTCGCACGTGAGTTGAAAATTACTCCGTGACAGTTGGTATCAGAGCAACGTCGATTAACTAGGATGGTAACTGATTCGGACAAGGTTGTGCACACAAACGTCGGGGGAGGAGACGATACTCGTGGCTAGAATACCACTACTCCTTGTGGAAGCAAGAAAGGTCGAGGTGTATGCAACGATAGGACCTTGGAAAAAATGTGTCACTGATATGGAGACCGCAATGGTTGGGATCGGGCCTCAAGTTGACATGTGTTTCCAATGTTTGGATACGTTGGAAGCAGATTTTATCGAACTACGACAAGCATTAAAAGCTGTCGTTGAGCTGCTACGTGATGAGGTCAAACTTATGATCAGTGATACAATTAAGGATGCCATTAGAGAGGGAAGCGTAAAACTGCATCAGAGTCTTCTTGGCTTAGAAACCAAAGTCAATGACCATTGTAAATCAATGGGCACTGCTGGTGCAAGAATCGTAAACATCGCACCAAGGATCGACATCCTAAAGCATACTTCACTCGAAGGTAAACAAGAAGCCATGGCTATCGACAACTTCTTATGGGAAATGGGACGCTACTTTAATGGTGTAGACATTAAAGATGATACCACGAAGATCAACATGACCTCACAATACTTAAAGGAGACCGCGACATTATGGTGGCGACGAAAGGAAGTAGATATTCAATGAGGTACGTGCATCATTCAAACTTGGGCTGATTTTGTCAAGGAAACAAAGAAACAATTTTATCCGGTCAATGCTGGAAGTTGAAAGCTTCATTGATCTTACATAGAAACGACCATACAAGCCTATGAATGACGAAAAAGGTAGGGGAGCGAACCCCATCAAGAATAATAAATTGCGGAAAGAGGATATGTAGGTCCGAAATCACCCGACATGATATTAAAGATCAATCACAAGTGCGGAATCCAAGTTATTGATTGATTCAAGAACAAAGATGAAATAAAAATAGATAAACATGAATTAAATCTAATTCACCTTCGACAAACAATGCACACGATTACAATCACCAATCGCCTAGTACACCTCCGTCATTCACAAAACCGAATTCCCTTGGATGATCTCCCTAGTTTACGAAAATACTCTCTCTGTGTGGTCAAACCCTATTTTGAAATCCTACATGTGTTTATATACTCACACATGTAGGTTTATACAAGGCCCTAAGCCCATCCCAAGCCCAACACCTAATTAAGCTAGTTACTAGCCCATTTATTCTCACACTCTAGTTAGAAACCCGAACACTAAATATTTAACACATAAGCCATTAATTATTTCCTTACAATCTTACTATTGGCTTGTGGTATTAAATGTATTCACCTATTAAAATTCATCATCTTCAGGCACTGATGTAGGTGTTGGTGAAGATTATTATAGCAGAAATCTTTATTGGGCAGCACGAGAGACAATTGAAACTTTTCTTTCAATCAGCATCAGCTTGAACTTCTAGAAATGAACAAGTAATGAGAGGGGGATTCTCGTACACTTGCTTCTCCTAAATGAACTTTGGTTCTTGCTGAATCATTGGTAACTGTCTTGAAATGCGTTTCACTTTAGAGGATAAAATTTTAAAACCTCTATCTTCAGCAAACTTAGATGTTGTTGAATCTTGGCTACTATGTACCTTTTCCTTCAACATATGTCTTGAAGTTTCCAGCTTCCCTCCAACTTGAGAAGATCTTCTTATAGAAACCTTTGGAAGCTTTAACAGAAACAGAACCAACAACTTCCCCTAAACAGTAGCTTTTTACAGATAGGGAACTCTTGTCCGGCTGGTTCTTTAACTTGAGCAGCCGCAACAATAACTTTTCATCATCATGATCATTTGATTTTCCTTTTTCAATCATTAACTTGTCTAACATATTAAAATAGAAAAAAAAAATACAATCCACCAGACATATGATGACTGCTCTCTGTGTTAGTAAGTGAATCACATTATTTTAACCAAAAACTCTAATCTTGATTATGGATTTTCTATAAAACTTTCTGTTAACCCAAGACCTCTTTTGACTTCCCCTTAGTTGAACGTTCCCTCAGTTAATGACTTGCCCTGAGATAATACATATTATCTCCCCCCCCCCCCCGGGATAATGCATATTATCTTCCCCTGAGATAATGACTTCCTGTAAAACCACGGAGGGATCTTACTATTGCATGATTCGGTAAATCGAGAACAAATACGATGTAAATAAAGCTTTGCTTTATTGATTCACAAAGAGATACACAAAGTCTAGATAGAGAGAGAGAAAACACACTCAGTTACACACACTTAAGAGTAGAGAATGACAGAACTGGTTCTAACTCTCTTTAACACGAACTATTTATGGGTGCAACATATTAACCTGCGTACCATCTGGTACGGACGTACCAATTGGTCCGCCGTACCATTTGGTACTGCCACCAATATGTTGCCACTAAGACTCACAAAGATGCTCTAACCTAGATACAATACACGAGACATAAGGTAGCATAGGAATATGCTCTAACAAACTCCCCCTTAACGTGTAGTGTATCTAGCTATCTATCTATCTAACAAAACTTCAGTCTTCAATCTTCAGCATCACTGCATTTGATTTTCAACTTGAAATCTTGTCAGAAATAGAGCTGGCATGGCTGGATCATCCTTGAAAATCTTTGAACTTCAAGATTCACTTGTGAAAGATATTACATACTCCCCCTTTCACCATGCTTGAGTCTTGTCACACAGAACCTGCAATTTCAGAAGACAGAAACGTGGCTTTCTTTTTCTTTTGAAAATTAATTTAATCTTGGCGCAAAACTTCTCTTCGAGAATCAAAGATATAGTTTTGAAATTTTGATTTCGTATCGTGCATCGATCGGTCGAAAACAAAATCTTTTTGACTTTTTGAAACTTTATATCAAAACACCCCTAAAATCTTTTGGGAAATTTCAGATATGAAACATAAATGCAATAAAGAAATGAAATACTGAATCACACACTATATTTCTCTTTTGCGAGAAAGATCACAACTTGGGATCATATTGGTCATGACATGCTGAACTACACTTCAATTTCCATTACTTCAGCACATAAGTCATGTCGATTACTAGTATAATTTGTTCATCTTAAACTCAGGCACATTCATACTCATAACATCTGGATATGTTATTGTATTGATTTAGATTGCTTTGACCAGTGTACCCCACACTATCAGACATACTCATATATGTATTTTCTTTTATATCACACTTTGTGATTTCATTTGTGATTTAATCACATAATGATTGAATTCATGATTTAGTCAACTTTGTTCCATGCAAAAAGAAATAAGAACGTTAAATCGTCTACCTTAAGGTCAATTTTTCGATACGCAGATAAGACCTCGGATTTAACAAAATAAGAAAAAAAAACAAGTTGAAATTGTATAACCCAACAACAATCAGGCCGGTACTCCTGTACATGCAGAAAAAGTCCGATGAGTTATACGAAACACCAAAGAAAATAAAGCAGAACGTCAAACGAACAACAATCAGGTCGGTCTTGTAGACACGTAGAGAAAGTTCGATCGTTTGACAAAATAAAGAAAATCAAATAAGTTTAATTTTTTGCAAAATGAACACATGTATACAAAGTGACTTCTCATTTTATTTTTCCACATATCTTTTTCTTGATATCTTGAGATATGCATCAAGATGTTGTCCACTAGGTCAAGCATTTGTATTTAAATGTGTATCACATCTGAATACTTTCTGATTTAATGCCGAGCCTACCAAGCACATCGAGCAATGATCTTATGGTTTTTTCATCTATTTTATCCATGAGTCAGACACGTAAGCCAATGTACCATCATTTCCCAACCATGTCGGATCTATTTCTCATTTTTCAATGTTTTTCTATTTTCTGTTTTTTAATGTTTTTGTATTTTTCCATTTTCTTCCCCTTAAAATGAAAACTCTATTTTTGGATTTTCATTTTTACAAAAATACAAAGACACTATTTTTGGTTATTCAATTTTCTCCCCCTAAACTACATACGGAATGTAAAAGAAAGAAAATTGACCAATCGATACGGATACCTTTGCCATTTAGCTTTCAGAACATTCAGTTTTAAATTTGATATTTCTTGAAATTTAAATTAAAAACGCAGAATACTTCTCCATCAGCAACTTTTTCAATCACCAACGGGTCTTCTAGAAGTACCTGCACACTGGTTTTAAAGAATTAGTACTCAAATGACCCGAAGCACACAGCTTCCGGTCGACTAGTATCTTCCACAAAATCAGTAGGAGTCGGGCTGACCACTTTAGGTCACCACTGCATTTTTGCAGGTGCAATTTTTACTGAAACGTCGTCTTGTGATGAATCACCAACACTAGAATCACTTTTAAAAACTTGTTTACTTTTCGATTTAAAAAATGAAGTTGGTGAGTCAGTAAAAATTCTGCCTGATTCATCAGTTATTGTGGCAGTTTTTCCAGAAAACATTCTTTTGGCAGTTACAGGACAATCTTGGGCCATATGTCCCTTTCGGCGACATTGGTAGCACAAACGATATGATCGTTTAGAGTGTAGCTTGTCCTGAACTGGATGACATGTAGACGGGAACTCAGTATCATCAGAAATATCATCAAAAACTTGAAATTGATTAGAATGTACCCATTTAGATGTAGGACTTTGAGGTGTAGCATTAGAACCAGATGAAGAAGATTCTTTTAGAAAACTTTCAGACGAAAACTTCTTCTTTTGCTTTCCCCAAAATCCCTTCTCTATGGTAGAAATAAACACCTAGGCCAGATGATAAATTTCATCTAAATTTGTATCCTTCTTTTCCTTCTTAACCTTCTTTGACATGTTCTTCTCCTTTTCCTTCTCAAATTGCATACCCGGACTTCCCAAACCTGAACCTTTGTAGCCTGGTAACTTTGTCAGATCAACTTGAGAACCCGAGGACCCAGCTTTAGCCGCTTGATTAAATGAAGCTCTGATATCTTTTAATTTGTTAGCTTCAACCAACTTTGCAGCAACAGCTTCTTCATGCAATTTCTTTTCATCTTTCTCAATCTTTTCACCAGTAGAAATAAACCCTCTTCTGACATAAATCCACAAGAAACAAATGATGGTGGTGTTTTATCAACCAAACATTCCTCCTTTTCTATCACCTTCTTTGATTTCTTTGATAGCTTTAAGTCATAATTTTCAGCAGCTAATTCAGAATAATCCTGCTTTGTATTTGAAGGACTCAAATCAACAATAGCTTCCGTTTGAATCACTGGATGTGGTATTTGATTAAAATCATCGCCTCCAAACACTTTCTTAAAATTATCATCCTGACACAAATAACTTGCAAAAGAATGAGAATTCTTCAAATTATGCAATTGACGATTGAGATCTAAGATTTCAAGCTTCAAATCTGCTATTGTCTTTTGAGCTTCAGCAACAATCTTTTCTGACTGAATCAATTTCTCAGATGTGCTGTTAACTAAAGACTTTTCTCTTCGCATACCATCATGAGCAGCAAGCACTTATTTTCTAATTTTCTCCATTCTTTCTTTATAGATCTCAACATTTTTGGTTAACAAAATCTTGTCCTTTTTCAGAGTAGTGATCTTATCTTGCAATTCAGACTGCACAATTTGATATTGAGTTCTTTCAGCAGTAACCACATCTAAATCTTTTTGAAGTTCAACATTAGATGTTTTAAGTGCTTCAACTCTTGCTGTAGATTTTTGGAATAGATTTTCAAAATCTTCACTCACATCTTTAGCTTGAGACTTATATTCTTCAACCTCCTTGACCAACTTTTCATTAGCATAAGTTAACTTGACAATTTTTGTCATGAACTCATCATTCTCATGTTGAAGTTGGGCCTTTTGGTGATCATTCTGAATACAACCTTCTGACAATTTTTGTTGAAGATCGGCTAATTCTTCCAATAACACACTCTTTTCTTTGAGTAGCTTCTCATTTGCTTTGCAAATTTCATCAAATTCTTGACATTTCTTGACATAATCTGCCAACTCCTCATATTTTCTCTTGATTTCAACAATTTGATTTTCACTTTCCTTCAACAAATTTTGAATTCGAATATCCTTTTGTGAACAAAATTCACACACTGATTCATAACCACTCACTTCTGTCTCAGAATCACTTGAGTCCACTTGCACAGTAGCCATTAACGCATAATTTTCTGGCGAGTGTACCAAAAATGCGGATTCATCCAGAAAATATTTAGCCCAATCATAACCTTCATCAGTTTGAGATATCATAGCTTTAACTTCTTTATCTTGAACATTCGTATCAGAAGTACCCTTGTGAGATGATGATTTAGGACAATCCCGAGCAAAATGTCCATATTTGTCACATTTAAAACATTTAATCGTTCGTTTATCCAAACCAAGCTTTCCTCCTTGAAGAATAGATGTCTTGCCATGTTCTTCATGAATCTCCTTCCTCTCTCCACTACCATAGCAAACTGCCATTCCAGATCGAGTTTAGTCAATTGATCTTCATCCAGATGATCTAAATCTTCTCCAAACAAAATAGATTGACCGATTTGACTAAAAACCGATCCAGACGAAGATGATATGAAAGCAGATAACAAAGCAACTAGATCTTCGGTTGCTTGAGCAGGAGTAGACTTAGTTGATGATCTATCAGGAATCGTAAAACTGCAACCTGAAGAATAACCAGAACGTTCAGACTTTCCATCTAGAAAAGCTGTTAATGGTGGATTAACACTTGAATCAGAATGTGATTTTGATTTAGCATTTACAGTGGCTGAATTATCTCCATAATACAATTCTGGATTCTGATTGAGAGCAGGTGCAGATCTTTTCACCCTCATTTCTAACTCACGAGCTTGCAACTTTCCAGTTAATTTATGAAAAGACCATTTAGAATAGTCATTATCATGTGTCAGTAACAAAACATAATTCTCCCAGCTATTCGACAACGCCTCCAAAAACTTTTTCTTTCAAATCCTCATCATCTTTGGTAACTTTGAGTTCTCCAAGTTCACTAACAAGATGTGAAAATCTAGAAACCAGATCTGAAATACTTTCTTTTTGGCAATGCTGAAAGGTTGTCGAATTCTTTTAACAAAACTTTCTTTAGACTTTTCTTATACTGATCGTTTCCTGCACATCTATCTTCTAATGCATCCCACAAAGTTTTAGAAGTTGTGCAAGTTTTAAACTGATGCAAAAGTTCTCTTGGTAGTGCTATAGTGAGATTTCCATACGTTTTCTTTTCTCGTGCATAAGATTTCCGCTCACCTTCATCCAGATCACTTCGCATGACCGGTTCTCCATTTTTCTTAGGATACTTGTATTCTTGTTCAATTGGTATCCAAAGATCAACATCAAGTTCATTGAGATATGCTTCAAATCGTTGCTTCCAATTAAGATAATCTTCCAACTGAAGCAGCTTAGGAACTTTCTGATTTGTTCCTATCTCGTTATCATAGTTCAACATGGCTTGCATTGATGATTGAACAGTTGAAAACGCTTGATAATCGCTCATTTTGAAGTTATGATACCGATTGCAAAAAATTCAAACTCAAAAACGAAGATCTTCCAAGCGGATTTTGGGGGTCAAACCAGATGGTACAGCTAGATCTCGTCGAGACGGTCGTTTTGGCTGATAATAGCTCTCGTAACTCTTAATGGTTCTCAAGTTACGTCAGTTTTAGTAACGACTACTTTTCTGCCAGCGGACCAGTAGCGGACCAGAATTACCAACATACCAGATTGACTAGCGTACCAGCAACGGACCAAATCAGACCAGCAGACCAGAATGCTCAGCGTACCAGTTTGGTACGGCGTAACTGCCAGCGGACCAAACTTGAAGATTGCCTAGCGTACCAAATTCCAGTGGACCAGAAACTGATGAATATTGCCTTGCGTACCAGCAGCGTACAAACGGCGTACCAGCAGTTCTTCGAGCGTACCAACGACGTATCACGCTGAAATCGACAGATTTTTCAAATTTTCTGACTTTTGGTACTGGAATTTGATTAAGTGAGGTGCGAAAACTCTCTAGGAACACTCAAAAATCATTTTTAACCTTGAAAACAATGGGAATTGGAAGAATAGATGAAAAACGAAGAAAACATAAACTTTCTCTCTCTAAAACTCGAAAATGAACCAAATCACAGCAGTAGAGCAACCTGGATTGCTCTGATACCAATTGTAAAACCATGGAGGGATCTTACTGCTGCATGATTCGGTAAATCGAGAACAAATATGATGTAAATAAAGCTTTGCTTTATTGATTCACAAAGCGAGATACACAAAGTCTAGAGAGAGAGAGAGAACACACTCAGTTACACACACTTAAGAGTATAGAATGACAGAACTGGTTCTAACTCTCTTTAACACGAACTATTTATAGGTGCAACATATTAACCTACGTACCAATTGGTCCGGCGTACCATTTGGTACTGCCACCAATATGTTGCCACTAGGACTCACAAAAATGCTCTAACCTAGATACAATACACGAGACATAAGGTAGCATAGGAAAATGCTCTAACACTTCTATTGAGATGATGCTTATTATCTCCGTATTCACCCCTTCTCCCCCCTAAAAAGGGGTACATTTTAAGGGGGGGGGGGGGGGGCAACCGTCATGCACAAAACTCTCACAAACACATACAAACACATTGAAAACTTCTCAAGTTAACCTGGCCAATATGTACAATCACCAATAAAATTTAAAGACTCACACACGAAAGATTAAAAATTAAACAAACATGCACCAATTCAAACATAGAAAGGTCTATAAGGGATCAAACCGTCTTAGTCTGAACTGAGAAACCCTTGTCAGCATCCGTTGCTCAAACACGTCTAGGTGATTACTAGTATATTGATCCACTTAAACTCACGTTCCTTGTCTTTACTCAGGTTGATTGTCACTTTATTATATTTTTGATGCATTAATTATGAACATATGTCGGTCACACACAAATCCTAGGTAAATTAAACATGCAGTCTATCAAGTACGCGGTCCGAAATCTACCGACATGATATCAAAGATCAATGACGAGTGCGGAATCTAAGTGATTGATTGATTCAAGAACAACGATGAAATCATAAATAGATAAACACGAACTAAAACGAAGTCACCTTAGATAAACAATGCACACGATTACAATCACCAATCATCTAGTACACCTCCGTCATTCACAAAACCGAATTCCCTTGGATGATCTCCCTAGTTCATGAAAATACTCTCTCCAAGTGGCCAACCCCTATTTCGAAATCCTACATGTGTTTATGTCACACCCTGGCCCTTGGGAGGCCGAGATAGCCAAGATTGTATCCGTTTGAAAGCACAAAATAATACATTTCTATTAAAATTTCAAAGTACTTGTTACAATTTCGGGAAAGTACTATTGTCTTCATGCGCACGCGAGCGAATCTACTTCATTGGTCTTTTATTGCAACTTATCCAAGTTAGGTACCTGATATATACTCAAAAAGGATTTGTGTCAACTAGAAAGTTGAGTGAGTTCACATTGTTAGTGAAAGTAATCGTTGTACGAAAATGAGTTTTGTTTAGATTTTTCAAAAAGGTTTAGTTTTACCGAAAAAGAGTACTTATGTTTGGTAAAAATTATGAAAGTCGTTCTGTTTGCCAAAATTATGGTTTTACCGTGCATAGTTCAAAATATAAGTTTTTCCCATATGTCGTCACAATAGAATTCAAATAGATGGCCCGTCGACCATGGGATGGTATAGTTTCAAAAAAAAAATATAGTTCCACAATCAACAATTCTCTATCCGTCGTAGTCATACCCGATAGTTATTAATTGAATCAAAGTTGATTTAATTAATATGAAGCTTGACTTGCTCGAAAAGATCTTTCGTTGACTTTTACATTGATTGTTGACCCGAACGGTTGACTTTTCAAGAAAACGTCTTCGGTCTAAGCTTGCAAGCCTCGATCATCATAACCCGCGTCTCTGAATCATTTCACAGTGGATTCTTCAGTCGAATGCTTTGGTAAACAGATTTGATGGTGTCAATCACTTAGATTTTAGTTCCAAATATTCCGCCTTGACTGATGCTTTTAAATCTGTTCAACTGCTGAAGAATCGCTCTGTCATACATCTCTAATGAGAAACTGATAAACCCGAGACAATCTATCATAGAAATTCCCCCTCTGAATAAGCTTCTTCTGTTCTCGTTTCTCTAGTTGAGAGCCAAGTGTTCTGCTCACTCGGTTCACATGCCGGGTATAATACTAAGAATGCCTAAATTCGGAGTCCAAACTGCAACAAACCGAATCAGATAAACCAATCAAACACAAAAATGCCCCAACTCCAGATAATCGACCCGATAATCCAAATCGATAATAATTTCCCTATTTCTCTAAATCTCTCCAAAAACATCCAGTGGAAGCGTAAAAACCAGATGCAGAGAGTCGAACTGTTCCGCTCGGTTTCCTAGAGAAACCGAAACAAAAATCCTGAAATCGGACAATCTCGCGAAAATGCGGATGCTGACAGTTGTGTAAGATTCATGAATACTGCACTTATTCCGTGTGACTAGGTTGGAAGCAATACATAAAGTTCGATGTGAGTGATGGGTGAAAAACGTCACAAAAAACGTCACTTAAATCGAGAAAATGTGCTAAATCGGAGAAAAACTAAGACCCTGAGAGTAAAAATAATCATAACCGGAGTCTTCAAAATTTTGGGTGAAGAAAAACGAGCCCGGAAAAATATTCCGTGAAGATTCATGAGACATATTGGTGAAAACGGCGCGATCTGAAAAATTCCATCAATTTTCTTTAAGTAACGGCCCTTCGAAAGATTTAACAGACAAATTCCAATAACTTAACTGAGATTCCAGTTAATCCGGTAAAATGACATCCGCACTGCATCAGCTAAAAATAAAACTGTGAGACATAACGAGAAAAGCTGAATAATTAATCGGATATTGAAGCTGACCCGTCAGTGGTCAAGAGCTACCGTACGTGTCACGTCAATAAATGAGAACCCCAATAAATAAACGAAATAAATCCACGACCACTAAAAATTTTTCAAAATTCCCTTTGGGCGTTATTTCATAAGTCTCGGTAAAACTGATAAGAAAAACTCCGCAATTAACAAAAAATACTGAAAATAGTAATTAGTGGAATTAAATCCCTTTAGAAAATCATAATCCATGTGTTTTGAAGTTAACTAATCAGAATAGAGGCTTAAACATGATCGAACGGTTGGAATTGGGCTGATCCAAAGGCTGAGGGGTGCGATCCGTGTGAAGGATCCTTAGCCAATCAGAGGAGCACCAGCTAATGCATCCAATGGTTTCGAAAAAAGCCATCTAACGGCTGTAGGGGTACAGATCCGTGTGAACTGGGTTGCGCCAATCAGAGGAAGACAACCAAGGCAGCCTTGAATGGTAATCTTGGACAGCTGTGACCCATAGTCTTCTCTTCCACTTATCAAAGGTCGATAACCAATTAGGTTTGTCTCTAGATACGGACATAGGAGAGATAAGATCATTCTCAACTGACTAATCAATGCCCACCACGTCATCAGCCACCCCAATAATTCGTCTACAACCCCCGTAACCATAATAATCATCGGGAATTCCAGGAACCCGTCGGAAATCATCGTTTAGCCACCTACAGACCAGCAATCTTGACGGAAATTGTATCACCATGACCCAAACATCATCCCAAACATCACCTCCAAAGGCAACAGGACCACCATGCGATATATGCTTAATATCATACAGCAGATCCTTGTTCTCCAACATATGCCTGGAACAACCACTATCTAAGTACCATGTAGTAACAACATTTTGGACCAGTCCCTGGATATGAAAAAGAAAATGATTAGTTAAGATGATGGACCTTGGCCAGATTGACCTGACCATATTAGAATAGGTCTAGGAGCAGCCATCCGCATTTACTATTGAACACTTGGCCTAAAGGTACTGACATGCCCTCCCAATCCACGTGGAACATATGGTGCTTAGTTGGGAATATATTGTTGATTCGGATAAGACTGTTGAAACATCGTGTCTACCCTTTGATCCAGATAGTCTTCACCATAATTGCCATAATACATCGGGGCCAATTGGTTGCTCTGCGGTGTCACTTGCTGCTATTGGTAGAAGTGAACAGGAGGCACATGGGAGTTCCATATGCAGAGTAATTGTTTTTGTAGACACAAACCCTGGCATTGTGGTGTGGATTTCCACATACAAGACATCCCGGTGTCTCAACTGGAACACTTTGAGTAGCAACAGATGGTTGAGTAGCAACAGGTGGAGCAGTAGGTTGAGGTTCATTTGATGTAGTACTCTCAGCTTTCTTAGTTTTAGGTGTTGCCTTCTTCTTTCTCCTTTTGAACTGTTTCTTCTTCTCGGGGGTGGGAACATTTTCAGGAGCTTTTGTAGCATCAACAGTTGGCTCGACCACTGGAGGCTGGCTTTCAACACTCGGTTGAGTAGTTAAGACTAGTTCATTTTGAGACTTTTTCTTAGGATTACCTGTCTTGACCAAACCACAGTGGAATTTCCTGCCTCATTGGGAGTTAGGTTGACATAAGCTTCCTTTTGCTTAAGAAAAAAAGGTATAGAAGATGCTTATGCAGTTATCGTTGGAGCAGTTTTCGACACCTTTTGAATTGTGATCACCTTACCATAGGTGATCATAAGACCGACTTGTATGTGCATGACAGTCTTACCATGTTTCAAAGCCATTTCCGCAAATGCACGATTAAAAGAATCGTCATTGACATCTTGCTGAACAACGAGTTCCTCACCAGTAACTTTCTTTTTAGGCTTACGCTTCCGAATGGTTTTGGATCTTTTAGGAGCCTCATTTGTTTTAAAAACATCAAAGTTTCCGTTAGACAAAAATGACTGACCATCAGTGGCATTTTGAGTGCACAGATTAAGAAACTCGTTAGCAGCTTTTTGCACACAAGACTCAGAAATACTTGTGTCAACAGAATTCAAAGATATGGCATGAAAATCACCAAATTTGAGTGTATCATCAACCGGTGGAAGACCAGAGCCAGTTTCAGTGTTAGCCAGTTGGGCTTCCATTGATTGGATATCAGAGGCATTCAGAATCAAACTCAGGTCGATGAACTTAATGTGGCTTTTTAAATTGATTTTGGAAAACTTAGGGACCAAATAATAGTTATGGTTGAGTGGATGCTCAGCTTCACTATCATCTATCTCCCGGGTTAGACCTAAACCAGGTCTAAGCCGAGCCATTATGTCCTTAGCGACCGCGTTACCCAAAGTTGCAGGATTTAGTTTCATTAAATCAATGGTTTCTCGAGCTTCAGCATAGCTATTTCTCAGAGAAGTTATTTTGTTTAAAAGATCTGCAACTTGGATTTTTAAGTTTGACTCAGTATGCTTCATGACCTCATTGTCATCTTGAAGGGATTTAATCTTTACCCGAAAATCCTTCTCATTTGCTTTGAGTTGCTGAACGCGACTCTCACTCTCTGCCGCCTTGGCATGCAATTCAAGGTTGTATGTGTGATAGCGAGCGACAGTCTCAAGGCATTTGTCAGAACATAAATGTGATTTTACATCATCTAGAATGGTTCCTCTCTGAAGTTCAAGGAGCCGCTTTCTAGCCTCCATTTCAACATTTGAAGGACTCACAGCAGTAGCATTTCCAACAGCAGGTAAGGATTCTTCATGTATTTCATCAACTCCAGCCATTAGACAAAAATTTATAGGAAAAAGAGGGTCAAATTTAGTAAACTCAGTATTCTCTTCTCCATTAGAATTGACCATGAGTGCATAGTCTGATTGGGTTGAAGGTTGAGATTTCGACGAAGATGTCCAGCTGTAATTACCACCTTCAAGTGAGACTAATGCTTTGCCGTTGTTATCAAACTCTTTGAGCAGGTTAAGAGTTGGATGTTCCACGATGAGAGACATTAGCATTTGCATTCTGTGGCTTCTGATATGATGAGCTGCTCTGTTTCTGGTAGGACTAGTTACCATTGCCACCTTGTTTTTGATATGTCTGATTAGTTCCACCGGAGTTGAGAGGAACATTCTAAGTTCTAGTCTTGGGACATTGTTGGAACTTATTGGTTGGTGGCAACTCAAACAGTCCTGGAGATCAGTTGCTCTTGCAGATATGAAGACAAACCATGAAGACCTTTGTTTATTTTGTTTACATTTTAGTTCATTAATTTGTTACTTCGACTTTGTTTTGTATGATTAACTTATGTACTTTGTACTTGTATGGTTTGTCTATCTTTATCAAAGGTCTGGTTTGCTTCTTGTTTGTTTAGATTGTCTTTGAAATTAGTTTGGTTGTTTACTTAGTTCATACTTGATCTTGTTTTGGTTAAGTAACTCTGATCGATCAGCTTATGTGCTTGAACACCAGGGTATACTACCATACGATCAGCTTGATTGTCCTGAACGACCATGTTTGTTCTATACGATCAGTTTTACCATAGATGACCAGAAAAGTGTTCTTAATGACCAGCTAGTTACTCTGGATGATCAGTCACTGCTCCTAACGACTAGCACTTGCTCTATACGACCAACATCTAGTCAGATATACTGAATGACCAGCTTAATGTGCGGTACGATTAGCTCTAATCTTGGATGATCAGCTTCTGACACTTAGATAATTTAGCATATTTTTATGATTATTCCTCTTGTAACCAGTGCTCCTCAGGTCGTATAAATACTCTTATGATGAAACCCTAGGATCAAGCGAGTCACATCAACCTGAGGAACACTGTGTGTTTGTGTGTGTGTTCTTGGTGTGTTCTTGAGTTTCAGAAATCATCATTGAGCTTGCAATGATGCAGATTCAACCATGATTGATCATCACACATGATTTCCGCACTTGTGTCATGAATCGAATGCGATTAACTGGCTTAAATCGGTCCTGACAATTGGTATCAGAGCCAAATCTTCAAGTTTTTGAGGTTTTTCTCAAAAATGAAGAAATTCTCATTTGAGTTATCAATCATGGATATTTTCCTTGATCTTTGAGTTGATTCTTGGTAGAAATCACTCAAGGAACACATTGCTATGCTTATATTTCTATAAAAACTCAGTTTTATGGGTTGATGTTGAGATTTAGTGATGAACAGGGTAACGCTTTTCGTCACCTGTTCTTGAGCCAATTTGTTTTTTTAAAATTTGTTTTTGTGTTTAATCTTCATTAAAATTGATGAGTGGCGAGTATTAAACACTCAAAACCGAATTGTTTGCTTCATATTTCACTCAAAAACATCAAGTTTTCAAGAATCTAGAGGCTAAATACGTGATTTTTGGTGTTCTTGACAAAAATTTACTATTTCATCAGATTAGGGCATCTAGAGTGGTTTTTGTTGTTTGTGTTAGTTGTATCTTTAGATCCTACATGAATTTCGAAACTATTGATGCCCTTAAACACTGATTTCATTTGTAAGATCCCACATTGGTGGGGAGGAGAACTGAGAATTGCTTTATATAGGATGTGGATACCTCCCCCACCAAGACGCGTTTTAAATCTGTGAGGGGCGGATGCCTGAGGGCATGCCGGCTGCCAAAGCGGACAATATCTTGGTTGCGACGGGCCTGGTCTGTAATACTTGTAACACCCGCATCCCAGGATATGCACTAGGGAGTGTTACACATCGAATAACATAAATGCACATGGCACTAATCAAAGTGTACAGCGAAAGTCTTTAACTTTATTGATAACAAAAGTTATAGAATCTACAAAGAACTTAATACAATATCTAAGTTCTATTTGAAACTAGAGGTCTATGTCTTCGTCCAACCAAAATTTAGACTTCTATACTAGCTTCTTCATCGTCCCATCCATGTCTAGCTATCTGCTACTACATGGTACCTAAGATGTACGTCCAAAAGAAATAGACAACATTTGGGGCTCAACATATTGCTGGTGAGTTTCATAAATGTAGCAGTTCATATGTAATTAAATTTTGACTACAACATCATATAAACATGTATATCCATGGCAGGGATCACAGAATCAGGATCGGGAATGATCGTCCAAGCAACTAGGTCTATCTGTATGCATACTACCTATTTTTACATGTCACATGGGCCCTCTTCCAAGATCGTATCTAACCCTTCAGGCCTTAACATTTACAGATACTAATGGCAGTCAAATATAAACTTAATTACAGAACAACACATCCCGTTTCATAAAAAGTAATTGGTCTAGTGAGAGAGTGACTCACCTTTGTCTTTACTCGAATGATCTCAAGAAAAATCTTCACTAAAAGCCTCGATCCAAACCTAATCGTGTATCGGGTTGCATTAATGCAAGGCTTTATATCATAAACATCTTCTATGTTCTATAATCCTAAAACTATATATTCTTTGAGGTTAAAATGACCAAAATGCCCTTTATAGGCAATATAACTTTTCTAATGATAATACATACCTAATAAAGCTTGACTGTAGAAAATTAGCTTCTAAGACCTCCTGGATCAACCGATTTCAAGCTATGAACGTTCTTGAGAGTTTTTAGGGTTTTTTTTCTAAGCTTTGGTTTGTGAATTAGCAAGTGAATCCGATGAACTAAGGCTCCTATTTATAGTATAAGGTGTTAAATATGGTCTAGACATGTCCCATGGTGACTAAGGATAAAATTTGATGAATCATAAGAAGTAATCATTCCAATGAATGATATTGAGACACATAAGTATGTGACTAGGATAGATTTTGATGAGTCATAGGAAGTAATCATTCAAATGAATGATATTGAGACACATAAGTATGTGACTAGGATAAAATTTGATGAGTCATAAGAATTAATCATTCAAATGAATTATATTGAGACACATAGATATTTAGATATTTTAGGATATTGTGGTGTATTTCTACCCTTTATACTTTCATATATCTTTCATTTTAAGCCCCCAAACCTATTAGGATGTATTCCTAATTATTTCTAACTCTCGAGATACATCAAATGAGGATTCTAATCACGTATATCATCATGTATTTATCCAATACTTATCTTTGCAAGTACGTATTCACATATATCCTTATGCATATATACATATAACTCATATATAATATATATAACACATAAATATGTATTCCTAATATTCTAACTTGTTAGACACGTAGAATATGCATAGTACTTGTATTAACTAACAATTACGCAATTACCTAAATCTTGGGATGTTACAACACTCCCTACTTAAAAGGATTTCGTCCTCGAAATTTGAATATCACTTAAATAGGTGAGGGTATTTTGTTTTCATTTCGTCAGTTTATTCCCACGTTTGCTCAGGTCCTTTCTGACCTTTCCATTATACCAATACTAGTGGGATAACCTTCTTTCTTAATTTCTTTTCCTGGGTTTGGAGAATCTTTATTGGCTATTAAGAAAAACCTTAGCTTATCATTGACTTGTATATCATCCAATGACACTACTTGAGTTGGGTCGGCTAAACATTTGCGGAGATGTAATACATGAAATGTATTGTGAATGTTTCCCAACTTCTTTGGTAATTACAATGTATAAGCAACAGATCCAACCTTCGTGATGTTTTTATACGGTCCGATATATCTTGGACTTAACTTTCCATGTTTGATAAATTTAATAATACTTCTCCATGGTGAAACTTTTAACATCACGAAGTCTCCAACTTGGAACTCCAAAGGCCTCCTTATTTGATCAACATAACTCTTGTCGATCTTGGGCGGCTTTTAATTTTTCTCGTATCTATTGGATTCTATTAGTTTGTAGAACACTAATACGATCTTGCTAGTGCATGATTACAATCGGTTTTGAACACAACGAGGTAAATAAACTTCTTTGTATTAATCACAGCTCGTAACAGAGAGAACACAGAGTTTACAGGTTTACACCAGTGAAAACACACAGTTAAGAACGCTCAAACCTTACAACTAGTTCTCTCAACAAGCTAAAACCTTTAAATAGGCTACTGGTCAGCGGATCAACTAACCAGCGTATCAGGTGGTCCGGCGTACCACCTGATCCGCCACTGATCCGCTAGAACCAGGAAACCTAGTATTACAATATACATACACAAAAGACCAAGACCTAGCACTAGACAACTATATATGCATCTACAAACTCCCCTTGTCTTGTGCTAGTATTCAGAAGCCTTTGACTCTGTCTTCTTCCAATCCCTTCTTCTGTTATTTCCCGCATGTATTCCACCATCAAAGCAAACATTTATAACCTTCTCAAATTGCATAGCTTGATCATAACACTCAGGTTTGTAAAGAATCTTGTTAGAATGCAGCTTCTCAATATCATTCTTCGACAGATTTATCAATGACATTGGGTCGTAGATTCTCACAACCTTGTTATCTTCTTTAACTACTATTACTGCTTCTCCAGAAACTTCATCATAGTACCACCATCTCAAAGTTTTGATGAAATCCTGTTCAAGCCGTTTCAAAGGTATCTTCTTAATCTGAACTGGCTTTTTATACTTCAAAATTACCATTGGTCTGCCTGTGATTGGATGAATATCCGTTGGATGATCAGAGTAAGTCGGTCTTTGAGGAGTCAAAAACCTAAACCTTCCTTGACATTCTTCAATTAGCTTCTCTTTAAACACAGCAGCCAAAAGATTTTCTCCATGATTCAAAAACGGACTTCTAGACAAGTCCCTCACATCACAAACAGGTAAAGTGTTGAATCTTGAAGCATTCTTCAAATATAAAATCCCAAACTCCTTTTTGATAGCATAGCATTTGAGTTCAGAATCATACATCCAGCTAATAATTTTTCCAGAAGCTTGTCTGCCTTTTCTGTCAAAATACCTTTTCTGATCAACAATCTTTGAAGATTTTTCAACATGAACTGGAAGCTTCTTTTCCCTTTGCTCTTTTAGCCATGCTTCAAATAACAACTTCTTTTCCTCTTCTTCAGTCAAATCAACATTCTCAGATGCCTCAGGTTGTGTTGATTGTTTCTCTGATTCAACCTTTTCTTCACTATCTTTACCAAAGAAATCAAAACCCTCAGAATAATCATTATCAGAAAAATTTCCATACATCTTTGGATCATTTGGATACTCTTCAGCCGTCATGTCTTCTACTTCCACATGCTCATCTTCATACACAACTTCTTCTTCTGAATCATCCTCCTTGTATGGATCAGCAACTGGCACCTTGTCAACATCATCAACATTCAAAGCAAATATGGCAGCCAGCTGTTCCTTGGTATACGGATTAACAAACTCCCCTTCTTTTATTTCCACTCTTGATATCGGAGTTACATCATACACTTCCTTATCTGTAGACTCCCCCTGAGATGTTGTGGCTGTACCAGCAGCAGCAGATGATGTTCCTGCTGCATCAGTACCAGTACCAGCACCACCAACACCACTATCTGGATTATCAGGGTCATCATTCAAAAATTTCATGACATCCTCTTCTTCTCTGCAACTTTCCTCAGGATTGGGGCTTTTCTCCCCCTGAGCAGATAAAGCAGTTAGCATCTGTTTAAGCTGCTCACCCATAGTAAGAGACAATTGCTTCAGCTCAGCAATTTCCCGATCCTTTGCTTCATCCTGAGCTTTCAATCTAGCAAGTTCCCGTGTATGAGACTGATCTATGGCTACTAACTCTTTACATAAATTCCGTAACCCAGAAATTTCTTCAGCTTGCAACTTGTTAGTATGCTCTACTTTTTCAAATCTGGCTTGAAACAACGCAAGCTTCAAATCAGTAGCAGAAATTGTTGAAGTAGTTGAAGGAGCAGATGTGGAAGCAGAACCAGTAGCAGACGGTCTCTTAATAGTCAACTTTCTGACCGGTGGTTGTTTTGAACTTTGAACATCTGCAGCTTTGGTGGTTGGTTGAATTGGGATTGAAGATGGAGTAGTCACCTTTTGCTTCTTACTTGGTGGACTTTGCCCAGACTTTCTGGCATCAGCAAGAAAAGAACCTTGCTTCACTCCTTTATATCCAACAGCCATACGCTTCATACGCCTGCCAGGAACAACCGCAGGAGCTTTGCCTCTGTCGGCAGCTGATTTTCTAACAGACTCCTCCAAACTAGGAGAATAAGCAGGATCACTTCTGTCCTCAGTCTGTTTGGTTCTATCTTCATACTTAGAAGCATCCAAGTTTCTGGACTTCAAATATTCAATATGCTGCTTTGAACCTTTTCTCACAGAGACATTTCTGGCATTTATAGTAATCGACGTGTAACTACCAGAATCGGACTCTGTCTCAGACGAACTACCATCATCATCACTCATCACATCATCATCCGGAACATTCACCGGTTCAGGATCATTTACAGTTTCAGAAGTAACTTGCTCGGGATTCTGTTGTTGCTGAACAGGTTCTTGAACTATAGGTTGTTGTAAAACAGGTTCTTGCACAATTGGTCCTTGATGTGCTGGTTGCTCAACTTCATCATCATCTACAAACTCAGTTGGAAATCCATTATCATCATAATGTAATTCATCATCAGAACTATCTGAATGTTTAGCAGCACCATTATCTAGAGCTACATAATCAGGATTCACAAGATGACCAATTAAACGCTTGTTTTGTGGAGCACCTGCGTTTCCTTTTCTCTTGTAATACACTGGAATCTTTCCAACAGCCACTCTGTTCATGTGCTTCATGTCTATAATTGCAGCAGCATTCTTTGGAAGATTCGGATGCATATCATTCAGAATCATCTGTATAAACCTTGGATACATGATACTTCGCACTTGTTTCACCAAGATATTTTCTCTCATGTAGTTAAAAATCTATCCAGAGAAATTGAATTCTCTATTTAGCACCAACGCACAGAAGAAAGATAACACCCTCAGATGAAACTCTTCCTGACCCCTTGTTCTATTTCCAAAACACTTAATATTAACATGCATCAAATATTTGTATGGAGGACTCAGATTAGCTTTAAGATACCATGGAACATACAATTGTCCATCGTACTTTATCCTTCTTAAAAGAGCTATCAAATCTGCTTCAGGAAATTCAGTTGGGTAATCAGCTTGATCATTTAATCGTAAAACTCTTCGCACGTCAGCTTCAGAGATAACCACATCAGTTTCTAGTATCTTTGCACGAATTACTGATGGTGTCACCGAGCAATCCACTTGCGCTGAATTCCAGAACATTACCAACAAATCTTTATAAGGCGGACATTCATGAGTGGCAGCAAAGAATATCCTTGATCGTCTGACGAACTCAAAAATGTTCAAAAATTGTGGCTTCCACTTTTCTGCAGCATCTAGGAAAGCACAAACATTGTGTTCTCCAATCGATTTAAAATCTGCCATTGCTGTACATATTATCAAAACAAAACATCATTAAAATCAGTCAATCTAATCATAATTCTCAATGACAAACTCTGATGTTAAGTAAATCACTCAAACGAATAACTTTTTGAAAAATTTTATGAGCGGATCAAACCACGGATCAAATTTGTGCATCCGGATCATCTGGTCCGGCGGATCAGTTGCGGATCACTTTACCATGCGGATCACTTGATCTGGTGGATCAGATTCGTTGACTGCGGATCAGTTTGATCAAACGGATCACCTCCGGATCAGTTTGAATATTTTGATCAAATGTGGTCCGGCGGATCAGTTGATCCGGCGGACGATCAGTTTATCGAACAGTCATTTTGAATTTCATGCAATTTTGAAGTGTTTGTTTTGGAATCAAAGACCAAGGGTTCATTCTAGAGTATAATGCGACTCTAACAATGTGTTTTATACACATGAACATTGAGTAAAACCTGTTAAACACATCGAGTATATTTTTCTTAAAAACCGAAACTTAAATCTCAATTTTAAAACAAATTAGACAACCATTGCAGAAATCAAGACCATGAATCTGTGCGTATTCAGTCCACCTACCTGTAGCAACAAAAATTTCGAGCAGCACTTCGTTATCGGATGAGAAATCAAGAAAATACGGATGAGAGGATTTGGGGTTTTTCTGTGTTGAATGTATGTGATCCGCGAGTTATGAACTCTCGCGGATCAAATTCTCTATCTATACCCAATGTGGTCCGTTGGCGGATCAGTTGATCCGCCGGATCAGAAAATGACCACTTTGCCCTTGAACATCAAATTTCTCATTTTTCATTAAAAAAAACGTTCAATTTCTTCAATTTCAAACATGATGAACTGATTTAGCATCGATTGTGCTTCATTTTAAACAAAAATTTTATCACTAGATTCAGTTGAACAAAAATAAACCAGAAAGAAAATCTTTTTGATTTTTATCAAATTTATATCAAAACACACTAAAATCTTTTTGACTTTTCGAACTTATGCTAAAACACACCTAAAATCTTTATGGATTTTCTAAAATAAGCAAAAACAACAAACCAACAGAAATCAGGAAATCAAAATGCAATAAGTTATATTTTTGTGAGAAAGATCACAACGTGAGATCATATCAGACATAACGCATCATACACACTTCAATTTCAAAATACTAAGCATGCAAGCCAAGTTGTCTGAGAATACAACCATTTGGTTTATTTCAGCTAAAGCAAGTCATATTTATAGCTTTCTGATATGCAATTAAGTGTATTTATCAAGCATTAATAACATGGTACCCACATGATCAGAAATACTGGCAAACTACTTATTTCATTTTTATATTTTCTTTTATTCAAGTCAAGTTACTTGCAGCAGATTTTTCATACTGATAATGTAAACTTGCTTATACAGAACAAATTTTCACAGAGATATCTTGCTCATGATGTTTCTTGCAAAAAGAAATCAGAACCCTAAACAAACAACAATCAGGTCGGCCGGTAGGCACGCAGAGAAAGTCCGATTGTTTAGGAAAATAAGAAATATAAAATAAAGCAGAAGTTGTATAATCCAACAACAATCAGGTCGGTACTCACGTACACGCAGAGAAAGTCCGATGGATTATACGAAACACCAAGAAAATAAAGCAGAACGTCAAACGAACAACAATCAGGTCGATCTTTCGATACGCAGAGAAAGTCCGATCGTTTGACAAAATAAAGAAAATCAAACAAGTTTAAATCTTTCAAAATAAAGCAAGCATACATCAGAACATCTCTTTATTCTGTTTTTGGTATTTTCATCTTTCATTATGCCAGATTTACACAGTATCCATCACAATGTGTAACCACAATTATCAAGCAGGCATTATCTTTATATCATACTCACATATATCAGATTACTTAGCACATTCAATCAAAACAAACAAGTACCTACAACCTTTCTTTCTACTCTATCCATGGCAAATAACGTATGCTGATGTACCATCATTTCTCACGAGGTCGGATCAAAATTTCTCAATTTTAAATTTTTAATTTTTATATGTTTTGGCTTTTTCAATTTTTTTTATGCTTTTTCCTTTTTTTTAAAAAAAAAATACACTATTTTTGTATTTTTCAATTACTCCCCCTAAAAAGCAGAAAAACAAAGTAAACAGCAAAACGAAACAAAAACAAATGATCAACTGAACCAGATCAAATAGCAGTTAAACGAGTAACCCCATTGATTTTCAACAAAAATTGAAAGCGAGCTTTATCAAACGCTTTTGTAAATAAGTCAGCTCTTTGAAAATCAGTGTGAATCTTTTGCAAATCGATCAATTTCTTTTCGTAGCAATCACGAATAAAGTGATATCGGATATCAATGTGCTTAGTTTTAGAATGTTGCACGGGGTTTTTCGTGATAGAGATGGCAGCTGAATTATCAATAAAAATGGGAGTAGTTAGAAATGTCAAACCATAATCACGCAACTGCTGTTGAATCCACAAAACCTGTGAACAGCAACTGGAAGCCGCCACGTACTCAGCCTCCGCAGTCGACGTTGCAACCGAGGTTTGCTTTTTGCACTGCCACGACACGAGTCGTTCTCCCAAAAATTGACACCCGGCGGTTGTAGATTTGAAATTTATCTTGCATCCACCATAATCGGAATCAGAATATGCAGTAAAATCAAACTTATTATCATTAGGATACCAGATACCCAGATCCTGGTTACCCTTCAAATAAGCAAAGATTCTGTCCACTGCCACCATGTGCGAAACCTTCGGAGCAGCTTGATATCTAGCACATAAACACACAACAAACATGATGTCAGGACGAGAAGCAGTTAAATACATTAAAGAACCGATCTTAGCCCTAAACAATGTTGGATCCACTTTGGCACCAGACTCATCTGGTCCAAGACCATGAGAAACCTGTATCGGTGTGCTTGGAATCCGAACATCACCAATCTTAAACCGAGCCAAAATATCAGTAACATATTTCGATTGATGTAAAAAGATGCCTTTGGCCGATTGGTGGACTTGAAGACCTAAAAAGAATCCCATCTCGCCCATTGAACTCATTTCAAATTTCGTTTGCATGACACGTTCAAATTCTTTACACAACGCGTCATTTGTGCTCCCAAATATGATATCATCCACATACACTTGAACCAGTAATAAATCTTTCCCAAACCGCTTCGAAAAGAGTGGGCAATCTACAGTGCCACGACGAAAACCGTTGTCGAGCAAATGTGTAGAAAGCGTCTCATACCAGGCTCTCGGGGCCTGATGGAGACCGTATAACGCTTTGTCGAGTTTATACACACGGTCAGGAAAGTCGGGATCATAAAATCCAGGTGGCTGCATCACGTAAACCTCCTCACGAATCTTCCCGTTGAGAAAAGCACTTTTAACATCCATTTGATATACTTTAAATCCATGAAATGCTGCGAAAGCTAAAAAGATTCGAATAGCTTCAATCCGCGCAACTGGAGCATAGACCTCATTGAAATCAACACCCTCAATTTGAGAAAATCCTTGAACCACTAAACGAGCTTTGTTACGAACAATGATGCCTCGATCATCCTTCTTACACTTGAATACCCATCTAGTACCACATGCTTTCTTAGCATCTTTGGGAAGATCAACCAAATGCCAAACACCCAACTTCTGGAATTGTTGCAACTCCTCCTGCATAGCCTCAACCCAGGAAGAATCTTCCAACGCTTGTTGAACATTGGTCGGCTCAACTTGAGACAAAAAACAAGAATGAAACATATCATTCTGAACACCCGAATCTCGAATTTCAGCAATCAAAGCATCGACATTATCAGATAACTGATGGCGTGTACGCACCCCAGAAGTCAAATCTCCAATAATATTCTCTTGAGGATGAATAGAATTAATTCGGAGATTAGTCGAATCAGGAACCTCAACAATATCATCAAGAGTATTGAGTGTAGCATCTGCATCCTCCGAACTTGACAATTCACCAGGCAATAAAGTATTTGGGACAGACGAACTTGTGCTTGGTAAAGGAATTGGATCAACCAAAGGTATTGATTCTGCTTCATGATATGTATTGTCATCATCATCGGATGAACTCATGGTTTCTAGATCAGAAACAGTCTGACTAGATGAAACAGGACCAGAAACATTTGAAAACTTTGGAATACACGATCCAGAATTAAGCATGGTATGAATGATAATACCAGTCATATCATCAGTAAGCTCATCAGCAGAGTCAGTGTGTGCATCCAAGAAAGAATCAAAGAACGTCTTATAATAAAAAATAGAACCATCAACCGATTTGGGCTTCAGAAAACTATGTCTTCGACAATCCACATGCAAATGGCTCTCAATGGTCTTTGACAGACGGAAAATAGACACGTTTCATTGGATGTTGATAACCAACAAAAATGCCTTCCATAGCCTTAGCTTCAAATTTAGCACCACCTTTGAGAACGGTGCATAAACACCCAAATGGTTCCAGAAAATCTAAATTCGGCTTTCTACCTTTGAGCAAATGGTAACACGTCTTGTTGAACCGCTTAACAATAAGAACTCTATTAAGCACGTGACAAGCAGTATGAACCGCCTCAGACCAGAACTTGATTGGTAGATTTGCATCAGCTAACATAGTTCTTGCGGTTTCTATTAACGTTCGATTCTTTCTCTCAGCCACTCCATTTTGTTGTGGAGTGTATGGAGCACTAAATTCATGAGAAATTCCAAAAGAATCACAAAATGCTTTCATCGATGCGTTCTTGAATTCAGTACCATTGTCGGTACGAATACGACAAATCTTGTGCTTGTACAGATTCTCAAACTTGGACAATAACCGCTGAATAGTTGCTGGAGTTTCATCCTTCGAATGTAATGACGCGACCCAAGAGAAACGCGAAAAATCATCTGTAATTACCAAATAGTAAAAACTTCCATCCACACTTCTAACATTCATAGGACCAAAAAGATCCATATGAAGTAGTTCCAACGGAGTAACAATGGAATTGACACGTTTGTACGGATGAGATTTTTTCTGTTGCTTCCCCTTTTTGCATGAAACGCACACATCATCAATCGAAAAACGATTCTTAGAAACTCCCTCAACCAAATTGTGATTAACCAAATAATTCATCTTGCGGTGGTTAAGATGACCCATACGACGATGCCACAAAATTGACTCTTTTTCAGTGGCTTTGGATATGAAACATGTAGCCGATACTGTAGACGGGGTCTGATTCATATTCAAAACATATAAGTCTCGAAACCGAGGTGCACGCATCACTATCCATTCATCAGGAATTTGAAATCCGGGCTTCAAAAAGATACACTCAGAACTTGTGAACGCAGTAGTATACTGCTTATCACATATTTGTGAGACACTCAGGAGATTGTGCTGCAACTCTTCCACAAATTGAACTTTGTCAAATGTAACTTTGTCATTTCCCATTTTTCCTTCTCCAGTGATTCTACCTCCTTTATGGCCAGCAAAGGTAACTCCCCCACCATTGATTGGTTTAACATCGGTAAGTAAGGAAAGATTACCAGTCATGTGCCTGGATGCTCCACTATCAATAACCCAAAAGTTGTTGACAGCTGGCTTTCGAGCACCCTGCACATAGTAGCAAAAAGTTAGTGAGAATCTGGACCCAAGCATTCAGCTTTGGGTCGACTTGTGTCTTCTGAAAAATCTTCAGTGGCTTTAGAAGTCATTTTAGACAGCCACTTTTGCCTGATTACTGGAACAGATGAATCTGTAGTGACATTGTCTGAAGATGAACCATCAACAGATTTCTTAGTTTTAGAAAATTTTTCTCTTTTGAAAAAATGTTTTGTAACCACATTGCCATCTGTGTGTTTTGGCTTAGAAACATTATCAGATTTCTTTGATTCAGCAGCGGAAGCTCGTTTCTCGGCCAAAACAGGACAACGATTGCGTATGTGACCTTCTGATAACAGTGATAACATCTCCTTCTATCAACAAACATAACAGGAAAATGAGATCCCGAATCAAAGGAACTGTTATCATCAGACATGTGGTGTGCCTCTTTCCTTGGAGCCTTAGCATTAAATCCTTGCGATTTGTGCTTAGGAAGAGGTTTAAACAATGGTTTAACATAACCAAATTGGTTATAAAAACCAAACTCATCAACACCACATTGATCAGCATACCTTTTGGGTTTAACACGATCACGCTTGATTTTATCAAACTGTCCAAACTGTTTTTCATATGACCCAAAATCATCATAAAAGTCATAGTCTTCACAAAAACCATATGTTTCATATTCAAAACTGTTTGTTTTAGCTGAAAATCTTCCATCAGAATTATAAAAATTCTTAGGTGAGTACTGTGACGCTTTTGATTCTGGGAAAATTTTCTGATCATCAGAACTTGACTTAAGTTTCAACAAGGAACCAGTTTTCTCAGTTTTATGTTTAGACACAGATTCTTCGTTTTCATCAACATAAAAAACTTTGGAAATTTTGGTTGGGTCAACACAACATAACGGAAATTCTTCATCTGAAAATATGGTATCACTACCTTTCAGAGAATACCGTTGCACTTTCTTAGAACACTCACCCATCTCAACCTTGCCTTTTTGTTTGACATTTACATTCTCAGACTTAACATTCTTCTTTGCAGGCTGTTGAACTTTCTCAGGTTTCTTCTGATTGACCTTAGAAAGTTCATCAGGATGTCCAAAACCAATACCATTAAACTTTTCTGACTTTGACAATGGTACTGGTATTGAATGAACATCTGGTGTGATGGTGTTGCTCTTAGTCACAGATTCTTTTTCATAAAACAAATTACGACCCTTTGCAAATTTTGAATTTTCAAATTCTTTCATTTTCTTTTCAGTTTCTTTGACCTTCTCAGCAGCTTCTAAAGGTGTAAGATTTACACTTTTAGAAGAGTTTACCATAGAATCATGAGTCTCAGACTATGTGTTAACAACATTGACAGTTTTGGACACATTTTTTTAAAGGCTTCCTCTTATGAGTGCCTTTGGAATTTTCAGATACTCCTGCAGTAAAACTGGAATAATCAAACACAACAGCTGGTTTGACATTCACTTCAGTTGGGCCTTTCCCATGCACAATTGGTGGTGGAACAGAAGTACACCCTGATTATTTTAAGCACATCTTTTAAATTTTCATCTTTGCACAGAAAACTAGCAAAGGAAGATGAATTTTTTAAATTGTCTAATTGCCTCTAAAGATCTAATATTTCAATTTTTAATTCTGAAATTTTAGAATTAGCTTCTGCAAGCTTTTTCTCAGAAAAATATAGTCCTCAGTTTTGTTATTTAATTCAATTTTCGTACTTAGAATCAAAGCATGCTCACTTTTCAATTCTGCCTTAACAGCCTCCCACCTTTGTTTATAGATTGCAACATTTTCTTCTGCCAATGTGTATTTATCATAATACATGACTTTCTCATCAGAAAGTTCTTTCAGTTGATTGGCAGTTGTTGTGAAAAATTCACAAACGTTAGAATGTACCTGAATATCAGCCATGAATGCTTGATGACCCTCAGCAAAGAAATCTTCTCCTGGAAGATCAGAATCATCATCAGATATTACATTCCTCTCCTCGGTGCATAACAATGCTGACTCGTCAGGTTAATCAGCAGCCCAGTCGTATCCTTCACCAGTTTGCGAGACTAATGCCTTAGATTTTGTGTTGGATCCACTAGCAGCTGCATTTGAGCTTGACGGACTTGTGTAACTTCTCGACCCTTGATTACTCTTAGAGGCATATTTCTGAAATAATTTCGAAGTTTCCTGCTTCTTTGCTTTGGTACACTCCTTTGCAAAATGACCATAATTTTGGCAGTTATAACATCGAACCTTGGATTTATCAAACCCCAATTTGCCTTCAGGATTAAGATCTTTACGTCCAGTTTTCTTCATAAACCTCTTACCTCTTCTAACAAGCATTGCCATTGACCAATTAATGTCCATTAACTCTAGATCATCGGGATCAATTTGTTCATAATCTTCTTCAGTCAGTTCAGCACTAGTTAGCTTTCCAGCTATCACTCCATCGTAAGACGAAATCATTGCCGAAAATAATGCCATATAGTCATTTGTGGCTTTTTCTGAAAAGACATTCTGACTTGGAGCAGGTGGTGGAGATTGATTAGAATACACATGATATGTAACAGCAGCTTTGGTAGAATATCCCTCACTAGATGAACCTCTTGACATGTTTGCATGACCACTCGAAGTGTTTTCCACATAAAATGCCGTTGTTGGTGGATTAGAATTTGCTTTAGCCTTTGCATGCATCGTTGATGCATTATCACCAAAATAGACATCTGGATTTTGAACTTGAGTTGGCAAAATTTTCACACGTCTCATATCCAACTCTCGGGCTAGCAAATTTCGAGTAAGATCATCATAAGAAATATCATCAAAATCCTTGTTATGAGTTAACAAAAGAATATATCCTTCCCAAGTTGCTGGAAAAGCATCCAAAAGTTTCTCTTTCAGTTCTCCAGCATCCTTCTTCACCCCAGCAATATCCAGCTCACTCATCAAATGAGATAACCTTGAAATCAGATCATTAATGCTTTCATTAGAGACATGAAAGAAATTATCGTACTCTCGCAGCAGCACCTTTTTCTTACTCTTCTTTTATTGAGCATTTCCTTCACATCTATGACACAATGCTTCCCATAAAGCCTTTGATGTTGTGTGCATCTTAAATTGATGTAAAATATCCTTTGGTAATGCCATTGACAAATTTGAGTAAGCTTTTCTTTCCAATTTGAAAGATTCCTTTTCAGTATCATTCATTTTGTTGTATGGCTTTTCTTTACCAGCAAATTCACCCGTGGTAAACTTTGGAATTGTATAGCCATCCAACATTGGAGTCCAAACGGTGACATCCGTGACACCGATGTATGATTCATATCGGGTTTTCCAATTGTGAAAATCCTCAAACTTCATCAACTTAGGAACCTTATTGGTAGTTCCTATTTCATTATCATAGTTCAATAATGCTTGTACAGTTGACGACATCGCAGCAAAGGCCTGGAACGGATCCATGATTAACAAAGCTTCAATTCCGTTGTCAGCGGATCAAAGTATCGAATCCCGGACCAAAATCTGACCTCCTTATCAAATTCCAAGTTAACGGATCAGAAATATTCTCCCCGGATCAAAATTCAACCCGCGGATCAGAAATTCTTCTACCGGATAACGCTCGCTGCTACTGATACGCTGAAACTGCCGCGGATCAACCGATAACCGCCACGGATCAGTGTTTGAAGATTTCTTGGCGGATCAGATTCAGCGGATCACTGAACCTGATGAATTTGCACTTGCGGATCAAAAGCTTCAACCGGCGGATCACCAGCGGATCACCCACGGACCAGAACAAAAATGCATAATTTTCACAATTTTTGACTTTTAATGCTTGAATACAATGTACAACTCAGCGAAAATGAACCAGAAGCAATCTGAATGAAGAAAACATACTGAATTGACGAAGAACTGAGAAGAATTGATCGAAATCTTACCAAAACCGAAGTTTTTCTCTCCAAAAACCAAAACCGATCTACAAATCACAGCAAACGAGCAAACCTGCTCTGATACCACTTGTAGAACACTAATACGATCTTGCTAGTGCATGATTACAATCGGTTTTGAACACAACGAGGTAAATAAACTTCTTTGTATTGATCACAGCTCGTAACAGAGAGAACACAGAGTTTACAGGTTTACACCAGTGAAAACACACAGTTAAGAACGCTCAAACCTTACAACTAGTTCTCTCAACAAGCTAAAACCTTTAAATAGGCTACAGGTCAGCGGATCAACTAACCAACGTATCAGGTGGTCCGGCGTACCACCTGATCCGCCACTGATCCGCTAGAACCAGGAAACCTAGTATTACAAAATACATACACAAAAGACCAAGACCTAGCACTAGACAACTATATATGCTTCTACATAGTTGTTTCCAGAATAATTTATGTGTTAGTCAACTAATTCTCTCCTTCTTCTGTCCAAAAAATAGGAGTTTTGCATCTCCTTCCATATAAGGCCTCAAAAGGTGCTACCTTAATATTGGAATGGTAACTATTGTTATAGGAAAAGTCTATCAAAGTTAAATGGCAATCCTAGCTACCACTAAAATTAATTATACAATCCCGTAACATAGCTCCTAGAGTTCCAATTGTATGTTCACTTAGACCATCAGTCTGAGAATGATATGCGGTACTTAAACTGATCCTTGTCCCAAGAAATTTTTGAAAGCTCATCCAAAATCTTGAAGTAAATCGGCTATCCCTATCCGAAATGATAGATATAGGTATTCCATGTTTACTTACAATCTTTTCGATATATAACTTTGCCAATGTTTCAATTGGGTAGCTTACATCTATTGGAATAAAGTGTGATGTCTTGGTTAGTCTGTAAACTATAACCCAAATAGCATTATACCCTTTACGAGTCTTAGGCAAATTTGTAACAACATCCATTGTTACTTGATCTTACTTCCAAATGGTAATTCTATTTTTTGTAAAAGACCACCTGGCTTTTGATGCTCAGTTTTAACTTGAAGACAAGTTAAACATTTCTCAATGTACTGAGCAATTGACCTCTTCATATTAGA
This sequence comes from Deinandra increscens subsp. villosa, assembly GCA_039602395.1. Taxonomy (NCBI): domain Eukaryota; kingdom Viridiplantae; phylum Streptophyta; class Magnoliopsida; order Asterales; family Asteraceae; genus Deinandra; species Deinandra increscens. The sequence continues at coordinate 66,753,954 of JBCNJP010000023.1, forward strand.
CCACCAAAATTGGTTCCTAATATTTTGGTACATCTTGTTTACTCCTGAGTGCATCGTATACTTGGATTTATGGATTTCATCCAAAACCTTTCCTTGAATATCCCCCAACTTACGAATCCAAATCCTCTGACCAAACCTAAGGATTTCATCAGTCCCTTTGGTTAGCAGGCCTTGTTTTCCTAGCATTCTTTCAGCTTTAATATTTCCTTCTATTAATGCATCTATCTGAGCTTCTTTAATCTGATCTTTCCAATCGATCATAACATTAATCCTTAATGATTTTACCCTAATTGGTTTGATCCTGTTATTTCGACTCAAGGCATCTGCTAATACATTTGCCTTACCTGGATGGTATTTGATTTCACAATCATAATCATTGATTAATTCCATCCACCTTCTCTGTCACATGTTTAACTCTTTTTTTTTTACTAAAAACATGTTGAAGACTTTTGTGATCTGTATATATCACGCACTTAGTACCATATAGATAGTGCCTCCAAATCTTTAAAACAAACACTATGGCACCAAGTTCGAGATCATGTGTGGTATAATTCTTCTCATGAAATCGTAGTTGTCGTGAAGCGTAGGCGATAACTTTATCCCTTTGCATCAACCACACCCTAGCCCATTTAAAGAAACGTCACAATAAATCACAAAATCGTCGTTCCCTTCTGGAAGAGCTAAAATTGGAGCACTGCTAAGTTTTTGCTTCAGATAACTAAATGCCTCTTCTTGCTTTGATCCCCAATCAAATTCAACCGAATTCTGTGTTAAAGAAGTTAAAGGTGAAGCAAACTTTGCAAAGTTTTTGATGAATCTTCTTTAATATCCATCTAATCCCAGGAAACTTCTGATTTCTCTAGGATTCTTTGGTGCTTCCCATTTCATCACTACTTCTATTTTTGTAGGATCCACTTGTATACCTTTCTTGTTAATAACATGACTTACGATTTGGACTTCCCTTTTTCAAAAGTCACATTTAGAAAATTTGGCATACAGTTTCTCTTGTCGTAGAGTTTCTAAAACCATATTCAGATGCCTGGGGTGATCATCTGAATTCTTAGAATAAATAAGGATATCGTCGATGAAAACAATAACAAATTTATCTAAGTATGGTTTACATACCCTATTCATTAGGTCCATGAATGTTTTCGGGGCATTAGTTAGTCCAAAAGACATAACTAAAAATTCATAATGACCGTAACGCGTTCTGAAGGCAGTCCCATTTATCATTATTGTTTCATTTCTTGTCAGTTAGGATCTGATGGAAACGAGTCAAGTCAATTCAGTGAGTCACGTCGCGTGATATAAACCCACCTTAGATCTTAGGGACTCTAGTTCAAATCTTCCACATATTTTCACGGGCAAGATCTCTTTCTGATCGAAACTCTTGCCGACTTCAATTATTCTGATCATCTGAATCCTTAGTACTGGTTCTATCTTGTCTTACTAGAGCAAAGTTCAGAAAAGAAATGTGTGTGCAGTGAATCTAATCTTTTACGTGTCTCAGTATCCGTTCGTGGATACTGTGTCAGCCTTCCTGCAGTTTTACTGAAGAGTGGGAACTGTGTCTTTTCTTACGTAATGAAGAAAACTAAAGTAAGGTAAAGGTTCTAAGCGATTGACTATGTGGATTTATCTACTGCCTTACGATTTCGATCTTTAGACTTATCGATGTCTTTGCAGCTATTTCCGGTTCATCACTGGCTTCCTTTACTGGCTCTATGCTAGCCTTTGACTTTCAAGTCATTGCTGATGATGTTTTTGTTTGCTTTTCGGACTTCACGCATGTTAATAGAAAATTTCCTGCAGAGCTCTAGTGACTGCGTAGAGATCACAATTCTCTGATGACATCCTATTGTATTATAGCATATGCTTTCTATGCTTGTATCATACGGATGTAAATCTCGGGAAAGGGTACTTCACTGGAATCTATAGTTTCAATTCGGCATGTTCTATGATCCATATTGCAGTTGCTTCCTTGATTGGATTTATTAGTGTTCACGTGATGGATCACAATTTGAAGCGTTACAGTATAACAGATCTGAAATTATACTTTAACGTCCCAAATCATTCCCATTATGTTGTTCACTAATGTCCATACAACAGTTGATACCCTAGATACTTTTCGTATAAATGGATACCTTACTGCAGTAGCTAATTGCCCTACGGTATTCATCATACTTACATATCCAAAGTATTTTCTATCGTATGTCCAACACTTTCCTCAACTTCATTTGCGTCAGGTTCTGCTAGGTGACTTCTTGGCTTCCAGAGGAATTTAGATTACTTGGAGTACGTAATTGATTCGATCTTATCATCTTCTCTTTAGATCACGTTCTCATATGACGAAATCCAAACGTTCTATAAGTCATATATATTTAAAATAGAGATTCAACTAACACGTATGGGTGGATTAGACCTTTTAACAAATCTTAGTGCACCTGTGGGTAGAGATGTCAGTTTGCAAGGCATAAACCACTACCGACCTTACACTAATCTTTGATAAAATACCGAATCCCAATGTCCTATTTTAATCAAGGCATTGTCTCTAAGCTTATCTCAAGGGGTCTATCTTAGTTTAAGTCCAGATACTATCTTGTACCTAGTTCTCTTAAACCAGTGCTCTGATACCAACTTGTAACACCTGCATCCCAGGATAAGCACTAGGGAGTGTTACGCATCGAATAACATAAATGCACATGGCACTAATCAAAGTTTACAGCGGAAGTCTTTAACTTTATTGATAACAAAAGTTGTAGAATCTACAAAGAACTCAATACAATATCTAAGTTCTATTTGAAACTAGAAGTCTATGTCTTCGTCCAACCAAAATCTAGACTTCTATACTAGCTTCTTCATCGTCCCATCCATGTCTAGCTATCCGCTACTACATGGTACCTAAGATGTACGTCCAAAAGAAAAAGACAACATTTGGGGCATACTACCAATTTGTATATCCATGGCAGGGATCACAGAATCAGGATCGGGAATGATCGTCCAAGCAACTTGGTCTATCTGTATGCATACTACCTATTTGTACGTGTCACATGGGCCCTCTTCCAAGATTGTATCTAACCCTTCAGGCCTTAACATTTACAGATACTAATGGCAGTCAAATATAAACTTAATTACAGAACAACACATTCTGTAACAGCCCAGGCCCGTCGCATGATATTTTCCGCTTTGGCAGCCGGCATGCCCTTAGGCATCCATCCCTCACGGATTTAAATCTCGTCTTGGTAGGGGAGGTATCCACACCCTTATAAAGCGGTGCTTAGTTCTCCTCGCCACAAATGTGGGATGTTACAATCATCCCCCCTTAGGGGACCAACGTCCTCGTTGGCACACTAGCGGACGACTGACTCTGATACCACCTGTAATAGTCCAGGCCCGTCGCAACCAAGATATTGTCCGCTTTGGCAGCCGGCATGCCCTCAGGCATCCGCCCCTCATGATTTTAAAACGCGTCTTGGTGGGGGAGGTATCCACATCCTTTATAAAGCAATGCTTAGTTCTCCTCCCCACCAATGTGGGATGTTACAATCCTCCCCCCTTAGGGGACTAGCGTCCTCGCTGGCACACTGGCCGACGACTAGCTCTGATACCATCTGTAACAGCCCAGACCCGTCGCACCAAGATATTGTCCGCTTTGGCAGCCGGCATGCCCTTAGGCATCCGCCCCTCACGTATCTAAAACGCGTCTTGGTAGGGGAGATATCCACACTCTTATAAAGCGGTGCTTAGTTCTCCTCCCCACCAATGTGGGATGTTACATCATTAACTTTGAATTTTTGATGTTTGAGTTGCTCAAGAAAAGCACTGTCTAAATTTTGACTAAGTCTGGAAATTTGACTTTTCAAATTTTTTACTCAAGTCTCATTTGTTGATGACTAATTATGTTTGGTATTGTTTATGAATGTAGGATTCGTGTGAATTCAGGGAATCTACAAGCATTCAAGCATTTTGAACCAAGTGTTTAACCCGTTCGACCCACTTGCAAGTTTTTACTAAGGACTTGTGTTTTTCACTTCCAAAATGGCTAAAGGCAAGCATTTTGCACCTGTTATGCATGGAAAAAACTGTCCTCCAAAACTCATTGGCGCAAGTGACTTTGATGACTGGAAGGGGAAATATCTGTCGTTTTTGGAATATCTTTACTATGACCTGTTGACATCAATTGTTGACGGTCTTGCTATGTTTGAGGTTGAGGAAGCTAATACAACCACTACTACTGTTACTGTTGCTGACCCAACTGGTCTTAAAAAGATGATTCCAAAACCTTTGAGCAAGTTGACACATGCTTAATGTAGCCAACTGAAGACTAATAAGCGTGCATTGGGTTGCATCAAAATGGCAATCAATGATGACTTGTTGTACCATTTCCGTGAGGCCACTTCGGCTCATGAGATATGGGTTGTTCTCGAGAAGAAGTATGAAGGCAATCCTGCTACCAAAGAGAGAAGACTTGAGAAACTCAAGCTGGCTTTCAACACTTTCTCTCATAAGGTTGGAGAATCATTTGAAACTCATGTTAATCGGTTCTGCAGAATTATCACTGAGATGAGAACTAAGAAGATCCGACCTGATTCTGGAGACATCCTTAGGAAGATTCTGCATTATTTTCCTCAAGATTTTGCCTCCTATGTCACTTATCTGATCGAAAGCACTGATCTGACGACTACTGATTACATGGATATGGTTGACAAAGTTTGCGACTATGAAGTAAGGGCAGTTGAAAGAAATGGAAAGTCACTTATCGGCAATGTGACTACAAGGAGTTCATCATCCTCTGCTCCAAATGCTGCATTCATTGCCCCTACTCATGAGGAAAATTATCAGTTTTCCCACTCTTCGGGTTCAAGTATGCCTGTTGTTACTCCATCCCCTGCACCAACTCCTACACCAACTGAAGTCTTCATTTCTCATGCAACACATCAGCCTTATAATGTGACTTATGTTCAACAACCGCCAACTGGGTACTTTGCTCAACAGTCAGCACCCTCTTCACTAACCAACACCAGCATGGTTCAAGACTTGTGCAATGCTTTTCTGGCTTGCACGAACTCTCAAATGTCCGGGAAAATAGAGACAATGACTGTTTGTCAAGAGGATCTTGACCAGATATTTGCTGATGATCTCGAGGAGATTAACATAAAGTGGCAAATGGGCATGATTGCTGCCAGAACTAGGAAGTTTTCCACGAATACTGGGAGGAAGTTGTTTCAACCTCCATTTAACAAGTCTAAAGCCCAACGTTACAAATTCCAAGAGCTTAGACACTTTGCACGAGAATGTCCCAAGCCTAGGACTTGGAATGTTCTTATCAACTCTGATAGAAGTAATCAGACTTATCACAAACAAGGTGGCAGTGGTAACCAGTCTTACTAGAAATAAGGCAGCTCGTCCTTTCAGAAACCACAGAATGCAAATTCAAATGTCTCTCATTAGGGAACATCAAGCTCCCAAACTGCTCAGAGAATTGATAACATTGGCAAAGATTTGGTCTCACTTGAAGGAGGTAATTACAAATGGACATCTTCATCGCAGTCTAAACCTTCAAACCAATCAGACTATGCTCTCATGGTCAATTTTGAAGGAGAAGAGAATACTGGGTCTATAGAATTTGACCCTCTTTTTCCTACAAATTTCTGTTTGATGGCTGGAATTGATGAGATCCTTGAATAATCCTCACCTGTTGTCGGAAACGCTACCGCTGTGAGTCCTTCAAATGTTGAAACGGAAGCTAGCAAGCGGCTGCTTGAACTTCAGAGAGGAACCATTCTAGGTGAGGGACTGGCCCAGAGTGTTGTCAATACATGGTACTTAGGTAGTGGTTGTTCCATGCACATGACAAGGAACAAGGATCTGATGTATGATGTTAAACCAATATAACATGGTGGTCCTCTTGCCTTTGGAGGTGATGTTCGTGGTGGTATAACAATTGGTAACGGTCTCTTGAAGAATTGAGAAATTTCATTTGATAAGGTTAATCTGGTGTTAAATATGAAATTCAACCTGCTAAGTGTCTCTCAAATCTGCTACAACAAGATGCCGATGTTCTTTGATGGCCGAGAATGCTACATTCTGAAGCTTGGTTTCAAGATCCCTGAAGATAAAATTGTGTTTCATGCAAAACGGAAGGGAAACATGTATGCTCTAGATATGTCTGCTGCAAGGCCGACTGGTTCGGTAACGTGCTTCTTGGCTAAAGCTTCGGAAGATGACTCTACTTTATGGCATGGGAGAATGGGGTATGTCAACTTTCGTAACATGACTTTCCTCGTCACGGGGAAACACGTTGTCGGTGTGCTGGAGAAGGAATTCATCCATATCGATAACTGTGTTGCTTGTCTGAAGGGGAAACAGCACAAGACGCCTCACAAGCCTAAGCCACCGAGTAGAATGACAATGATACTTCAGCAACTCCATCTCGACCTTTTCGGGCTTGGGAGCATCAAGAGTTTAGGGGGAAAATCATACTGCTTGGTTATTACTAACGACTACTCCAGATATTCATGGGTGTTCTTCTTAAAAGAGAAGTCTGAGACAGCTGAGATTCTAAAGGATTTTGTCACTCAAATCAAGAACAGATGCAGATAGTGGGTAAGAATTATTAGACCAGAAAATGGGTCTGAATTCAAGAATGGTGTAGCTGAGATTCTAAAAGATTTTGTCACTCAAATCAGGAAAGGCATTACTCGACAAATCAGTTCACCTTATATTTCGCAACAAAATGGTGTAGCTGAACGGAAGAATAGAACCATCACCGAGTTTGCTAGGACTATGCTTGCTGACCCCAAAAAAAATGTTTTTGGGAAAAAGCTGTGAACACAACCTGATACGTTTTGAACAGAACGCTCTTGGTCAAACATACGAACATGACGCCATTCGAACTGTTTTCTAAAGAAAAACCGAACTTAAAACATTTAAAACCTTTCGGATGCGGTTGTACTGTATTGATTCAGTCGGAACAGTTAGCCAAGTTTGCCCCATAGGCAGATGACGATTATTTTGTTGGGTACTCGATGACCTCCGCGGCCTATCGAGTTTTTATCAGAAGAACTCAAGTTATTTTTGAGTCGTGCAACGTTACTTTTAACGAACACACTCAGAATGCTAGAGATCCTGCTCCTGATTGATGTATTTATTCGGTCGATCCTCCCGAGTTTTGGCAGAGAAATGAGTCAACACCATCATTAGATGTCATAGTAGCTTCAACATCATCTTCGGGATCTGATCAGCCATCCACTCAGACTACTGACCTAGTAATTGTAGAAACAGAACCTACTCAAGAAACTAATGAAGTTGACGACACTGTAACGCATGAATTAGATTCAGACAATGTTACAGAGATTGATACGGGATAGACTGCTTTCAATGATCTTCAAATTGGGAATCTGGACTCATCCATTCCAGCACCAGCTGTTGAAGAGACTCAGATTCACAAGATTCATCCTACTAGTCAGATCATTGGTCCAGTTGATAAACGACTCACCCGGAGTCAATCGAAGGAAATGAATACATTTTTGTTCTCATGCTTCATCTCACAAGAGGAACCTCTCTCTATTGCTGCTGCACTATTGGATGAAAATTGGATTGAAGCTATGCAAACAGAGTTACTCTAGTTTAAGTTGCTCAATGTCTGGCACTTAGTCGATCCTCCAGAAGGTGTAGAGCCTATACTTGTCAAGTGGATTTTCAAAAACAAGAGAGACGACCAAGGTATTATTATCAGAAATAAAGCCCATTTGGTAGTAAAAGGATACATGCAAAAAGACGATATAGATTATGATGATGTCTACGCACTCGTCGCTCATCTAAAGGCAATATGAATTTTTCTGGCATATGGTGCGTCAATGAATATCAAGGTCTATCAATTGGACGAGAAGACCGCGTTCCTATACGGAGAGCTGGACAAAGACGTGTATGTGCAACAACCTCTGGGGTTTGTCAGCAAGTCTTTTCCGAAGAAGTGTTACAAGTTGGATAAGGCTCTGTATGGACTCCATCGAGCTTCGAGGAAGTGGTACGAGATATTGTCTACTTATCTGCTGTCTAATGGGTACACAAGGGGTGTGATAGACCAGACACTCTTTATTCGTCATGTTGGTAATGACATGATGTTTGTGCAAGTTTATATCGACGACATCATGTTCGGTTCAACGAATGTCGGCCTATGCCATGCCTTGAAGAATTGATGAAGAAGAAGTTTGAGATGAGCACAATGGGTGAACTCACATTCTTTTTTGGAATTCAAGTGAAACAGACGCTGGAAGGTATTCTAATCAGCCAGGGGAAGTATTTGAAAGACACCCTGAAGAAATTTGGATTCCATGATTTTAAGGGATTTTCTACACCTGTAGTTACTCTTCACAAGCTCAATCATGACCCAGAAGGTGTTTTTGTAGATGAGCATCTCTACAGGTCCATGATCGGTTCCCTCATGTATCTGACAGCAAGTCGTCCCGATATCATGTTTGGGGTATGTCTGTGTTCAAGATTCCAGAGCAAGTTGAAAGAATCACATTTGATTGCCGTGAAGAGGATTTTCCGATACTTGAAGTCAAATCCTAACAGAGGACTTGTATGACAGTGATTATGCCGGTTGTGAGCTCAATCGCAAGTCTACGACGGGAGGAGCTCAGTTCTTGGGTAATCACTTGGCTTCATGGCAATGCAAGAAGCAAACCACTATATCTGTTTCAACGGCTGAAGCGAAGTACATTGCTGCTGCATCTTGCTGTTCTAAAGTGCTTTGGATTCAGAATCAGTTGCTGGATTACGGTGTAAAACACGTATATGATCTTGCTAATGCATGATTGTAATCGGATTCGGTACACAACGAGTAAATAAACGATTCTACAATAGATTCACAAGCTCATTTACAAGAGAGAGATTACAGAGAGAGCACACTTGAAAACACACAGTTAAGCAATAACTCTCACAACTGAACTCTCACTCATTGAACTAAACTCTTTATACTAAACTGTCCAGCGTACCAACTAACCAACGTACCAGTTGGTTCGTGCGTACCATCTGGTCCGCCACTGGTACGCTGAGACCAGTTTATACAATACTATCAATTACATAGACAAAACACATAGACCTATCACTAGACATCAAAACATGCTCTAACAAACTCCCCCTTGTCTTGTGCTAGTCTTCAGAAGTTTTTGTCTCAGTCTTCTTCCAATGCTGTGTTCGATTGTTTCCAGCATGAATTCCAAAAGCAAAACACACTCTAATCACACGTTGAAACTCTAAGGCCTGCTCAACGCGCTCAGCCTTATACAAAATGTTGTTGTGATAGAGTTTGTCTATATCATCTTTAGACAAGTTGATCAACGACATTGGATCATAAAACTTGACCACTTTGTTCTCTTCTGTGACCACCACCACTGCTTCTCCAGTATTTTCATCATAATACCACCATCTCAACGTCTTGATAAAATCTTGCTCAAGCTTCTTCAATGGTATTTTTTTCATCTGTACCGGCTTCTTGTACTTCAGAATCACAACCGGTCTTCCAGTTTTTGGATGAATATCAGTAGGATGCTTAGAATACTTCGGTCTTTGTGGAGTTAAAAATCTGAATTTGCCTTGACATTCTTCTATCAATTTGTTCTTGAAAAATTCTGCCAATTTATCACTTCCATGATTCAAAAACGGCTTTCTTGACAAATCCCGAACATCACAAACCGGCAAAGTGCTAAATCTTGTAGCATGCTTCAAGTACATAACTCCAAACTCTTTCTTTATAGCATAGCACTTGAGTTCTGAATCAAACATCCAACTAATTATACTACCAGTAGCTTCTCCACCTTTCCAGTCAAATTATTTCTTCTTATCGATCAACAACTTTTGTCGGTTTCACTACCGGCAGCTTCTTATGTCTTTGCTCTTTCAACCAGGCATCAGATAGCATCTTCTTTTCTTGTTCTTCTGTCAAATTCCCAGTCTCAGTTGACTCTGGTTGCTCAGGTTGTTTTTTATAATCTTTCTTCTTTAACTCTTCTTCAACCTTATCTTCATCTTCTTTGCCAAAGAAATTAAAACCTCCAGACTGATCATTATCTGAAAAATTTCCATAAACTTTAGGATCATCTGGATACTCTTCAGCAGTCATATCCTCAACTTCTACATGTTCCTCTTCATAACCAATATCATCGTCTGAATCTTCTTCTTTGTATGGATCAGCAAACGGAACTTTATCAACATCATCCACATTCAAAGCAAATATAGCAGCTAGTTGCTCTTTCGAATATGGAGTTATAAACTCCCCTTCTCCTAATTCAACCCTGGTAATCGGAGTTACATCATAAATCTCTTTTTCAGACGACTCACCCTAAGATGTAATAGATGTTCCGACAGCAGCAGATGTTCCAGCTGCACCAGCACCAGAACCAACTCCACCAACACCTCCTTCGGGGTCAGGATCCTCATTCAAATATTTCAAAACATCATCATCTTCTCGACAACTGTCCTCAAGATTTGGTCTTCTCTCCCCCTGAGCAGGTAAGGCTTTGAACAAAAGATTTAACTGCTCACCCAGAGAAAGAGAAAGTTGTTGCAATTTGGCAATCTCCCGATCTTTTGTCTGATCTCTAGACACCAATTCCTTAACCAGATTCTTTAAGCCTCTAATTTTATCAGCTTGCTGATGATTCGTTGATTCCAACTCATCAAGTCTGGTTTGATGTAATGCTAGCTTCAAATCAGTAGCAGAAATGGTAGATATTGTAGAAGGAGTAGTAGTCGATGCAGAAGCATAAGCAGTTGTAGAAGGCTTTCGGATAATCAGCTTTCTAACCGGTGGATTACTGGAACTTTGAACATTAGCAGATTTTGTGGTTGGTTGATCTGGAATCGAAAACTGATTTGTCACCTTTTGCTTCTTACTAGGTGGACTGCTGCCTACTCTCTGAGCATCGGCAAGGAATGAACCCTGCTTCACTGTCATGTTTGGCCTAGCCATACATTTAAACCGCTTGCCAGTGACCAGCATAGGAGCTTTCCTTTTATCTGCAGCCTTTGACTTCCTAACAGGCTCCTCCATAGAAGGAGTATAGGATGGATCATCATTAACATCTCGATCATCAGCCTGTTTGGTTCTATGTTCATACTTTGAATTATCTAGATTCTTTGACTTCAAGTACTCAATATGTTGTTTAGAATCCTTCTTTACTTGAATACCTCTGGTATTATGCAAGATTGTCACATAATCACCAGAGTCTGAATCAGTATCAGACGAACTCTCACTAGCATCATCTCCAGAAACATCAGCATCATCAATCATTTCATCATCCTGAACATTCACAGCTTCAGATTCATTAACATTCCCTTGATTAACTTGCTCTTGATTTTGGTGAGGCATAGGATCTTGATTTACATGTTGTTGCACATTGGGTTCTTGGTTTACTGGTTCATCTTGATCTTCTTCCTCATTGTCATCTTCCTCAACAGGATAACCTCTGTCATCATACTCTAATTCATCATCCGAACTATCAATCATGTCTTGCAGCACCATTTGCAGGAGCTACATAATCAGGGTTAACCAAATGACCAATCAAACGTTTAACCGGAGGAGGTACATTCGCTGGTCCTTTTCTCTTCTGATAAACTGGTAGCTTTCCCACTGCAACTTCATTCATGTGCTTTAAAACCAAGACAGCAACTGGATTCTTTGGAAGATTTGGGTGTAGATCATCTAAAATCATTTGTAAAAACCTTGGATACATAACACTTTTGTTCTGTTTTGACAAAATATTCTCTTTCATGTAGTTGAAAATCCATCCAGAAAAATTGAACTCTCGGTTCATCACCAACGCATAAAAGAAGGATAGAATCTTCACGTCAAACACATCATGACCTCTTAAACGATTCCCAAAGCATTTGATAATCACGTGCATCAAGTATTTGTATGGAGGACTCAAATTTGCCTTAAGAAGTCAAGAATCATATAGAAACCCATCACACTTTATTCTTCTTAGCAAAGCCACCATGTCAATTTCATCAAATTTTGTAGGAAAAGCTGATTGATCATTTAATCTTAATACTCGTCGTACATCTTCTTCAGATACAGTCACATCAGTTTGAAGAATTCGTGCCCGAATTATAGAAGGTTCCATAGAACAGTCCACTTGAGCAGTATTCCAGAACATTATGAGTAGATCCTTGTACGGAGTATATTCATGAGTGGCAGCATAGTAAATTTTGGATCTTTCCGAAAAATCGAATATGCCAAGAAAATGTGGTTTCCATCGAGCAGACGCATTTAGATAAGCACAAATATTGTGTTCATCATTTGATTTTAACGCCACCATTTCTGAAAAAACACAAACACGAACAATCATTAAAATCATGAGAGAGAACCAAAACCGTTTACAACTGATTCTAATTCAATTCGAAACGCTCACACGATTAACTTTTTGAAAAATTTTCAACGAACCATTCACGAACCAAATTTGGTCATACGAACCAAATCTGGTACGGCGAACCAGATACGTTGACCACGTACCAGGAAGGTCCAATGAACCAGATACGGACCACTTTAGGTCACATACCAAATGGTACGCCGCGTACCATGTGGTACGTCGGAATAACAGTTAACCGAAGAGACACTTTCGATTTTGACACTCCAAATCGTTTTTGTGTTGAAATCAATTGATGAAGTTTTGTTCTAGACCAAAAACCGACCCTATACATGTGCTTAAAACGGATTGAGATTAGTGACAACCCATTAAACCAACCCCCCATTCGGTTTAACGAAAAATCAAGATTTTAATCTAAAAAATCACACGAATTAGAACATCATAATGCAATCCAAGACCACCATATGATTCGCAATCCCAAGAGCTACCTGTAGCAACAAAAATCTCGAGCAGAGGTTCGTTAAATCTTGAGAAATCGAAGAAACTACAGAGGTGAATTTAGGGTTTTCCGAAGAATATTCGTGGCTGGTACGCAGGTTATGCGTATCACGAACCAGAAGATTCCTTTTATATGTGAAATGGTTCATCCCACGTACCATATGGTACGCCGAACCAAATTTTACCATTTTGCCCCTGTTCGTTTAACTTTGAAATTTTTCTCCAAAAATCACACTTTGTCAAATTAAAATTTGATGAGCTGATTTAAGCAACGATTGTGGTTCTTTCAACAAAAATTTACCATATCTAAATTCAGTTGATCCAAAATAACGCAGAATGAAAATCTTTTTGCCTTTTATCAAATTTTATATTAAAACACACCAAAATCTTTTTGATTTTTCGAACTTAAGGTAAAACACACCAAAAATCTTTTTGGAATTTTCATAACTAACAAAAACAACTGAAACTAGAAATTTAAATGCGATAAATTATGTTTTTGTGAGAAAGATTGCAACGTGAGATAATACCAGTGACATGCACTTAACACATTTCAATTTCAATCTATTCAGCATGCAAGCCAAGCAGTTCACGAATACAACATTTTCATGTTTATTTCAGTCAAATCAAATCAATTTGTACTACTTTCTGATATGAGATAGATATATTTATCAAGCATAAAATCATGGTACCCACAAATCCAAGTAATTTGAGAATCTGATTTTATTATATTTTTGATTTTTCTTTTTCTTTTATTCATTCATGAATATTCACAGATTTAATTCGTTCGTAGTGTTTCATGCAAAAAGAAAGCAGAACCCTAAACAAACAACAATCAGGTGGATCTTTCGATACGCAAAGAAAGTCCGATTGTTTAGGAAAATAAGAAAGCAAAAGAAGTTGAAATTGTATAACTCAACAACAATCAGGTCGGTACTCCCGTACACGCAGAGAATGGCCGGTGAGTTATACGAAACACCAAGAAAAATAAAGCAGAACGTCAAACGAACAACATTCAGGTCGATCTTTCGATACACAAAGAACGTCCGATCGTTTGACAAAATAAAGAAAATAAAACAAGTTTAAATCTTTCAAAAGAACGCATGCGTACACTAGAACACTTATTTATTCTATTTTTGTATTTTTCATCTTTTATCAAGATTACTCAACCACGAGAATTATGTTACACCACAGATTTCAAGCAAGCATTATGTTTATATCATACTGGCAAGTATCAGATATTGATTGACACATTCAATGAAACATACAAGAACCTATATGTTTTCAATCTATTTTATCCATGGTCGATAACATTCACTGATGTACCATCATTTCTCACAAGGTTGGATCACATTTCTCAATTTTTGATTTTTCCATTTTTTTATGTTTTTGGATTTTCCAATTTTTATGCCTTTTCATTTTTCAATACAGAAAACCACATATTTTTGTATATTTTCATATAAATCTCCCCCTAAAAAGCATAAAACAAAGGAAAACATTAACAAAAATAAAAAAATGATAAACTGAACCAGATTAGGTGGCATTCAATTTAGTAATCCCATTGATTTGCAACAAAAATTTAGAACGAGTTTTGTCAAAAGCTTTGGTGAACAAATCATCTCGTTGAAAATCTGTATGAATTTTCTACAAATCAATTAATTTCCTTTCATAGCAATCCCGAATAAAATGATATCTTATGTCAATATGCTTTGTTTTGGAATGCTGAACAGGGTTTTTCGTGATAGAAATAGCAGCTGAGTTATCAATGTAAATTGGAGTAGTTAGAAAATTCAAACCGTAGTCGCGTAACTGCTGTTGTATCCACAAAACTTGTGAACAACAACTCGAAGCAGCCACATATTTTGCCTCAGCAGTAGATGTTGCAACCGAGGTTTGCTTCTTGCATTGCCAAGACACTAATCTCTCCCCCAAAAACTGACATCCGGCGGTAGTCGATTTAAAGTTGATTTTGCAGCCGCCATAATCCGAGTCAGAATACGTCGATAACTCGAACTTATCATCATTAGGGTACCAGATACCAAGATCCGAATTACCCTTCAAATAAGAAAAAATCCTTGTTACTGCTACCATATATAAAGCCTTCGGAGCTGCCTGGTACCTAGCACATAAGCCAACAGCAAACATAATATCAGGACAAGATGCAGTCAAATACATAAGGGAACCAATCATAGCCCTAAACAATGTCGGGTCAACATTTGAACCGGATTCATCTGGTTCGATACCATGTGAAACCTGAATTGGAGTACTTGGAATCCGAACATCGCCAATCTTGAACCGAGCAAAAATATCAGACACATATTTTGTTTGGTGCAAAAATATGCCTTTGGCAGATTGATGGACTTGAAGACCTAGAAAGAAACCCATATCCCCCATAGACCTCATCTCAAACTTAGTTTGCATAACCCGCTCAAGTTCCTTGCATAAGCTGTCTTTTGTGCTCCCAAAGATAATATCATCAACATAGACTTGAATAAGCAGCAGATCCTTCCCGAACTTCTTAGAAAATAATGTACAATCCACCTTGCCACGTTGAAACCCGTTGTCAAGAAAGTGTGTAGAAAGTGTCTCATACCAAGCCCTTGGTGCCTGGTGAAGACCATATAAAGCCTTGTCTAACTTGTACACTTTGTCATGAAACTCCGGATCATAAAAACCAGCCGGTTGCTTCACATAAACTCCGGACCATATGGCGCACTGAATTCTTCTTTGATTCCAAGGGAATCACAAAAAGCTGTCATCTTAGCATTCTTGAATTCAGTACCATTATCAGTACGAATGTGACAGACTGATGTGTTGTTTAGTGTATATAAAAAATGGGGTCCTACACTATCAAATTTTAAATTTATAAACTGGTTATTCACCAGGGGACTATACCAACACACTAAGGCAAGTATACCTGTCGTGCGTAGCACAGTATTGGTAAACACCGGGTTGTCGAACCTCAGGGACACGAACTTGTTGAAAACAGTCGATTTATAACTCAGCCGCTTTTTTGTTTTATTTTGAAAATGGATTTTAATTTGGAAAACTGAAAATGACAGTAATTAAATTGTTGTTTGGAGAAACAGAGTATGGTAAAGGATCACTTAGGCATGGCTCCTCCAACTTAGGTTTGACAGGTGTATCGGTAATGCGTTACTACTTATCTCTGAGGTGAACCAGAGTCCTAAGACAAGGCTTACCTAGTTCCTATGGATAGGTTCACAATTTAGGGTTATAGACACGCCCTATACGGTTACTACTGTTCCACGGTTAAGTGCTGACAAGGTTGCGGTTTATGAAGTGCCCTAGGCTGGGTCCCGAGTTATCGGTGGCTCAACTCACAACTGGTCGAAGGGTTAGGATAGGTATGGCCCTAACGGTCCTGGAGTTGTGAAGCGGTTACAATTGGGTTGATAGGTTGACCTAGTAGGTCCTAGACACGACTAAGCAGGAACAGACCCGAGTTATCGGTGAATGCTTGACTACTTGACAATGGGAAGGGTAGCTACTAGCCAAGGGTAAGGTGATTTCTCACTCAAACTCTATGGTGGACTCCTAATCGAATTTTAGGGTTTCCCTGATGATCGTGACTATTTCTAGTTCACGCGTACGCCGCAGATTCTGTTGTTCGGCTATACAATAGTTCCCCAATGATAGAAGGCTTTGCAAGCTAGGGTTAGGGTTCCACAAGACCAGAGATTGACTAGATACAATAAGGAATTCAATTCATCAACCAAATCAAAGCAATCATAACTTTTACTTCATAAATGCAAATGTAAACGAAAAACCGATACTTAATAAGTCAAACCATGGTTGGATTCGCCTCGCCTAAGCGATACGATGAGTTTAGCCAACCATGTTAATGTTTAAACATAAACAAATCAGATCTAAACAAGAATTCATGGCTAAATGTAAATACAATACCAAAGAGAAGCTCGAAATGATGAAAAACGCTACTTTACGACTCGTTGAAGGCTCCAAATCTTCAAATCTTCGAAGGACTTCAATAAGGGCTTCCCTTGGCTTTTTCTCTGCTCTCCAAGATGTTTTGAATGGTGGAAATGAGCCCTCTATTTATAGGGGCCGAAATCACGAAACTTCCAAAAATGGGTTTTTGGTCTGTCACGGCCTGCTATCTAGGGACAGGGTGCTTCACGGCCTGGACAGGGTCTTCACGGCCTGGCTATCTAGGACAGGGTGCTTCACGGCCTGGACAGGTTCTTCACGGCCGTGAAGGCTCTTCACAGCTTGCAGGTCAGGCCGTGACACAGTTTTCACCGGTGACTGGTTTGCGGCTCAGTGTCACAGCTTGGTCAGGATCTTCACAGCTTGATCTAGGCCGTGACAGGGTGTCTCACAGCCTGTAAGCCGTGAAGTTTTTCTACACTTTTTGATTTTGACTTCTGCGTTTGACCGATTGACCCGAACTTTAACTTTTCTTCATTTTCACCTCGTTTTCCGTGCCAAACTTGTTTTAACCTGAAAACTCACAATAATCATCAGAAACAATTATAAATTAATATTTTCAAGGTTATTTTAACGTTTTTCAGCCCGAAATCACCTATATTTTCTGTAGGGATATGATCATGTAATAGTAAGCGTATGTCCGGAAATTATTTAAGCCTACGGGGTCACACGTCTCGACACCAAATGTATTAATATTAATTAATAGTTAATTAATATTTATCACGAACATTTAACGAGGTTTCGTTAAAAACTGACAGTTAATTGTTAACAGAGGGGTGTTAGTTGTAATTAGAGAGAGTTGGATTTGGATTACAATTGAGAGAAGGATATGGATAAAGCCTCTAGGCTGATTTCGACTAGGGCTCTATGCCTATCCCTATCTTGTTCTCCAAGTATCCAAACACTATAAATAAACCCTCTGGGTTTAAGGTTTAGTTGCTGCTTTTATCAGATAAAAGAAAACCCTAATCTCTCTCTATTCTCTCTCGATTTCGGCAACAAGGAAAAACCTAGGGGTTTCGGTTCTTGTGTGGTTCGACCAAGCCTACATCAAGAGGAGTTCGTGATTGGTTGCTAGCACATAGCATTGGTGTGTCGTGTGTGCGATCGTAGAGGGATTTGTATCAAATCCTCCAAGAGATCAAGTCAATCCGAGCTCATAAGGTAAACATGTTCTATCCGGTTAGTTAGATTAATTCATAGGTTTCTTTCCGCTGCGTACTCGTGTTTTGATAAACTGTTATATAACCCAACAGTGGTATCACGAGCCACCTATGATTTTAATTAATTACCGGGAATAAAACTTGAAAGGGGGTAACCAAAAGAAGATTCTAGCTTTTCGATTCATTTAAAAATCGTGTTTTACAATTGGAAAAGGTTTCGCAATTGGTAAAAACGAAAAAAATTCGATGGAATAGGACTTTTCGACCCGATCGAAAAGTCCCTGATCGAAAAACACTTCTCGATCCGATCGGAAACCCTTGATTTCCGATCGGAAAACCTATTCCGGTGCGGAGACCCTTGATTTCCGACCGGAAACCCTACTTTTCGATCGGAAAGTACCCGATCGTAAACCTATTTCCGATCGAGCACTAATCGTAAACTGTTTACGACCTGATCGAAAAGTACCCGATCGGAAACCCTTGTTTTCCGATCGGAAAGCCTTGTCCCGATCGGAAACCCTCGTTTTCCGATCGGAAAGCCTAATCGAAAAGTGGGGTTCTCGATCGGAAACCCTGATTCCGATCGAAAAATCCCATGTTATGGATCGAAAACCTCTTACCGAATCGGAAACCCTTAATTTTAGCTCTAAAATTTGATTTTTGTGATCTAAAATTATAAATCCAAGTTTTTATTGTTATTAGATAATTGTTATGAACAACATGTTGTACCTTTAAGATTTTAAAGTGTTAAAAAGAAGTAAAAAGCATGATGTTTCATGCAAATTGTTCATGGTTATTACTTAAATGAAAGAGGATTAAATTAAAATTATATTAGATAATTAGAAACCCTAAGATTATGTGATTATTTGATAATTGTGACATAATAAAAGGTTTTAACTGCAAATTTGTTTTATGAAAATCGAAATTTGCTAAATGAACTATAGAAATATGATTTTGTTTATAAAATAAAATTTGTGTCCTAAAAGTCAAAAGAAACACCGGCTCACCCATTTGAACATACTTTAAGAGAGGTATAAGTCGGGTCGCTCTGCTTCCTTAAAGTGGGTAGGTTTTTAATTGCAAAAGTTGCAAACCTCACCCCTACGCTTCTTTGTGTGTTGCAAATGAAGCTACCGAGCTCTTTTGATTTGGAAGACAAACTAAGAATTTTATAAACACATTATGTGATGAAGAAGTGCATGAATCTTCACACATAACCTTTTTGATCACGCATCAAAATTGTTTTGACCCAAACCAAACTTAAGTCCTTGCCATCCACCTTGTAAAGGACACTTGTGGATGTCATCTTACTCATTGGTACACAATGGTAAAATGGCATTTGCATGACAAATTCCTACTCATTGGTACACAATGGTGGACAATTTGTGCGTTCTTGGCTGGACGACTTAAAACGAGCTAGGCGGTGAGACCCTTGGCCCGTGGCAAAATATGGGATGAAACATGACTACAAATCACTTGGTGCAAGTTGTAGGTCCCATATAATCTAGGAATTGTATTTGGAATACAATTAGTGATCGTCACTTACCCTTTTGAGTGCATCATTTCTAGCAGATCAACTGATGAAATAATGGCAGGTCAAATTGGATCCTAGCCTTAATAAGCTTAATTGTTTAAAATGTTTAAACATTGGGTAATTAAATTTATTAAGGAAAAGACTATCGAAAATACTGATTTTTGAACTTAATCTGTTTTGTAGATGGCAACAAACCCTCCTCAAAACAACGTTGGTCATGCTTTTCGTCAAATGTTTGAAAGAGAAAAGCTGAATGGATCTAACTTCAATGACTGGTACCGTCAACTAAGGATTGTCCTTAGAGTTGAACGGAGGACCGACGTCCTTGAACATCATTGGCCGACCGAGCCAGCTGCTGATGCTTCTGAAACAGAGAAAGCGTTCTACAACGCAGAGTATAGCAGATACGATGAGGTTGCTTGCATGATGATCTCGAGTATGACTCCCGATCTTCAGAAGCAATACGAATTTCATACACCTTGTGATATGATCAAAGAGCTGAAAAAGATGTATGAAAAACAAGCTGGTGTCGAATTGTTCGACCTAGTTGTGGAACTCCACGACTTGAAGCTTGAAACTGGTAAATCGGTCAGTAGTCATGTGCTCAAGATGAAGAGCTACTTTGACAAATTGGAATCGCTCAATTATGGGTATAATCATGCTGTTGCAGTTGGCATGATCCTCAAATCTCTTACGAAGGATTTTGAGGGTTTTGTGCGCAACTACAACATGCATAGTATGACTAAGACTATACCTGAGCTTCATGCTATGCTTGTCGAGTATGAAAAAACGATTCCTAAAAAGGCCACTGAAACACCCCAAGTTCTTATGATCAAGGGGGGTAAGATCCAAAAGGCTAAACGACCGCAAAAAGGGAAGGGCAAGATTGATGGCAAGGGTAAAGGCAAGGCTGTTGCCCATATCCCTAAAGCCAAGCAAACCCCTCCGGCCCCTAAAGAGCATCCGGCTAAGGACCAGATCTGTCACCATTGTGGTGAAGTTGGACACTAGAAGAGGAACTGTCCTACCTACCTAGCTGAGTTGATGAAGAAGAGAAAGAATACTAGTGGGACTAGTACTTCAGGTATCTTCACAATTGAATTATTTTCCTTTTCTAAGAGTGATTCATGGGTGTATGACACCGGCTGTGGAACTCACATCTGTAATTCGTTACAGGGTCTTAGAAAGAGGAGGAAACTGAAGCCTGGAGCTTTGCAGCTGTTCGTTGGAAATGGTTTGCCAGCAGCTGTGGAAGCTATAGGAGAATTTCATTTAATTCTGCCTTCTGGGTTATCCATTGTATTAGACAATTGTCATTATGCACCTTCTATCACTAGAGGTGTTATTTCAGTTTCTTTGTTGAAAAACCAAGGATACATTAATGTTTTTAATGATATCAGTATTTCAGTTTCTAAAAATAATGTTCATTATTTTGATGCTATTCCTTGTGATGGCATTTATGAAATTGATATGCGTGGTTGTGTTTCAAATAATTCAATGTTCAATGTTAGCAAACGAGCCAAAACTAGTTTGGACTCTACCTATCTATGGCACTGTCGTCTTGCCCATGTTGGCAAAAACCGCTTTGAAAGACTTCAACGTGAAGGGATCTTACAATCAAATGATGAATCATTTGATCAATGCGTTTCCTGTATCTCAGGAAAGATGACAAGAAAACCCTTTCCGAACAAGCCGCAAAGGGCAAAAGAGCTACTTGGACTCATCCATACCGATGTATGTGGCCCATTTAGACATGTGTCAAGAAAAGGTGCTAGCTACTTCGTGACTTTCACGGATGATTTCAGCCGTTATGGTTATGTTTACTTGCTTAAACATAAACATGAGGTATTTGAAACATTCAAAGAGTTTAAGAACGAAGTTGAAAATCAACTCGGTAAGACCATCAAGATCCTTCGATCGGATCGTGGTGGAGAATACCTAAGCCAAGAGTTTAAGGATTATCTTAAAGCGTGTGGAATTGTCCAACAGCTTACTCCTCCTTATACACCTCAGCATAATGGAGTATCTGAAAGGAGGAATCGTACCTTACTAGAGATGGTGAGGTCGATGATGAACCTTACAACTCTCCCATTATCATTTTGGGATTTTGCTCTTGAAACTGCTGTATGCGTTCTAAATATGGTTCCAACCAAGAAGGTTGAAAAGACACCATATCAATTATGGCATGGAGAAGTCCCTGTGTTGTCTTACTTAAGAGTCTGGGGATGTGAGGCACTTGTGAAGCGTGATACGCCTGACAAACTACAACCCAGGACTACTAAGTGCATCTTCGTGGGATACCCAAAGGAAACAATGGGTTACTACTTCTATAATCCCTCCGAAAACACTGTTCGTGTTGCTCGATATGCTGAATCCTTTGAAAAGAATTTTATAGCTCAAGAGAACAGTGGGAGAATTGTAGAACTACTAGAAGATGTGTCACCTTCTGAAATAACTAGAAATCATCAACTTGGGGGGGGGGGGAAATGTTCAAAGTGATGAACCTCAAGTCGATGATGTTGCGATTCCACTTCGTAGATCCGAAAGGGTCGTACGTAATCCGGATAGATGGATTGGTCTAGTCGAATCCGAGGATAACGTATCAGGAGATCTCAATGAGCCTCTGAACTTCAAAGCTGCATTATCAGAGCCGGAATCTGACAAATGGCTTGAAGCTGCGAATGTGGAAATGAAATCCATGCAAGATAACCACGGTTGGACCCTGGTTGATCTTCCTCCTAACGCAAGAACCGTTGGGAGCAAATGGCTCTTCAAGAAGAAGACCGACATGATGAGACCTTTTCACCAGTAGCAGACATTAGAGCTATTAGGATTCTCTTAGCCATAGCAGCGTACTATGACTTTGAGATATGGCAAATGGATGTTAAGACTGCCTTCTTAAATGGTTACTTGGATGAAGAAGTCTATATGGATCAACCTGAAGGGTTCATTGATCCAAAACATCCCAACCAAGTATGCAAGCTTCAAAGGTCCATTTATGGACTAAAGCAAGCATCGAGGAGTTGGAATAAACGGTTTGATGAAGAAATCAAAAAGTTTGGTTTCGTTCAGAATCCCGATGAGCCATGTGTATATCGCAAAGCTAGTGGGAGTAATGTTACTTTCCTTGTCTTATATGTAGATGACATATTGATAATAGGAAAACACATTCCAATGTTGCAAGATGTAAAATCCCATCTTGGAAAGTGTTTTGCCATGAAAGACTTGGGAGAAGCAACATTCATTCTTGGAATCAAGATCTATAGAGATAGAACTAAGCGGTTGATTGGACTAAGTCAAAGTGCTTATATTGATAAGATGTTGAAGCGATTCAAGATGGAGAATTCCAAGCGTGGTATAGTACCAATGCAGGAAGGACTTGGTCTGTCGGTCAAACAAGGTGCTTCTACACCTGATGAGGTGAAGCGTATGCAAAGAGTCCCTTACGCTTCGGCTGTAGGCTCTATAATGTATGCGGTGAGATGCACTAGACCTGATATAGCGTTCGCGCAGAATATCATTAGCCGTTATCAACAGAATCCAGGTGAAAGTCACTGGACTGCTGTTAAGACCATTCTCAAGTACCTACGGGCTACTAGAGATTTGTTTTTTATATATGGGGGAAATCCAGATCAAGAGCTCAAAGTGACCGGATACTGTGATGCTGGATTTCAGACTGATAGAGATGACACGAAGTCTCAGTCTGGGTACGTCTTCGTTATGAATGGAGGCGTTGTGGATTGGAAAAGCAAGAAACAAAACACAGTTGCTATGTCTGCAACAGAGTCTGAGTACATTGCTGCTTCGGAAGCTGCAATGGAGGCTGTCTGGATAAGGAAGTTTATTAGTGGGCTAGACATTGTCCCCACGAGTAACTTGCCGATCGATATGTACTGCGATAACTCGGGTACATTGATCATCGCCAAAGAACCTGGAGTTCAGAAGGGAGCCAGACACTATGCCAGGAGATATCACTATGTTCGTGAGCAGATCGAACTAGGTGAAATCAAATTACTCAAAGTTCACACAAATATTAACTTAGCTGATCCTTTCACGAAAGCTTTGTCGAGGCCAAAGCTTGAAAGGCATGCCGAGGGCATGGGACTTAAATTGGCTGGTTAAATCATGTATGTCTGATGTTCGGTATTTGGATAAGGGATGTTAAACAATTTCTGTTTATATAATGAAATAAAGTACTTGATATGTTTGATTTCATTTAATGGTTAAGTTGTGTCCTATATTTGCATGTTTAATCCTTGAGTACTTGTCAAGTATTCTAAATTGTCCATTGTCGATTAACTATATGGGAATATAGTTAAACTAGGACAAAATCTGAGTGATTGGTTAGGATGGTACAACCAAACTCACATGGTATTCATTGGATGCATACTGGACTGACCCACTAACGAATTGTCACTTTATGGATCGTCGTCATTGAGTGAAATTCGTAAATGGTTGCTTTATTTATCCTTAGACTTGAGATACAAGCAGGTCATGCATGTATGGATTGCACCTACTTTATATAGGTCTAACTATCCTGAATAAGGTAGTACAAAAGGGCTATTTTCAGTAAGTGTAGTGAAGTATGTGACTTGACACGTGTAGTCAAGAGAATTTGTTCCTTTAGTTTTGTGCTGAAGCAGATACCACTGGGCCCCTCATTGGACTAATTAAGATGTTTGCATGGCCGTGCCCAAATGAAATCTAGAGATGTCTCGATTTGCAATTTGGTAATCTTAAGTTAGTTGTGAGAATGAGAAACAGAATCGTTAAAGTATGAAATGACTTGATCCATATTCATATTTAACACGGTATCGGTAACAAAGGGATAGTAAATGACTGTACCATTTAAATACACTTTGAGAAACTGTACTTAAATATTTCTGGGAGCATTGGCGTGTTGCTAGACGCTAACCAATGTTATTACCTTTACTATTGCAAGCTCAAGTGGGAGCTGTAGGGATATGATCATGTAATAGTAAGCGTATGTCCGGAAATTATTTAAGCCTACGGGATCACACGTCTCGACACCAAATGTATTAATATTAATTAATAGTTAATTAATATTTATCACGAACATTTAACGAGGTTTCGTTAAAAACTGACAGTTAATTGTTAACAGAGGGGTGTTAGTTGTAATTAGAGAGAGTTGGATTTGGATTACAATTGAGAGAAGGATATGGATAAAGCCTCTAGGCTGATTTCGACTAGGGCTCTATGCCTATCCCTATCTTGTTCTCCAATTATCCAAACACTATAAATAAACCCTCTGGGTTTAAGGTTTAGTTGCTGCTTTTATCAGATAAAAGAAAACCCTAATCTCTCTCTATTCTCTCTCGATTTCGGCAACAAGGAAAAACCTAGGGGTTTCGGTTCTTGTGTGGTTCGACCAAGCCTACATCAAGAGGAGTTCGTGATCGGTTGCTAGCACATAGCATTGGTGTGTCGTGTGTGCGATCGTAGAGGGATTTGTATCAAATCCTCCAAGAGATCAAGTCAATCCGAGCTCATAAGGTAAACATGTTCTATCCGGTTAGTTAGATTAATTCATAGGTTTCTTTCCGCTGCGTACTCGTGTTTTGATAAACTGTTATATAACCCAACATTTTCATATCCAAAACCACACACATCAAACATCCCCATACTTGAACATTGCTTATCCCCAAGCAATCATTTTTAATCTCGACACTACTACAACTCTATCTTAACCACATAGACATCTAGGTGTACATATTCGGTCCGCAAGATTTACAATCAATACTAGGGTTTACAACCTCACAGGTTTTAATGAATTTGAAAACTCACAAAATGTGACATCCGAGAATTCCAAGGTTAACTTCCGTTAGACAATATCCGTTAGTTACGTTATAAGTGTTAACTTAGTAACTAATGCTTAACGAGGCCGAATACGTCCGCGACCTTTGGTTGATCACCAAACCCGACCTTTTGTGTTACATGGTTATTTGATTATTGTAATTATGTGCAACATGATTAAATGCATGATTATTATCTGAAGCATGACTATTCGTTACTTGTTGAACTATGTGGCAAATTGTTTAAATAGTCTAGTTAAAGATTGGCCAATTTCTGTAACCAGCGAAACTACCGAGCGAAACTACAGATTCGCCCGGTAGCCGAAGCTGAGGGACCAGGAATCAGTTTTCGCCAGGCCAGCGAAACTACCCAGCGAAATTACAGATTCGCCCGGTAACGAAACTAACCAGCGAATCTAGCCAGCGAAACTGGCCTCTGATATAAAATCTCATAAAACCCTAACCACCTCATTTTTGCACCATTCCACACTAAACACACACACTTTTCTCTCCATCTCGAACTTCTGCTCAAGACCAGCTGGAAAACCATCAAGACCGACCATCATCACAGCTAGTAAACATCTCCATTCGGATTCAAGACCCGCCGTGAGTCACATGACCATCTTTATGTCTTCTTGTATGCTAACTAAAAAGTATGCTTAAAACTCACATGCAATCACATCTGCTGCTGTAATAATGCTTAGGAATGCTAGATAAAACATAAAGTCTGTATCTTGTCATGTAAATATGAAGATCTATGCTTAAATAGGTTATGTGGTGCAAAATGTGTTCTTGAAGATTTGATGATGAAAATGCATGTTTATGATGTTAAAAATGCTCCTGTGATGTTCCTAAATGTTTATGTATGCCTGAAAATGAATTTCATGAAGTAGGGAAGCCGTTAGAAAGATTTTTAGTCAAATTTACGGGTTTTTAGCGACCAGCGAAACTGTCATGTTCTCTGGGCGAAACTGTCCAGCGAAATTATGCATATCTTCAACCAGCGACACTATGCAGCGAAACTGCAGTGTCGCCGGGTAAACCGACCAGACCAGCTCGAGCGAATCTACCGAGCGAAATTCCCTGAACGAAAGTTCAAACCAGTTTCGGGCGAAACTAGGCTAGCGAAACTGTGCCAACAGTTTCGAGCGAAACTAGCCTAGAGAAACTGTGTCATCGGGTATTGCCTAGCGAAAGTGCTGCCCGTGCACACAGCGAAACTGCCTAGCGAAACTGAGACCAGAATCCAAACTTGTGCAATTTACTTGAATGTTATGCCATGACTTACATGATTATGCTATGATGAAACATGCTATGATTTCTGTAATATGTGGACCCTTGTTTATGATCAACCATCGGTGTCGTGTGTCTGTATGTCGAGTCATAGTTCCAACGTGCTATGTTATGGGCCATAGTGACGTTAAGTAAAGATTAGACACAAAACTAATACTTAAGACCTAAACGTGTTCATAGGTCTTCATTAAGCAAACTTGGATATTATAGCAAGTGTAGCAGTGCAACCCAAGGTGAGTGTCACTAACCCGATTACCGTGAACCCGTTTGGGTCACACCGAATAACTAAAAGTAAAACAATGCTGACAAACTCGAGAGTGCTAGGCACCTCCCTGATGAACGTGAAAACTTGGAGTGCTCGGCACCCACTTGATGAACTTGAAGTGCTTTATGGGAAGCACTTGAGAATTACTTAAACAACTATTTCTGAAACGAAACTAAAAACACTTTTGAGATTCATGAGAATCCAGTAAACCGTTTTAATATGGCTAGTGTAGGTTAAAGTCTAAACCACATGATATCACATGATTTCTAAGGATGCCTTGAAAACTTAAAAGTCCTCAACTAAATTGTACCATTAATTATAAAGCGAGGGGATGTTGGGTAGATCTACTGGAGTTTGACAAACTCCGCCCCGTGGCACGGGGAGTGCACGGAGGTACAATATCAGCCTATTTGACCGTGATCCCGAGAGGACACGGGGGAGGCAAAAGCGCGATGACGTAGGTCCGCTGTACAGATGGCACGGCCACTACAATAATTTATGGTCAGCTTTGGTACAAACTTCCTTAGTGCATGGAACAACGGATTAGCTACCCGCGATATCGGTTGAGCACTTTAACTATACAAAACTAGTACATACCCGATAACGTAGGTTACGGACAATATTTTTACTAAACCACGATACTATGATTTTGGTCATTACGAAGCATTGTTTTTCACGAATAAATATTACTTAAAGTATATGTTGATACGTTTATGATTATGAGACCGGGCCACTGCGTGACAAGCCCACTGTGAACTCACCAACCGTTAGGTTGACACTTGCGTGGTTTAAACTTTTGCAGATCGCTAAGGAGTATCCGGAGCGGGTTGGCATGGCACATGAAGACTTTTTATTTTAATTAAACTAATTGGGAATTTAAAACACTGAATTGTAAAGCACGTGGTTAGTGCTAAGATACTTATGTTTATTTTTTCCGCTGCGTACCTTTTAAAACTGTTTTGATTATGAACACTTGGACTTTACTCTGATTCGTTTAGTATTTGTAACTAATGGTTGTGGTCCTGGTTTGCTCGCACCCCTTAACGGTATAAACTCCGTTAGTGGTTGATTTGGGGGTGTGACACAAAATCTCTCAACCAAATAATGCGAACCATTTTTCTATCATTTTTTCACTCAACTCACCAAATCACTCGACCTATGGGTGTAATATTTGAAGTGAACGCTCAGGTCAAGCATATCTAAGTGTTTCTTGGGTTTATATATACGATCGTGCCGCCAAGTTCGTTATGGGATCCGACCAAAAAATGGAGGGGGATACTCAAACGTTTGCTCACATATACGGGTGTGTGAGCTACCACCCTAAACGTATATCTTGGCGTATACGTACAGCCGTTTCACAATTTTCATTGTGATTTATTCATATTTATTTATTTATTTATTTATTTATTTATTATTTTTTTTTTAATATAAATATACTGGTGTTATGCAGAAAGTCCAGTATCTTCGGGCAATTGACGACCCGGAGAAGATCCATAACGACTCAAGGCGATTAATTTGACACGGTCTCAACATAAACCTAGAACATGTTTAGACATACGACATCCCTCATAACTATGATTTTTTTCATTTTTCACCTAAATATATATATATATATATATATATTTTTCTTGTAGGCTTAATCTCACAAGGGAAATCCGGTGAGTGGGTTTTTCCTGGTTCACAAAACTCGATCGAGAAACTTTGATCATGCGATTTTATTAAAAATGAACTTTTGAGGAAAACCTTTCTTGCGACTTGCAGACACGATAAGGCACAAATAAATTATCTATGATTTACGTTAAAAATGGTGTACTTTCGTGTCATGTGAGATTGGGAAAAATTTTCAAAATTTTGGGGGATTTTCAGACTTTTGATGTGGTGAGGGAGTTATGTTCAATTTGCTTAGCCAACCCTTGCCATCCCCATACTTAGAAAAATGCAGTGTCCTCAATGCAGAAATTTAGAAATAAACAAAAGGGTTGGGTAAAAGGAACTCCCTGTTTGTCGTGATTTCCCATGATACTCAATTCCACACACATCAAACAACTTGCTGCTGCAATGTCATACTTCAAGCCAAAGTTCCATCACCATGTACAAGAAATATACAGAAATGCAAACACACCACACAAACAAAAAGAAAAGAATTAAACAAGCCATATAATAATAATAAATAATAGTCATATGCATTCCATCACAAACCACATAGCCGACATCAAAAACCAACAAAGTTTAGAATCCAAAACACCAGACCAAACCAAAAGACATAGTGCAAAAACCAAACATAGTATCAAAACCAATAGAAATGTAATAAGGCTACGTGGATAAGCATGGATACCCCCTATGGGAAGTGGGGCATGAAATCAGAGGGGGACATCTGATGTGGCACCCTGGGCATGTCTGAATACTGGGGGGAAGCTCGCTGTCCACGGGGTGGCCTGAATGTATCGCGCAGCTCCCGAATCTGATCATTAACACGAGTGAAACTCGCGTTCTGCTGGTAACGGAGTTCGGTAAGCTGCTGATCAAAGTGTTGAGTCAAGTCCCCAAACCTGTTGTCAATGTGAGCCTGTAGATGAGATATGCAGGCCAGGACATCCGCCGAGGTGGGCTGTGGTATATCATGGATGTCCTCAGGCTCTGGCACCCTATAGCCCCACTGCTGCGGAACCGGGCGCTCTAATGCGTCCAATAAACCCTCCCAACTGCGGTTCTCGATCTGCTCGTCCAAAGTAAGGGCTCCAGAAAAGTCTCCCTCAGAAGCAGGAGTGTATGTGGGACTGGGAGGTTGCTGTACCTGATCATCCTGTTGTCCTTGTGCTGCCTCCTCCTGTTCCCTGGGAAGTGGGTCCCAAATCCGACCGGTACTATCAATGAGTCGCCATGGCCGAATAGCCGTCACCATCTCCATTTTTCTGCACATAGTTAGATCAACCTCCTTGACCCCAACTGACTTCGTACATCCTCTCGATCTTACTCCAAAGTGTTTTGCAAAAATGCTGATTATCGGGCCTCCCACTAACCAACTCTTGGGCCTACTACCACTGCAACGGGTAAACAGATGAAGGAGACAATGTGCGATGTTGCAGTTGGTACCTGTATGCATGCAGTACAGAAGGAATAGGTCTTTCAGAGACACGGACCCACCATCGTGCCTAGCCGTGACTGTGCCGGCGATACACCTGTGCAAATAGCGGTAAAGAGGGTCACGAATTTGAGTACTTTTCGTGTTATGCACATCATACTGATCGTCTCCAATCTGTCGCCAGAAGTCAAGATGGGTGTGTGACGTGGGAAACTCATATAACCCCCCTGTGAAAGCTGCAGTGGGGAGTTCTTCTTCAGTGTAGAGTGTTGTGGCTACTACAAACTGAGCCACCGACATGCTTCTCCAGATCCCACCTAAACGAAATTTCACCGTGTTTGCCGCAAACAAGTCTGAGCATGGGTAAGAGAATGTGAAGCTGGAAAAGAACTCAACCACCATCTCTCTATACTGGCTCCTCTTGATATCAAAAAGTCTGCGCCAACGATCGTTGACCAAATCCAGAGCACGTTCCCTTTGTCCGAAAGTCTCTAAAAGCGTCCAACTGATGACTCGTAGCTCGAGTAACGAACGGTCCATGTGTTTCTCCAGCTTGTCAGCACACCTTTTGTCTCTGGAATCAACACCGTTGAACTGCAAGTAATGATGCGCTTGGGCCATGGCTACATAATGAAAGTGAAAAACGAGTAAGAACGAGCCAAAATTCATGATAATCGACTGACCAAATCGAAAACTGAAAAAATCGAGTTCAGAGGTCTCAGGCGGGTCAGAGAAGGGTAGAAAGTTGGTCGAAATACCCGCGAGACGCTCGAAACGCAAAATAAAAAATTGGTCAGAGGGCTGTCACGGCTTGGGCTGGCCGTGAGAGGCTGTGTCACGGTGTGGGGTGGTCCAGGCCAAGCCGTGAAGGCTGTTTATCGATAACTGGACTGGTCGCAGCCTTCACGGCCTGGCTTAGGCTGTGAGAAGGCAGTTCACGGTCTGCACGCCGTGAGACTCATCAGAGTTCGAAAAAAATTGCAGGTTTTTGCCTCTCAACCAAATCATACACGGTTTGTTCCAGTAGTCTCGAATTAACCCCCAGAAAACATCCCCATACTTATATTTACCAAAAGATTAAAAAAAACGATGGGGATGGAGATCTAGTTCGAAAAAATTAGGGGGTTTTGGTGTGGAGACTTTAAGAACCGTAGCGGGATGGTGGCTGCGGCCCAACAGGACGTGATTATACCCACTCTCGACCTCCCCATACTCTCTTAATAGCAGAAAAAAAATCGAACGGGAGTGGAGGTCGACTCGATAGGGGTATAGATGGAATAAACCGAGGATGGGAGGAAGGATTTTTTACCTTGGTGACGTGATGATGACAGCTCCGGTGACGTTGGCTGGTGACGTGAGCAAGGAGGCCGGGAGGGGTAGTGTGCGTGGGGTGAGGGAGGGCTATTTTATAAGAAGGGGACCAGAATCAATTCCAAAAATAAGTCACGGCCTGCAGGCCGTGACGAGCTCCCTCGCGGTCTAAACCAAGCCGTGAAGGGCCTGGTTGGTGCTTGTCTCGGTGACCGACTACTTTTCCCGGCCTTGGTGGCTGTGACGCGACTCTCACGGTCTGGCAAGCCGTGAGAGGTTAATTTTCGGAATTTTTTTTTTTAAATATTATACTTATAATACTTATTATATATATATATACTTAAAAAGTTCGGTGCATGTGACAAGAAAATATGTATATATATATATATATATATATAAATATAGCACATTAAATATAATATATAAAAAAAAGCAAATAATTAAAAGTAAAGAGCACACAAATTCTAACTAACAGAAATTTTTCTAACAAACCTAGCACGTTATCGTATAAGCTCAATTATCGAAGAAGTACGCACCTGGTTGCTAATCCGATTCCTGCAAAAGAAAAAATTAACAAAACCACACAAAAATCAAAGAAAATTTAAAATAAAGAAATGCAAAAGCACGGGTTGCCTCCCGCAAAGCGCTTAATTTATTCACGAGTCTTTAGCTCGACTCGGCCCCTGTGAATCATTCAGGGGGCTTTTGGAAGCTCAGATCTTCCACAAAAGTTCTGTTGATGGGCCCCTCGATATAATGATTCAGTCTGTGCCCGTTTACCTTGAACAGAGGTCCGCCCTCTCCCACTATCTCCACTGTGCCATATGAAAATACCTGTGTAACAGTGTATGGACTACTCCATCTAGAGCGTAATTTTCCTGGAAATAACTTCAGACGCGAATTGTATAACAGCACACGATCCCCATACTTGAATTCTTTCTTCTCCTTGAGTTTTTGATCGTGGGTGTTTGCTGTTTTGTCCTTGTATCGTCTGACGCTCTCGTATGCTGCGTCTCTCAATTCCTGAAGCTCGTTCAGTTGCAGAAGGCGCTCTTGTCCAGATTTCATCAAGTCTATGTTCACTGCGCGCATCGCCCAATACGATTTATGCTCTAATCCAACGGGCAGATGACAGGACTTTCCGTATACGAGTCTAAAGGGAGTGGTGCCGATTGGTGTCTTATAGGCTGTGCGAAAAGCCCATAATGCGTCATCAAGCTTCTCGGACCAGTCTTTTCGATTAACGCTGCATGTCCTTTCCAGAATACGTTTAATTCCTCTGTTGGACACCTCGACATGCCCACTAGTTTGCGGATGGTAGAGCGTTGCTAGCCTATGGTTAACACCGTATCTTTTCAAGAGCTTCTCCATCTGGGAATTGTAGAAATGAGTGCCTCGGTCGCTGATTAGGGCTTTGGGTGTACCGAAGCGCGCAAAAAACTTCTTCAGGAACTTTGTAACTACTCGTGCGTCATTCGTTGGGAGGGCTTGGGCCTCTACCCATTTCGATACGTAATCGACAGCGACGAGTATGTACTTGTTTCCATATGATGACGGAAACGGCCCCATGAAGTCAATACCACAGACGTCAAATATTTCGCAGGCCTGAATAGGGTTCTGTGGCATTTCGTTTCGGGCTGAGATGTTTCCAGCCCTCTGACATGCGTCGCATCCTCTCACGAGTTCGTGGGCGTCCTTGAAGATTGTGGGCCAGTAGAAACCGGAGTCTAGAACCTTTCTCGCCGTATTGTTGGCGGCATTGTGACCTTCGGTTGGCCCGTCATGACAATGATGCAGAATTTTACGCGCTTAATCACCAAAGACGAAACGACGAATGACTTGATCAGCTCCAGTGCGATAGAGGAATGGATCCTCCCAAATGTAGTATTTTACGTCCGTAAAGAATTTACGATGTTGCTGATGCGTCATGCCTTTCCTAACAACACACCCAGCCAGATAGTTAGCGAAATCCGCGAACCAGGGGGTTCCATTGACAACGGCATGGCTTTCGTGAGCAGAGATGGCGAACAAGGATTCACATGGGAAGTTTTCGTTGATTTTTGGTTCCTTGTTCTGGACTTCAGGATTCTCCAGACGAGATAGGTGGTCAGTAGCGACGTTTTCGGCTCCCTTCTTATCGATGATCTCAATATCAAATTGCTGGAGCAGCAAGATCCATCTGATCAGACGAGGCTTCGCATCTTGCTTATTGAATAGGTATTTGATAGTTGCATGGTCAGTGAAAACTTTTGTTTTCGAGAGAACAATGTAAGAGCGGAATTTATCAAAGGCGTAGACCACAGCAAGCAGCTCCTTCTCAGTAGTGGTGTAGTTATCTTGGGCATCATCAAGGGTTTTACTCGCGTAATAGATCGGATGGAATCGTTTATCCTTACGCTGCCCAAGGACTGCTCCAACGGCATGGTCGCTTGCGTCGCACATGAGCTCAAATGGCAACGACCAATCAGGCGCCATCATGATGGGAGCATTCATCAACTTTTCTTTTATTAGATCGAAAGCACGAATGCAGTCAGCGGAGAAGTTGAAAGGAACGTCTTTTTCAAGCAATTGGGTCATGGGTCGCGTGATTTTAGAGAAGTCTTTGATGAAGCGGCGATAGAATCCCGCATGACCCAGAAAGCTTCGAACGGCCTTGACGTTGGTAGGATGAGGTAGCTTACTAATTGTTTCGATTTTAGCCCTATCCACCTCAATCCCAGATTTGGAAATTTTGTGACCAAGCACGATGCCCTCAGTGACCATGAAATGGCATTTTTCCCAATTGAGCACTAGATTTGTTTCCTCGCACCTGGCCATCATTCTGTCAAGGTTTCTCAAGCATGTGTCGAATGAGTCCCCATATACGGAGAAATCGTCCATGAAAACCTCCATGGAATCCTCTATCATTTCGCTGAAGATCGCGACCATACATCGTTGAAAGGTCGCAGGCGCATTGCAGAGCCCAAAGGGCATACACCTATAAGCAAAAGTTCCGACAGGGCATGTGAAAGTTGTCTTTTCTTGATCCTCCGGAGCGATGGGGATCTGAAAGTACCCTGAGAAACTGTCAAGGAAACAATAATATTGCTTTCCTGACAACCTTTCCAACATCTGGTCGATGAAGGGGAGAGGGAAGTGGTCCTTGCGAGTAGCGTCGTTTAATTTTCTATAGTCAATGCATACTCGCCACCCAGTCACGGTGCGGGTTGGAACCAACTCATTTTTCTCATTCGTGACGACTGTCATGCCACCCTTTTTAGGCACGACTTGTACTGGACTCACCCATTTAGATTCTGAGATCGGGTAGATGAGTCCTGCGTCCATGAGCTTGATAACTTCTTTCTTCACGACCTCCTGCATGTTAGGATTCAATCTCCGTTGATGTTGTGCCACCGGTTTGAAATCTTCTTCCATCAGAATCTTGTGAGTGCAGAAGGCTGGATTAATCCCTTTAATGTCTGATATTTTCCAGGCGATGGCTTGCTGATGCTTTTTCAGAACCTCTAGAAGATTTTGCTTTTGATCGTCTTTGAGGTGGGAGGCTATAATCACAGGCTGCTTGCCTTGGTCGTCTAGGAAGGCGTACTCCAAATGCGATGGGAGTGGTTTCAGCTCGAGTGGGGCTTCTTCTACGACCGTTTCTTTACGCTCTTGCTCTGATCCTGCTTCCTCGTTGAAGCTGACGGCTGCTACCATCTCCACTTCTTGATAAGTGCTATTGAGGGTTTGAGAGTCTTCTTGATCCTTGCCGCATATGTTTTGTAGCATGCTGCCAACAGTGGTCATGATGGAGTTAAGGAAGTAGTAAGTGTCATCCTGACTGGCTGGGCGTTTCATAGAATCGTGGATGTTAAGAGTGACGGATTGATTTCCCATTCGAAGTGTGAGCTTTCCATCATACACGTCGCCTATGGCACGAGAAGTGGCCAAAAATGGCCTTCCTAATATCAGCGGAATATGCTCATCCTCGTCCATGTCCAGGATGACGAAGTCGACCGGAAAGACGAAATTGCCCACTTTTACCAACATGTTCTCCACTATGCCCCTGGGGTACTTCACTGATCGATCCGCGAGCTGAAGTGTCATGCGAGTAGGCGTGGGTTCCCCCAGGTCCAGTCTCTTGTAGACTGAATATGGCATCAAATTAATACTGGCTCCCAAATCAGCCAGGGCGTTACAAATTAATGTGTTACCTATTAGGCAGGGAATTGTGAAACTCCCTGGGTCTCGCATCTTTGCAGGTAACTTCTGTTGGAGAACTGCGGAGCATTGTTCATCGAGAATTACTGTGGATAGCTCTTCGAGTTTCTTCTTATTGCTAAGAAGATCTTTTAGGAACTTGGCTTATTTGGGCATTGATGCCAGAGCTTCCACGAAAGGAAGGTTGATATGGAGTTGCTTAAATAATGAAAGGAATTTACCATGTTGCTCTTCCATCTTTTCCTTCTCAAGCCTCTCAGGATATGGTATCCTAGGCTTGTACTCCCTTTGCTTTGGCTTTGCTGCTGAGGCCTGTGGTTCCTCAGGTTCAGGAGTAACTTCAGTGGCTTCCTTTGGGTCCTCTGCAGGCTTATCTTGATTCACTGGCGTTTCTTGAGTTGACTTCCCACTGCGCGTTGTGACTGCATTTGCGAACCCCTTAGGGTTTCCTTCGGTGTTAGATGGCAGTCCGCCTTGTGGTCTCCCTGAGAGTGATTGCGCGATTTGACCCACTTGACGCTCTAGTGCCTTCTGAGATGCCAGTTGATTCTGTAGCTGTTGGTTGATCTTTGCCATCTCCTGGTCATGTTTCTGGAATTGAGAGTTGATTTCTTTATCCCTCTTTTTTGTGTAGGAGTACATTTCTGTCAGCATCTCTCGCATCGTGGGTTCTCGTTCCTGTCCTTGGGGTTGCTGAGGTTTGGCTGCAAACCCCGGTGGGTTTGAGCTTCCTGCCTGGTTCTTGTAGCTGAATCCGGCGTGATTCTTCCAGGAGGAGTTGTAGCGATCCCCGTAGACTGGACCTCTCTGTCCTTGAACCACAAAATCGACCGTCTCTGTGTTGTGCGGGCAGCTGGCAGTATTATGCGATTCTCCGCATATCTCGCACTCTTGTGGCTCCTTCTTCTGTGGCAAGACCACTTACAAAGAGTGTCGAACTTCTTTGATAACGCCTCTAGCTGGGCGGCCACCATTGTGTCTTGACTCACTTGATGCACCCCTGCTTTGAATGGAACGCTGCTTCTAATTGAGGGGTACTGATAGTCGTTGAGAGCCATCTCCTCTAGTAATTGCTCGGCCTCTTTAGCAGTTTTCTCGCCGAGTGCTCCTCCAGCCGTAATGTCCACCAATTGACGGGTTTGTGGGCTGAGCCCATTATAGAAGGTTTGGATCTGTTGATATTGCTCCAACCCGTGGTTAGGACATTTTCTCAGTAGTTCCTTGAAACGCTCCTAAGTTTCAAAGAACGATTCTCCATGGTCCTGCTGATATGCGTATATCTTCAGTCGTAGCTTCGCTGTCTTACCAGGAGGGAAGAATCGGTAGAGGAACTTTTCTGCTAGATCATTCCAGTTGGTGATTGACCCAGCAGATTGTCCATCGAGCCACGCCTTGGCTTTTGATCGAAGTGAGAATGGGAACATGCGTAGCTTAGCTGCGTCACCGCTCAGGCCTGGGAGCTTGAATGTGTCACACACCTCTATGAAGGCCCTGATATGTGCGTTGGGGTCTTCGTCTGTCAATCCATCGAATTGGATTGAGTTCTTGATCATCGTGATGACCTGAGGTGGGATGGTGTATGACTCATTCCCAGCGGTTATAGCGATGTTCGGGCTTGCTCCCGCCAAGCTCGGCTTCGTGTAGGATGACAGTGTTCGTCGTGGCGGATTTGCGTCGCCCATCGGTTGCCTCTGCTGCTGACGTCTGCGTCGAAACTCTCGTTCAGGTTCGTCGAAAGGTATAAGTAGCTCAAATTGAGAACTTCGTCGCGTACACCAGCGCGTTGCAGGATTAGAAATTTTGGCTAAACTACAAATTTTGACTATTTAAAACGTTACCGCGTCCCCGGCAACGGCGCCAAAAACTTGATGTGTTGTTTAGTGTATATAAAAAATGGGGTCCTACACTATCAAATTTTAAATTTATAAACTGGTTATTCACCAGGGGACTATACCAACACACTAGGGCAAGTATACCTGTCGTGCGTAGCACATTATTGGTAAACACCGGGTTGTCGAACCTCAGGGACACGAACTTGTTGAAAATAGTCGATTTATAACTCAGCCTGTTTTTTGTTTTATTTTGAAAATGGATTTTAATTTGGAAAACTGAAAATGACAGTAATTAAATTGTTGTTTGGAGAAACAGAGTCTGGTAAAGGATCACTTAGGCATGGCTCCTCCAACTTAGGTTTGACAGGTGTATCGGTAATGCGTTACTACTTATCTCTGAGGTGAACTAGAGTCCTAAGACAAGGCTTACCTAGTTCCTATGGATAGGTTCACAATTTAGGGTTATAGACACGCCCTATACGGTTACTACTGTTCCACGGTTAAGTGCTGACAAGGTTGCGGTTTATGAAGTGCCATAGGCTGGGTCCCGAGTTATCGGTGGCTCAACTCACAACTGGTCGAAGGGTTAGGATAAGTATGGCCCTAACGGTCCTGGAGTTGTGAAGCGGTTACAATTGGGTTGATAGGTTGACCTAGTAGGTCCTAGACACGACTAAGCAGGAACATACCCGAGTTATCGGTGAATGCTTGACTACTTGACAATGGGAAGGGTAGCTACTAGCTAAGGGTAAGGTGATTTCTCACTCAAACTCTATGGTGGACTCCTAATCGAATTTTAGGGTTTCCCTGATGATCGTGACTATTTCTAGTTCACGCGTACGCCGCAGATTCTGTTGTTCGGCTATACAATAGTTCCCCAACGATAGAAGGCTTTGCAAGCTAGGGTTAGGGTTCCACAAGACCAGAGATTGACTAGATACAATAAGGAATTCAATTCATCAACCAAATCAAAGCAATCATAACTTTTACTTCATAAATGCAAATGTAAACGAAAAACCGATACTTAATAAGTCAAACCATGGTTGGATTCGCCTCGCCTAAGCGATACGATGAGTTTAGCCAACCATGTTAATGTTTAAACATAAACAAATCAGATCTAAACAAGAATTCATGGCTAAATGTAAATACAATACCAAAGAGAAGCTCGAAATGATGAAAAACGCTACTTTACGACTCGTTGAAGGCTCCAAATCTTCAAATCTTCAAAGGACTTCAATAAGGGCTTCCCTTGGCTTTTTCTCTGCTCTCCAAGATGTTTTGAATGGTGGAAATAAGCCCTCTATTTATAGGGGCCGAAATCACGAAACTTCCAAAAATGGGTTTTTGGTCTGTCACGGCCTGCTATCCAGGGACAGGGTGCTTCACGGCCTGGACAGGGTCTTCACGGTCTGGCTATCGAGGGACAGGGTGCTTCACGGCCTGGACAGGTTCTTCACGGCCGTGAAGGCTCTTCACAACTTGCAGGTCAGGCCGTGACATAGTTTTCACCGGTGACTGGTTTGCGGCTCAGTGTCACAGCTTGGTCAGGATCTTCACAGCTTGATCTAGGCCGTGACAGGGTGTCTCACAGCCTGTAAGCCGTGAAGTTTTTCTGCACTTTTTGATTTTGACTTCTGCGTTTGACCGGTTGACCCGAACTTTGACTTTTCTTCATTTTCACCTCGTTTTCCGTGCCAAACTTGTTTTAACCTGAAAACTCACAATAATCATCAGAAACAATTATAAATTAATATTTTCAAGGTTTTTTTAACGTTTTTCAGCCCAAAATCAACTATATTTTCATATCCAAAACCACACACATCACAGACTTTGAACTTATATATCGATTCAAACTTGGATAATAACTTATGAATTGAATTTGGAGTTTCATCCTTTGAAGCTAGAGACACCACCCATGAAAACCGAGAAAAATCATCTGTAATAACCAAACAATAATAACTTCCCTCAATACTACGAATATTCACAGGACCAAAAAGATCCATATGAAGCAGTTCCAAAGGAGTAACAATTGAATTCAAACGCTTGGACGGATGAGACTTCTTCCTTTTTTTACCTTTCTTGCAGGAGACACAGACATCATTTATAGAAAACCAATTCTTTGAAACTCCTTCTACCAGATTATGTTGACCAAGTACTTCATCTTCCGGTAGTTGATGTGCCCCATGCAACGATGCCACAAGATGGATTCTTTTTCTAAAGCTGTAACATCCCGAGTTTCAAAATAATTTGGTGTTTAATTCTAATTATGATTTACCTGGGTTTTAGAGTAATAAGCGGGTTTAGATGGTTAACCGGGTTATTCAATGGGGATTTCTAGATAAAAAGTTAACCTTATTAATATATGGGCAAACTAAAGAAAAGTTACAGGGTTAATTGTGAAAATAAGGTTTGGCCTAAAATTTATAAAAAATGTTAAGTAGAGGGACCAAAGCTGTAAAATAGGAATAGGAAAAATTAAGTCTGGGTCTCCCCCAGACTCAGAAATCGCAACGCAGAGAAAGAGAGGAGAGGGGGAGACCTAGTTCTTGTGGAGAAATCTCAAATTGAAGCTTGTGTGTTGGAGATTATAGTGAGGGAAATCGGATTCAAGCTTAGGAGGCTTCCTACATCACGATTTCCATCTTAGATTTCGGAAATTCTTGTCAAGTAAGTGGCTTTGAAGTAGGGTGATTTATGGGTTTCATCTAGAGGTTAAATTGGTGTTGTAATCTGAGTTATTATGTGTTAGTGAGTCTAGATGAAGCATAATCTTGCCCTGCATGACTGATTTTTTGTGTGTAATTAGTAGAAATTGTGGTGGGTTTAAGCCCCACCCTATAAAATTCGAAACCCATGGTGAATGGGTGATTTGGGTTGGTTGATTGTGGTCCATGTATGTTAATAGACTTGTTGGAAGTATTAGATCTGGTGTAAAAGCTGAATTTTATGTTATGTAGTAATCTATGGGTGGAATGGAAACATGTAAGCTTCTAAACATTAAGAACACCAATTATGCACATAAGGTGTTTGATGAAATTCTTGAATGATGCTAATTATTACTTGAGGGTGAAAATTATCAACCAATTTGAGTGGCATTATATGTGTTATGTAAATCATGATATGGGTGTGTTAAGAATTTAATCAATGTTATGAATATAGGTGAAGCGGGTGGGACTACCAATCACCAACGTGAAGGCAAGAATAAAGTTACAAGGTAACACGTAGCGGTTAGTTATCTATATGTATTCTTATGTTGTGAAATGTTGAGTATTCATTAGATGACAATGGCAAATGTCATAGTATCTAGTGAACACCAAGAGCCTAGATACATGTAGTTTAGAAGTGTGGACTTCGGTATGCAAATGTCTAAGCTGAAAAGCAGTGACGTATGACCCTTTTTGGGTTGACTGGTAGTGTTGAGATAGGGCGAGTAATAATGAGGCTATAATCCTCTAATTTCCCCAACAAGAAGTCTAAGCGGCTTGGCACAACATGTGTGTGTGCCAAGATATGAATATGATGAGAAATTGCAGGTGGAAGTGTGCCATAGGGGCTGGAATGTGACAAATGCCTTAACGGGTCAACGGGTCGGTTTGGGTGCCAACTATATCTGGTCCGTGTAATTAATACGTGATTGTTACGAAAACGAATTTAACCATGAAATATAGGTTATGGTGAGTTTCCAGCACTAAAAATGAAGTTAGGATTGGTGAACTTGCACAAGAGTGAAAAATGCTGAAAATTTGGCTAAGTATGGGAAAAATGGCATGGAGCCCTGGAAAAGGGGTTCCAGGCGTATCGCCTGGGACTTCTGCAGCTCCAAGCATATCGCTTGGAGCTGCTGTCCGGATTTTATTATTTTTTTCTTGTATTTAATTGATGTGTTAGGTTGATTGCTATCGTTTGCCGTTAATACTAATGTGTTACTAGTGTTTTTAGCAGGTAATCAATAGTTAGCGGGTCGGGATCGAATCGGAGTTCTTTGGAACCGACCATCACATCTTTTGGGACCTAGATGCACATGTTTGTTCATGTGAATGTTTTGTAGTATTCCTATGAAGTTAATGGTGTCAAACACCCGATTTTGTAAATGTGGCATGGCAATGGATGAAAGTTTTATATATGTTATGGAATTTTCAAACTCTGATTTTTAAAACGATGTAATTTGTGAAAATGGGATTGGGGCCTTACAAGTTGGTATCAGAGCCACGGTTTGAGGGATTCAAGTGTCACAGGGGCACTTGAACTCAAACCAAGTGCTCATGATGGGGAAAGATGTTCGGTTCAAGGTTCGATCTTCTGTCCCGGTAAGTGACTTAAGTAAGTGATTTAAATTATATATTGTGATATTGAATAATGAAATGTGCGGTATGGACCATGATTGCAGAAGTGAAGAAGCTGATCTCAGATGAAATTGAGACCTTGGTGGAAACAGCGGTACGAACCCATGTGGGTCAAATAAAAAATGCCTTGATGGAGGCATTGGAAAAGAAGCTGGAATCAATGAGGAATGACCTTATGGCGGAAGGAAGCGGGAAGAAAGACAAGGGGAGGTGTGCGTACAAAGATTTCATGGCGTGTAAGCCTCCCTTATACACTAGTGAGGCGGATCCGATAGCCTGTTATCGATGTCTAGCGGAAATTGAAGCGGTATTTGAGCGGAGTCACTGTGAGCCGGAGGATCAAGTGATGTTTGCAACCGGGCAACTCCGGTCGCATGCAAAAGACTGGTGGGATATGACACGTGAGGAAAAGGGAAGGGAGGCCATAAAGGCCATGAATTGGGAAGAGTTTAAAGCGGTGTTTACTGTATATCATAGCCCTGAGTCTGAAGTAAAAAAAATACAAGATGAGTTGATGCAGTTTCGCCAAAAGAAGGGATAACCGATCGGGGAGGTAATCAGTTACTTCCTGGATCGAGTGAATTTTTGTAAAGAGCTGCTGAGAACAGAGAAGCAAAAGATCTACCAATTTAACAATATGCTGAACGCTAATTTTAGAGAATT
Source organism: Deinandra increscens subsp. villosa (assembly GCA_039602395.1). Lineage (NCBI taxonomy): Eukaryota > Viridiplantae > Streptophyta > Magnoliopsida > Asterales > Asteraceae > Deinandra > Deinandra increscens. The sequence continues at coordinate 66,796,291 of JBCNJP010000023.1, forward strand.
CATTAATGCTTCCCGATGTGTGACTCTCGAGGAGCTGATCAATGCTTGTCGAGAGAGAGAATTGGAGCTGAAAAAGTAGGTGGAAAGAGGTGAGAAGAGGGGAGTAGAAAGCAGTTCTACCCCAAATAAGAAACCAAGGGTGAATGAATCACCCAAGAAAGCTGAAAACAAGAAGAGTGGGTCGTCTGATTGCCCACATTGTGGGAGAGCGCATAAGGGAGAATGTTTCTTTTTAACAAAGTAGTGCTATGGTTGCGGGAAAACAGGGCATAGTATAGCACAATGTCCTAGCCCTGCACGGTTATGTTTTGGATGCGGAAAGACGGGCCATAAAAAGAGTGAATGCCCAAACCCAAGTACGGGGGCGGGTCAAAGCGGAGTGAAGCCGGATATTCCTCGAGCGAGAGGAAGATCTTATCAGCTGACTGTGGAGGAGGGGAAGGTGGATCCAGGGGTAGTGACATGTATCTTTCTTGTCAATTCTATCCTTGCATATGCATTGTTTGATACGGGGGCGAGTAGATCATTTTTTTCTTATGATTTTACCCATCACCCTTCTTTTGTTATTAACAAGTTGTCTGTGCCCTTAGAAGTAGAAATAGCAGATAACAAGAGTGTCTTAGTCTTTGATGTGTATCGTGATTGTAAAATCTCTATAGAAGATGAAGATTACTCTATTGATTTAATACACATGATGATGGGAGAATTCAAGGTGATAGTGGGAATGGATTGGTTATCTAAATACCAAGCCAATGTGGTGTGTAACCGCAAGGTGATTGAATTAATATCGCCGAGCGGGAAGCAGGTTGTTGTTCAAGGAGAAAGAAAGAACGAGATCACTCTGTGTTCAGTAATGGAGGCAAGGAAATACATCCAGCACGGGTGTAAATCCTATCTGGCTTATGTGGTGGATACTGAACGTGAGAGTAGTAAAGCTAAAGCGGTACCCGTTGTGCAGGAATTCTTAGACGTTTTTCCCGAAGACCTCCCGGGCATACCACCGGATAGGGATGTGGAATTCCGAATAGATTTATTACCTGGCGTTAAGCCGGTGGCTCGAGCTTCGTATCGGTTAGCTCCTACCGAGATGCAAGAATTAATGAAGCAGCTGCAGGAATTGCTCGATAAGGGTTTTATTCGACCAAGTGTATCCCCTTGGGGTGCACCGATGTTATTTGTGAAGAAGAAAGACGGTAGTCTAAGGATGTGTATAGACTACCATGAGCTGAATAAGTTGACCGTGAAGAACAAATATCCCCTGCCCCGAATTGATGATCTGTTTGACCAGTTACAAGGGGCAAGTTGGTTCTCCAAGATCGATTTAAGATCGGGATACCATCAGCTGAAGGTGAGAGAGGAGGATGTCCCAAAGATAACTTTTCGAACGCGGTATGGGCATTACGAGTTCTTAGTAATGTCCTTCGGATTGACTAATGCACCGGCGGCTTTCATGGACCTTATGAACCGCGTGTGTAAGCCGATGTTGGATCGATCCGTTATTGTGTTTATTGATGACATCTTGGTGTATTCACGGAGTGAAAAGGAGCACGCCCAACACTTGCGTGAGGAGTTGGAAACCTTAAGGAGGGAAAAACTCTATGCGAAGTTCTCAAAGTGTGCCTTTTGGTTGCGAGAGGTACAATTATTGGGACATGTGGTGAATGTCGAGGGAGTATTAGTAGACCCTGCCAAGGTCGAAGCAGTAGCGGGATGGAGAACACATAAGAACCCGACTGAAATCCGGAGTTTCTTAGGATTTGCAGGCTACTATAGGAGATTTATTCAAGATTTCTCCAAAATGGCCTTGCCATTAACTCGACTCACAAGGAAGGATGTGAAATTTGAATGGGGTGAAAAACAAGAGGAGTCTTTCCGGACCCTAAAGGAAAAACTAACTCATGCTCCCGTGTTAGCTTTACCGGATGGGACGGAGGATTTGGTAATATACTCTGATGCGTCATACCTCGGCTTGGGGTGTTTACTTATGCAGCAGGGTAGAGTTATAACCTATGCTTCAAGGCAGTTGAAGAGTCACGAAGTTAATTATCCAACTCATGATCTTGAGCTGGCAGCGGTGGTGTTCGCCTTGAAGATCTGGCGACATTATTTTTATGGCATCCCATGCACAATCTATACTGATCACAAAATCTTGAAATATTTTTTCGATCAGAAGGAGTTAAATATGAGGCAGCGAAGGTGGTTGGAGCTGATTAAAGACTATGACTGTGAGATCCATTATCACCCGGGAAAGGCCAACGTGGTGGCAGATGCCTTAAGCAGAAAAAGAGATTACACTCCTATTAAGGTGAAATCAATGAAGCTGGTTGTAACCTCAAGAATTCTTGATTCAATTAAGAAAGCACAAGAGGAAGTGGTGAAAGAAGAAAATTGGAAGAAATAGCGGATAAAGGGAGCGGTGAAAGACTTAGTCCACGATGACGACGGTCTTAAATATCGGTTTGGGCGGTTATGGATCCCTAACACTTGCGGGGTGAAGGAATTGCTTTTAAACGAGGCTCATAAGTCTCGGTATTCAATCCATCCGGGAGCCACAAAAATGTATCATGATCTAAAATGTGATTATTGGTGGCCGGGCATGAAGCTGGATATAGTAAAATATGTGGAGAAGTGTTTGACTTGTCTTCAAGTCAAAGCTGAACATCAGAAGCCGTATGGTAAGTTGCAACCACTCGAGATACCGGAGTGGAAATGGGAGCATATCACGATGGATTTGCTCACAAAGTTGCCAAAAATGAGGAGAAATTTCGATGCTATTTGGGTGATAGTGGACCGACTTACTAAAAGTGCACACTTCTTGCCAATTAGTGAGTCGTATTCATCCGAGAGAATGGCGGATGTCTATGTGGAAGAGATTGTATCGCGACACGGAGTCCCAGTGTCAATCGTGTCAGATAGGGACACCCGCTTCATGTCTAAATTCTGGCGGGAATTCCAGGAATGTATGGGTACTCGGTTACTTTTTAGTACCGCATACCATCCTCAAACCGATGGGCAGAGCGAGAGAGCAATCCAAACACTCGAGGATATGCTGCGAGCGTGTGTGTTGGATTTTGGAGGAAGTTGGGACACTCATTTACCTTTGGTGGAATTCTCTTACAATAATAGCTATCATGCTAGTATTGGAATGTCCCCATATGAGGCACTTTATGGGCGGAAGTGTAGAACACCGTTGTGTTGGGGTGAAGTGGGTCAAAGGGAGTTGGCCCATAAGGATGTGGTCAAAGCTACTACTGAGAAGATTCACATCGTAAGAGCGTGTTTAAAGGCCGCCCAGGATCGACAAAAATCGTACGCAGATAAGAGGCGTAGAGATACTGAATTCAAAGAGGGAGACCATGTGTTGTTAAAAGTGTCCCCGTGGAAGGGAGTAATTAGATTTCGAAAGAGGGGAAATTTAAGCCCACGATTCATTGGGCCTTTTAAAGTCCTTGCTAAAGTGGGTCAAAATGCTTACTGAAAAAGCAAGTAATCACCGGATATGATAGATCGCAAAATCAGGATTAAAAGTAATAGAATAGCTAGAATGATCAAGGAAGAAGAAGTAATTTTATTGATATTTACGAAGAAGGAGAGTACAGATGCATATGTAAAATATTAGATTTACAAGTGAATCCGAAGTCCCTAAGCTACACCTCTCGCCGGGTATTTATAGGCCTCGCTCGTGATTCCTTGGTCCGCATCTGCTTAATCGTACCTGTCTAAGGCCTGTACAAACACTTCCGACGGACATCATATCCGGAGGACTTGGAAGTGAACGATCAGATGTGTACAACACATCCGATGCATTGTTTACTTCATCAAGTCCCCCAAGTCTATTAAGTGAGTAAATGAAGTTAATAGACTTACTTCTATATATAAAGGTTGTTTACTCTTCCAAATATCTTATACTTCCGAATTCGAACGGTTTCTTTCATATGCGCCAGCTGTTCTGCATGGACTGACACACATTATTGATGGTACAGTTTTCTAGTACCCCCTAATGACGCGTGGCGCATATTTTCACCCTTTCAGTTACCTGTCACAATCAGTCATAATGAAAAAGTAAATTTAAAAAAAAATTCAAAAGGATCTATTCCGTTTTTATCCCCGTAAAAACCGCTCTTGCAAAAACCGTCTCGCAAAAACCGTTGATTGAAACCACTTATAACTCTTCTATATATATATATATATACCTTTCCCCTAAAAAAATTTACCAAAACATTTTATCTTCTTCACCACACTCCTGCAACACCAGTATCTTCTTCCCAGGTCAGCATTTCTTCCTTCACTTCTTTTCCATCTACTTTTACTATTCTCTTCTTATGGCTGAACCTAAGAAGATCTCATCAAAACATAATCTCTCTATTTCTTACTCCTTAATTTCTGAATCTGAATTGAATGATTTTGTGAAAGAATTCCGTATCCCCAAGGAACTTAACCCCCTTCCTGCCACCGAGGGCACACCAATCCATCCTTTCCCCATCAAAAAATTTGGAGTTTACTTTGATTTCTTTCGCCAAGCCAATTATCGAATTCCTTTTACCCCTTTCCTTCTTGAAGCTTTGACTTACTTTGAAATCCATATATCTCAATGCAACCCTACTGCAAGAAGTATTCTGAACCATTTCGAACTTTCTTGTAGAGCTTTAAATCTTGAACCTCAATTGATCCAATTTCGTGCGTTTTATCGCCTTACCATGTCCGGCGACTGGTATACCTTTGAGAAGCGTCGTGACATCACCCAATTGTTTAGTAGAAAACCTCCCCAGAATCGCCAATGGAAAAATCAGTTCTTCTATTTAGATGACTCATGTCTTCCTAAATCAATGGCTTGGAGGGACATTCGCTTGACTGTTCATGACGTGATACCCAAGGCAGCCGAGGTTCACCAGGCTACTTATGAAAACATCAGCAAGTTTATACATCCTATTCGTAGTATTCCGGAAGAAATTCTAGTCCTGGCCAAAATTAGTAGAAACTGGTTTTTCCCACAGATGTGATCTGTAATCTTGTGTGGGAAAGAAAGTGCGTTTATTTTTCATAAACTTTACGTTTTTCCTTTTGTCACTTTACCTTTTTATATTCGTTCTAACTTAGTGATCTCCGCATGCAGTTATGGACCTATCAGATGCACTCTTGGTGAAGGATTTTAGCCAAATCCAGTTTAGCAAAACCAGCATTGAAACCGACACTTCTACCTCAGCAAACCCAGCCATGACTAATGCTAATGCCACCACGGATATGTCTAATACCATTCCCGTTGAAGATTCTTCTCCTCAGAAGGTATCTCAACCTCCTTCTCCACTGATCCAAAAGAGGAAGAAAAGATGTGCTAAACCCAACAAACATGCCCCATCGATGGATGAAGAAGGAAGCGATGCTACACCCAAAAAACCTAGAAAGTCACCAGTCACTCGCTCAATAGCTAAGTCTTATCCCACCATTGAAGCTTTTTCTGAAAACTTTGATAATGAAACCACTGAAAGAACACCATCTCCAGTATCTGATGATGGAAACACCCTTATCATGTCTCCCCCTAGCCTAGCTCATTTGATCAATTCTACAGTTGCAGAATTCATGCAATCACCTTGCCCCACCATTGATCTGACAAGTACACCATCTCCCACTGTTTCACCTTCTGTGGGTAACATCACCACATTTGCTACTCAAACAATGGTACCATCCCCCTGTTATTTCCACTTGTAAGTCCAGAATATCAACCAATCACGATATCTTAATCACAAACGAGTGCGGAATCCTCGTAAGTGACTGATTCAAGAAAAGAGATGAAGAGAACACAAGAATACTACGATCAAAACAATAAAAAAACTTGATCTTTGCACACAAAATGTACTTGTCGGGTATAAGATAAGAATCGTAAACTCTGTCTCTCGGGTTTACGATCGTGAACCACTAGAATCGTAAACAAGCCCTCTGAATCAGCAGCGCTTAAATGGTAACCCAATGGGGTTTATATAGCCACCCCATTGGGTTTACTATTGGGCCTTTATTGATATTAAACCCAAGCCCAAGCCCATATCTAATAGTAAACTAGTCCACTAATCTAAATAAACCCTCTAAGCCCAGCCCAACTAATTTAATATTACAAGCCTCATAATCTAGCCTCAACAATCTTCCCCTAGGCTTGTGATATTAAATGTCTTTAATCTTTGAAATTCTTCTTCTTGACTGGCTGGCAAAGATGTTGATGAAGATTCTTTCCGCAGAAATCTTCAATGGGTTTCATGACGGGCACTTGGGACTTCCTCTTGATCAGCATCAGCTCGAACTTCTTGAAATGAACAAGTTAATGAAATGGAGGATTCTCATTGACTTGCTTCTGTTGAAAGAACTGGTTATTGCTGAATCTTCGGTAACTGTCTTGAATCTTTATAAATTAGAGCTTGTGAACATCTTCTTTGATAATCTTTTAGAAGCTTGTAAAGAAACCAACAACTTCCCCTGAACAGTTGCTTTTCCAGATGGAAATCTTGTCCGGCTGGTTCTTTAACTTTGAGCAGTAGCAGCATCAGCAGGATCTTTCTCTGTTGATGCATGACCCTTGTGTGGCCGTTACTGTTCGAATTGTCAAACAGACTGAATTATCAGAGACGAGAACTGAGGTCCGAACTTAGGCCGAACTCCAGGTTCGGAGTCACCGAACTTGGGCCGAACTCCTAGTTCGGAGGGAGTTCGGAGGGAGTTCGGACTTGACAGGTTCGGACAGGATTATTCAAGTATAAATAGATTCGTCTTTGTATTTCTTTGTAAGTTTTTCGTCTTGTTTCTGTGTGTTGAGAGGGGAGGTTCTGTCCGACCTCCCCCAGAGCTTAATCGTTGTATACTCCTTCGTTATGTAATCATTCAACATGATTCAATGACAAAACTTCCGTCTCATCCATAGAAACGATCCGTAAACGGTTTTTCATTCTCTCATCAACCTGTCTGACACACATTTGAAAAAATATACTCCACCAGACATGTGATGACCAGTCTTTGGGTTAGGAGGTAATTATCATCTGTTCAGTTGATTCAAATTAACATAACTTTAACCAAAAACCCTAATATAGATTACGGGTTTTCTATAAAACTTCCCCTGAACCCAAGACCTCTAAAGACTTCCCCTTATCTGATAACTTCCCCTCAGCTAAGGACTTCCCCTGAGATAATACATATTATCTTCGAGTTCCCTTCAGATACTATGTATTATGGAAGTCTTTTCATTAGATGATAAGTATCATCCTCGAGTTCCCTTCGGATAGTACTTATTATCCTCCCTCCTTCCCCTAAAAATTTGTCAAGATCTGACGGAGGAAGTCTTTTCCAATAGATAATAATTATCATCCTCGAGTTACCTTCGGATAATACTTATTATCCCATACTCCTTCCCCTAAAAATTTGTCAAGATCTGTCGGGGGCATATTGTCATGCATTAAAACCCATGAAAAACACATTTTAACTTCTCAAATCAACCTGGCCAAGACGAAAACACACCAAAAAGAACTTAACGACTCACACACGAAAGATAAAAATAAACAAATACTTACCAAACCAAACATGAGAAAGTTTACAAGGGATCAAACCGTATGAATCTGACTGAGAAACCCTTTTCAGCTTCAGTTACTCAACTAGTCCAGGTGATTGCCGGTATGTTTGTCCGCTTTAAACTCAAACCCGTTTAATCCCAACCGAATGCGTCATGTTTAATATAGTACAATATTACCATCATGTTTAATTTTCCCCACACCCAAGCGTACACAGCAAAACCTACCCAACCTTAGAGTTTATTGAGGATTCACAAACCCCCAGCTTGAGGAACCATGCAACACCGTTATGACTACCACTTATTTTATTAACCATAAGTTGGTGATCAGGTCCGCCGTTAAGCACGCAAAGAAGACCAACTGAGTGATTATTTATTCTCTTTTGTTTTTCATTTTTTTTATTATTTCTTTTTCTTTTCTTTTTCTTTTCTTTTTATTATGTGGTGTAGTCATGACAGCAGAGACATGGCGTGTGAGAGAGTGAATACTAGGTAATTACCACTCTCAACCCATTTTTGCCGGGACTCAGTCTTTTAAACCATGCAACCTGGGATGGGAAACTAAACATATATATCTTTTAAGTTCACTGCACTTTCATCGGAGGTCATAAGTTTAGGTCGAGCCTACCGAGCATATCACCGTGGAGCTTGCTTTTCACTTCCGCGTTACGCGTGTCAGCCATCTCCAACCCGGACATTCATTTTACTTCCCCTAAACTTCTCAAAAACAAAACACAAACAATTAAAAATTGAAAAGCACACTATTTTTGAGGGTTCAACTTTTTCTTCATCTTTACATTTCTTCCCATTGCTTTTTGATTTTTAATGTCACAATCTTGTGAACATCATTTTTCTGTTTTTTTTTAAATAAAAAATAAAACACACAAACACACTTAAAAGAGCAAAACACAAAATTTTGAAGATATCTGGCCAAGCTAACTTTCAAAGTATTGATTTAAAAATTTTAGAAAATTGGGTTTCATGACATACACACTTCATTGCATTTGAAGTCAAACACATAATCAACCAACAGCTTAATTGAAACTTTAATGAAATAGGTTTGACTCAAAAGACCCTTTGCTGCCTCATCATTCAAACAACCAAGTTAAGAACAGTACCTTTCATGCTAATTTTGACCTTTTACCTCTCAATGTGACATACCTTCCATTTATAGATTACTTGACATGACATGAAGATACGTCTCCTAAGCTGTGCCTAGAACAATCACTTATCAACAAACAAATTAGTAATAAAAACGTTAGTGATAATCCTCCTTGATCGTTCCTGCACAGAGTGAGAGATTAGTTAGCTAATAGTACCCAGGCCATTGTTTTTCTGGGTACTCCTGAGGAATCAATGAATGAAATTTCTTTTAAAAACATTCCTTTTGAAAAATCTGGGAAGTTGTGATGGAGCTTCCTTGATTTTTGGTTTCCAAGTTCCAGGTGATTTAACATTTGTTTTAGTCACTTTTGGAGTTGTGACTTTAGGTATTTCAACCTTCTGCATTTTAGAATCATTTTTGAAAACAGTTCTAGTTACCTTGGGTTTTTCAAGCTTTCGTTGTCTTGAAACTGGTTTCTTCACATGTTTTTGAAAATTTTTGTAACTTGGAAAGCTGTTGTTTTGATTTATAGATTTTCTTTCAGCTTTGACAGCGCCCCAATGTTGATCAGAGGGTTTAACCTTAGGAGCAACAATCTTCCTTGCCTTAGGTGTTTGCACCATCATTGGCTTAGACTTTACAGACTCCTGAGATGAAACCCTTTGACTTTTTGGAAAATAGGGTTCATAGGGGCGATAAAGACAGTTCCTAGCAATATGACCAGCGATGCCACAATTAAAGCAAGTCTGCTTCTTTAGATAGAAGTCAGACGTGTACCCATTTGTCTTTGGTGGCTAATATGGAGCTGGTTTGCCTTGTGTCTGCTTCTTTGCTTTGACTGCAACTTCAGATTTGACTTTCTGCTGGTTTGTCGAAGCCTATGTCGAACCTGTCTTTACTGTCTTTGTGCTTCCTTGATTCTTTGACGTTGAAGCATCATTCTTGCAATTACAGCGGCAACTGCATGATCCAACTGAAGAAATGGGAGACACATCTACTCCCTTGTGTTTTTTATTCTTCACTCCAGCTGTTGGTTTCTTACTCGGATGCTTGATGGTGATCTTTGGCCTCTCAACTTTAGGTTCACTTATCACTCCATCGGTTATTCCCTTGAACTTGGAGGAGAAGGATGGTAATTCATATCCAACATCTGGTTCTTGATCAAACATTGATCTAGATGTCATAAAGATCTTCCCCTCAGGCCGTGTCGTCAAGATCACTTTTTCCCTTTCGACTTTGTCAATTACCTTGAAGTATGGGGTTTCAATTTCAGGGTATGGTTTCAACTCTATCCCAGCCTCATCAGAATTAGAGTTGTGACATCTGTTATACTCCTGGCACTCAGCATCATCTCTTGATACGTCCTCTATTCTCCCTTCACCATATGTCATGTTTGCCTCGTTGTCTATATCCTGTTGAGTCAATGGTGTAGTTCCAATCAAGACACTATCAATAGGAGGAGCAGCTTCTTTATAATCAGATTTGGTTCGTTCAACTTGATCCTCACTAAGAAGTATTCCTATTATGTCTCTGGGAACTGGTGGAGGAATGATGTTGTTCATTGCCAAAGATTTATCAGTTTTCTCTGACCCAAACCCAGATGTGTCTTTCCCAACTTGACCAGTCACAACAGCAAGTGACAATTCCTTTCCAGCATCGAGCATTCTTTTGCTTCTCATTTGATTTACATCAAGTTTTACTTGCAACTCATTGTTCTTATGCTTAAGTTCATCTATCTGCTTACTAAGCTCAGCTATTTCTAACTTAGCGTTGTCATACAGAAGAGCTTTCTCAGTTGCCAGTTTTTGATATTTCACTATGTCTAGTTTCTGAGCTTTTACCTTCTCTTCATTCTTTTGCCATCTACCCTTGAATGAACTCCTTTCACATTTTATCTCAAACAGTTCTAGCTGATAATTTTTACAGATTTGTCTAAGTCCAGGAATTATACGAGCACAAGTGGGATCGGGGCATATCTCAGTTTTGTCAACTTCATCTGTGAAATCATCTTTGTCCTCAACTATATTCTTTTCTTCAACCACTGAACTCATTTTCTTTCTTTAGAAATGCAGCCTTTGAAGATTTTGAAGAATCGGCAAAAACGGCAAAAGTACTATTCAAGGAATAGTGTCAAAACCTTAAAACTGAAAAACAGAGGCCTTCGGAGTGGAATTTGGGGGTCCAAACGAGCTCCTTTGGACGTTGGTCTGGGGTAATTCTGGGGCTCAGAGTCACGAACGTCGTGTTTAAATTTGAGCCTCTAACTCCAAACGAGTCAAAAGTTACGTCCGTTTCCGTGAAAGTGTGAAATAGTGACTTTTTGCCGCAAAACCTGTTTCCGATCGTAATCCCTGTTTACGATCGTAATCACTCGTGGATCGTAAACTCCTGATCGTAAACTCCAGATACCGATAAGTTTCAATCGTAAACTCGTTTCCGATAGGTAAAGTCGTAAACGCTGTTTCCGGTAAGAAATGTCGTAAACACGATTCCGGTCAAAAAAGTCGTAAACACGAAACTGTTGATCGTAAACGCCCAAAAATCTTGTCTTGATGTCGTAAACTCGTTTTTCTCAATCGTAAACGCAACCTGATGAAGAACACCTGATCGTAAACACCTCCAGAAGTCGTAAACAACGATCCCGATGAAGATCACCAAGAACACGGACTCGTAAACACTTGAAAAACCCAGATCCTGATCGTAAACCTTCAAAACAGCAGCAGCTCTGGTCGTAAACTCGTAGAACAGCCTTCAAACCCTAAAAAACTCAAACTTTTTCCAGAAAATGCTTGAATCCAATATCGTTAGAACCTCGAATCAGTGATTCTTGGCTCTGATACCAATTGTAAGTCCAGAATATCAACCAATCACGATATCTTAATCACAAACAAGTGCGGAATCCTCGTAAGTGACTGATTCAAGAAAAGAGATGAAGAGAACACAAGAATACTACGATCAAAACAATATAAAACTTGATCTTTGCACACAAGATGAACTTGTCGGGTACAAGATAAGAATCGTAAACTCTGTCTCTCGGGTTTACGATCGTGAACCACTAGAATCGTAAACAAGCCCTCTGAATCAGCAACGCTTAAATGGTAACCCAATGGGGTTTATATAGCCACCCCATTGGGTTTACTATTGGGCCCCTATTGATCTTAAACCCAAGCCCAAGCCCATATCTAATAGTAAACTAGTCCACTAATCTAAATAAACCCTCTAAGCCCAGCCCAACTAAATTAATATTACAAGCCTCATAATCTAGCCTCAACACCACTACCCCCCCCCCCCCTGGAAACTCAACTTTATCCAAGTGGCTCTTCAAATTTTACCACATCTGTTCTTCCCAGCTTTTCGGACTCAATGTGGATTCGAAATGAAGCACGACTAATGGCATCCCACAACAAATCCGCAATCGGTCTGGACGAACTGTTTATTCCAACATGGAATATTACTAACCGTGACAGCATTTCCGATCCTGCATGTGCCAAGGACTTTTTCTTGAAAGCGATAGGCCCGGGAGACATTAGGCGATCAGAAGAAATTCCTGCTCCTGAATTTGCAGCTCACGTTGTGTCATCTTATGCAACCAATAAAAGCAGAATTTCAATTGCAATCCCTGAATGCTAAACTTGCCGCAATTTCAAAATCGGATATGCAGGAGAAAAACCAGGCGCTTCAGAAAGAAAACCAAGAGGTGACCCGATCTTTCTTTGTTGTTTCTACTCGTTTGTCGGATGTGGAAAAATCCTTGAGCCATTCCAGAGCCATGATAGAAGTCTTGAGAGACAAAAGCAGGATCAGTTTTCCGAGTATACATTGGAACTGAAGAAAAGAGATGATAAGCTCGAAGACATGACCCTTCAACTTCAGCGATCAAAGACTGGTATCACTTAATCGCATTTTCCTTACTTCCAATATCACTTCTTTTTCCTTGTACTTACGGGTTTTACATTCCTTTCAGAACATGATACTGTCAAATCCACGCTTGATGCTGAAACACAGAAGTTGGAGGAACTCAAAAGAGTTTTTGAAGAACAGAAAAAATGGTTGGTTGGTGAGGGTATCCCTGGTGGCAAATAAGATCCTAAAAGGCCTAACTCTAAAGACAGCTATTGCTGCAGCGGTCAATGCGATAAACGCATGTGGGTACAATGAAGGAGTGAGATCAGGGTTATTCCATGCAGCTAAAAACCCACAAATTACTGCAGAAGCCTGTCAAGGTTTTGATCCTAACGCCGGCAAGAAACTCCATGAAGCAAATGTCTCGTTTCAGAAATTATCATTTCCATTCGTTGAAGTTTGCAAGACCCTTCATAATGCCCCATGGATGTGATCAAGGAAACTTTGGCAACTGACTCAACCAACCTGCCTCCACCATGATTCTCCCAGGTAAATCTCTTCATATCAATCCCCACTTTTGAACAATGAACAATTTGCTCCACCTGCGAGTGGACTTCTCTTTTGATTGCCCGTATGTGTAGGGCTTTTAACTTTCAAACAACTTTTACTTTTATGCACTTGTCATGACATGTGATATGTTTTTTTAATTTTGGAATGGAATGTCACGACTTTATTATGTCATTATGATAATTATATTTTGCATTTGCTTGTTCGCATGTGCATGAATTATGTTATCAACTTAAGTGGTCACATGCGTCCATGTTAACACATTAGATTCCTTAACTATAATTATACACATGCATCTGAACTTAGCAATAAGTAATGCGTAATTACTTTTTCGGTCTTATGGACCACTTCCGGTGTCACAAGAGTAACCTTAGCCTCTTTTGTGATTTTTCCCAGTATTTGTTGGGTAGCGCATAACTACTTCTTATGACCCCATAGGTCGCATCTTTACAAGGATGCTTTTTATATTTTTTCTAGAATTTTTTGGATAGTGCATGACTACCTCTTATGACCCCATAGGTCGCATCTTTTCAAGGATGCTTTTTATTGATCAATTTGACTTCGCATCTATTTTTAGATACATGGTAGCCAACCATACTTTAGTCCTTTGGACTTTAGTTTATTATACGCAAACTTAGCATATTACTATTATTATTTTTATTTTATTTTATTTTAAAAAAAAAAATCAAGTGCCCATAGCAATGAAACTTTTATACTAATATAGGAACATATCTGTTTCCGCATCTTTTTTGTTTACAACCTTATTTTCAAGGAAAAATTACAAATAATATCTTTTCAAATGTACGCCATTCCACGGTCTTGCTAGCACATTGCCGTTTCCATCCTCCAACAAATAAGACCCCTTGCCTAAAACTTCTGTTATTTTGTATGGACCTTCCCACTGTGCAGCTAAGTTTCCTTTTGGTTCCATCCTACTAACATCATTGTTGCGCAGAACCAGATCTCCCTCTTTAAATTGGTAAAGTTTGACATGGGCATTGTAATATCTTTCCATTTCCGACTTATACTTACTCTCTCTTATGGATGCCATCTCTCTCCTTTCCTCCAATAAATCTAAATTTGCTCTCAACTGCTGATCATTATTTATAACTTCCATCATCCGTTGAGTAGGTAACCCCACTTCCGCTGGGATGACGGCCTCAGTCCCATATGTCAAACTGAATGGAGTTTCTCTGTTTCTTGTTTTGGGCATGGTTCTGTGTGCCCATAACACCATGTGATAACTCGTCCACCCAGCCACCTCCAGCTTTTTCCAAACGTACCTTAATTCCTTCAACCAAACTTCTATTAACTTTTTCAACCTGTCCATTGGCCTGCGGATATGCCATAGATGCAAAAATTTATTTGTTACGCCCAGCTACTTCCGGAAATGGTCCTACAATGTCTATTCCCCACTTCTGAAAGGGCCATGCTGTTGAAACAGGAACAAGATCATGTTTGGCTTTTAAACTTACTGGGGCATGTCTCTGGCAACTGTCACACTTTCGAAGTTCTTCTGTAACGAATTTATGCATACCAGGCCAATAATATCCTAGTACTACCAACTTGTTGACAACCATGCGGGGACCCATGTGATTCCCACAGATCCCACTATGCACTTCCTGCACCACTCTTTTTGCCTCTTCTTTAGTTAAACACCTTAAAAGCGGTCCAAGGTTTTTTTTCGATACACGATCCCATTCTGCAACTGATATTGTAAAGCATTTACGCGAATTTTCCTTGCTTCTTCTCTTTCCTCCGGCAAATATCCTTCTTCCAAATATTTCCAAATTGGCCAGAACCAAACTTCTTCATTGAAAGATACAGCCACCACTTGTTTAACCAGAACCGATGGTTCTTCCAAAACTTCTACTCTTATCTCTTTAGCTAAATACTGAAATGAAGTGGATGCGAGTTTACTAAGCACATCTGATTTCTTGTTCTTTCCCCTTGATATATGTTCCACCTCGCATGTTACAAAAGTACGCATCAACTCCTTCACTTGCGATAAATAAAGAGCCATCATGGCACTCTTTGCCTCATAATCTCCCTTGATATGATTTGCCACCAGCAGCGAATCCACGTGTGATCTCACATCTATAGCACCCATCCTCTTGGCTAATCTTAAACCTGCAACTCAAATACACGACTTATATCTTTAGCTTACCCAGTCTTTTTTCCTTCTTGACATATCCCTACTTTTTCATACATACTTTATTTTTAGGAAAAATCATTTAGTTAAGTAAAATGATGAACCTGCCAATAACGCCTCATATTCCGCCTCATTATTAGACACATTAAAATCGAATTTAAGCGCATATGTCAACTCATCCCCATCCGGACTTATTAACAATAGCCCTGTTAAACACATGAATTATGTCTTACTTTATGAACAAAATTATGTGACTAGTTTATAAAAGATTTTTAAAAAATTCATTTGCAAACCTGCTCCTGTGTGACATCCGAGAATTTCAAGGTTTACTTCCGTTAGACAATTCCGTTAGTTATGTTATAAGTGTTAACTTAGTAACTAATGCCTAACTAGGCCGAATACGTCCACGTCCTTTGGTCGATCACCGAACCTGTCCATATGTGTTATGTGTTCACTATTTATTGTCATTTTGTGCAATGTGATTTGAAAGCATGATTATCGTTAATAGCATGACAAATTGTAAACACTTGATTATGTGAAAATTGCCTTATTTTGGTAGCCAGCGAAACTACCGAGCGAAACTACAGATTCGCCCGGTAGCTAGCTAAACTGATTGACCAGCACGAGTTCAGAGCCAGTTTCGCTCGGCCAGCGAAACTGCCAGCGAAACTAGGCCCTGATATATAATAACATAAAACCCTAGTTGCCTCATTTTTGCACCATTCTCTCCAAAACACACACACACACACTCCTGGAATTCTGGTCAGTCGAGAAGCACAACCAAACATCAAGATCTCAGCCTCAAGACAACAACCATTCGATTCCTTGATCGAATCGTGAGTCCCAAAACCTCTCTTTATGCCTTTTCTTTGAGTTTTCTTAAAAAGCATGCTTAAACTTTCATGAAACTGCTTGATCTGCTAGTATGTTGCTTAGGGATGTTAGATCTGTTATAAAGTTCGCAACTTTACGTATGAAATCCAACCATGATAGAGATTTGTGCTATTTAGGTCATTTTAGGTCAAAAATGTGTTTTTGGTGATTTGGATGTGAAAACCCATGTTTAAGGTGTTAAATCTTGTTGTTTGATGTTGGTAAATGTCTAGGCATGCTAGATAATGAATTGCATGTAATATGGAAGCTGTTAGATTGATTTTTAGGCTGATCCGTAAGTTTTTCGCGACCAGCGAAACTGTCATGTTCTCTGGGCGAAACTGTCCAGCAAAATTATGCATATCTTCAACCAGCGACACTATGCAGCGAAACTGCAGTGTCGCCGGGTAAACCAACCAGACCAGCTCGAGCGAATCTACCGAGCGAAATTCCTTGAATGAAAGTTCAAACCAATTTCGGGCGAAACTAGGCTAGCGAAACTGTGCCAACAGTTTCAAGCGAAACTAGCCTAGCGAAACTGTGTCATCGGGTATTGCCTAGCGAAAGTGCTGCCCGTGCACACAGCGAAACTGACTAGCGAAACTGCTAGCGAAACTGAGACCAGAATCCAAACTTGTACAATTTACTTGAATGTTATGCCATGACTTACATGATTGTGCCATGATGATACATGCTTTGATTTCTGATGTATATGAACCCTTGTTTATGATCAACCATCGGTGTCGTGTGTCTGTATGTCGAGTCATAGTTCCAACGTGCTATGTTATGGGCCATAGTGACGTTAAGTAAAGATTAGACACAAAACTAATACTTAAGACCTAAACGTGTTCATAGGTCTTCGTTAAGCAAACTTGGATTATATAGCAAGTGTAGCAGTGCAACCCAAGGTGAGTGTCACTAACCCGATTACCGTGACCCCGTTTGGGTCACACCGAATAACTAAAAGTAAAACAATGCTGACAAACTCGAGAGTGCTAGGCACCTCCCTGATGAACGTGAAAACTTGGAGTGCTCGGCACCCACTTGATGAACTTGAAGTGCTTTATGGGAAGCACTTGTGAATTACTTAAACAACTATTTCTGAAACGAAACTGAAAACACTTTTGAGATTCATGAGAATCCGGTAAACCTTTTTAATATGGCTAGTGTAGGTTAAAGTCTAAACCACATGATATCACATGATTTCTAAGGATGCCTTGAAACTTAAAAGTCCTCAACTAAATTGTACCATTAATTGTAAAGCGAGGGGATGTTGGGTAGATCTACTGGGGTTTGACAAACTCCGCCCCGTGGCACGGGGAGTGCATGGAGGTACAATATCAGCCTATTTGACCGTGATCCCGAGAGGACACGGGGGAGGCAAATCCGCGATGACGTAGGTCCGCAGTACTGATGGCACGGCCACTACAATAATTTATGGTCAGCTTTGGTACAAACTTCCTTAGTGCATGGAACAACGGATTAGCTACCCGCGATATCGGTTGACCGCTTTAACTTTACTTAACTAGTGCATATTAGGTAAAACATCACTTGGCAATGTTTATAAAACTAATACTTATTACATGTTGATGAATACGATTATGAGACCGGGCCAATGCATGTCATGCCCACCGTGAACTCACCAACCGTTAGGTTGACACTTGCGTGGTTTAAACTTTTGCAGATCGCTAAGGAGTATCCGGAGCGGGTTGGCATGGCACATGAAGACTTTTATTTTAATTAAACTAATTGGGAATTTATTATAATGTTCTGTAAAGCACGTGGTTAATGCCAAGATAATATTTTGTTCCGCTGCGTAACTTGAGATTGTTTTTATGATATATCTTTGGACTAACTCTGATTCGTTTAGTATTTGTAACTAATAATTGTGGTCCTGGTCTGGTCGCACCCCTTAACGGTATAAAATCCGTTAGTGGTTAATTTTGGGGGTGTGACATCCTGCACCGTCATAACCTGAGGAACCATCAGTATACAACTTCCAAATGCCCGTCGATACTTTCGACGATACATCAAAATTATTATTTTTACCACTGTTGCCCCCACTTCCACTGGCATTTCATCCAGAAATCCGCAACAACTTGCCCTTTCACGGCTGTTCTTGGCTTGAACTGAATATCATATTGCCCTAACTCCACAGCCCATTTTACCATCCGACCTGACACTTCCGGATTTCTTAACACTTGATTTATAGAAGATGTCGTGAGCACTTCGATTATATGAGCTTGAAAATAACGCCTCAAACGTCTTGCTGATAGCACAAGTGCATATACCAACTTTTCCATGAGAGGATATCGTATTTCATAATCTTTCAAAACTCGACTTACATAATAAATGGGCATTTGCTTTTGCCCCCTTTCTGCTACCAAAACGGAACTGACTGCTCCTTCCGAAACTGCCAAATAGATTTGTAAAACCTCTCCCATTATTGGTGCAGTCAAAGTCGGTAATGAAACCAAGAATTGCTTCAATTTCTTGAATGCTTCCCCTGCTTCAACAGTCCAACAAAAATCAGATTTCCCAATACTTGATTTCAACACCTGCATAAAAGGAAGTGACCTTTCCGCAACCTTTGACACAAATCTTTGCAAGGCAACCAACCTACCATTCAATATGTGCACATCCTTTAATGTTGATGGCGACCCCATTTGCAGGATTGCATCTGCCTTTTCTGGACAAGCCTTAATTCCCTCATCATTTACTAACATACCTAGAAACTTTCTAGCACTCACCCTCATCATTTACTAACATACCCACATGGGTTTAGTCGCATGTTGATTTCTTTCAGTTTCGTAAATGTTTCTTCTATATCCCTGAACATATCCTCTTCACTCCTACTCTTGATAACAATGTCATCCACATATGCTTCCAAATTTCTACCAACTTGTCCTTGAAAAGCCCAATCAATTAAACGTTGATAGGTTGCTCCTGCATTTTTGAGACCAAAATGCATCTTTTTATAACAAAACATACCTTTCCGAGTAATAAACGAGGTTTTATCTTCATCTGGTTCTGCCATTCGGATCTGATGGTACCCATTATATGCATGAAGAAAACATTTCCAACGAAATCCTACCACAACATCCACCTTTAGATCTATTTTCGGAAGTGGATAGCAGTCTTTAGGACATGCGTTATTAACATCTTTGAAATCTATACACATCCTCCAAGACCCATCCGGCTTTTTTACTAACACCGGGTTCGAAACCCACTCTGTATATTGAATTTCCCTCAAAATTCCAGCTTCCACCAACTTTATTACTTCCTCATTTACCACATCCACTCTCTCATTATCCATGCCCCTCTGTCTCTGTTGTACCGGCTTACTTCCAGGATACAATGCTAGCTTATGTTCTGATAATGACCTCGGAACCCCGGTCATATCCGACGGTTCCCAAGCGAACACATCGACGTTTTTCTTTAAAAGAGCGTATAATTTCCCTCTAGCTTCTAACGACAAACCTTCCCCAATCTGCAATTTCTGATCCCGGAATTTTTTATTAATCACCCACTTATCACCTTCCCACTCTTTTGCATTACCCAGACTCAAATTATCATGCACACTCACGTCACACACTTGTAAACTCGCTTCAGACGACAAAGTAGTAATCCCTACCGGTGTTGGAAATCTTATCATTCCGTGCATTACTGAGATGACTGCTCCCAACCTTCTCAAAATTGGTATCCCCAAAATAATATTATGTACCGATGATGCCGCAGTTACTAAAAATGATACATCCAAGTCATGCATCTGTAACCCACTTCCAATTACCATAGGTAAAGTAATTTCATCAATAGGCCTTACTACTTCTCCCGCAAAACCAATTAAAGGAACCGACGTTGGACGCAACTGTGAACATATGCTGGATCCCATCTGTTTAAAACATTGCTCGTACATGATTTCTGTTGCACTTCCACAATCAATATGTATTCTCTTAACCATGAATCCTCCTACTTTCGCAGATACAACAACCGGTTCTTCTGTAGCCATTTGTTCTAAAATTGGTGGAAACGTTATTTCTTTATATTTCCAATAAACTTGGCTATTATTTTTACTTCTAACATTCGTATGCTGATCTGTCAATCGCAACTGCACCATGTTAATTACAGGTGCATCTCCCTGCACATTGTTCCAAATCACCTTTACTAAATGTGCTAACTTTCCTGACTTCACTGCCTTATCAAGCTCCCTCTTACGGGTCCAACATGTGTTAGTGGTATGACCCCTGTCCTTATGATACTCACAATACTTGTCTAAATTTCTTGTATGAGCATTTCGCATTTTAGGCGGTGCAGGTAGATCTACTTTCTCTGTTGCCAAAATCTGAGTTGGCGTTTTGACCAATTTCATAAACCTTGCTCCTCTATAATCAACACTCGTATTCCTCCATGACCCCCCAAAATTTTTACTTTTAGGAACAAAACCTCTTACCCACTTATTCTGCGGAACCGACCCAACACCTCTCACAGGACCAGCATTACCCCGGCCAAAAGATCCAGAGCCCGATCGCATCTGACCACTCCTAGCGTCATTCCCGGTCAAATAGGCACATGCATTTTTCCCTCGAACAAATGCCCTTGCTTTATCCATCAGTACATCCATTGTCCTCGGAAGATTCTCATGCAACTTCTCAACTAACTGAGCACATTTTACCCCATGACAGAAACCAGAAATCCGCAACTGATCTCCAGCTCCTTCAACCCCCATAATTTCTTTGTTAAACCGCGTAATAAAATACTCAATGGATTCATTATCTCGCCTTCTAATATTATGCACCTCAGTTGGATCCTTCATACACCGCTTCTGCTGACTAAACTGTCATAGAAACTTGTTTTTCAGACCTTCAAAACTATCAATTTGCCCTGCCGGTAATGCATCAAACCATACTCGTGCCACACCAGTAAAAGTTTGTACAAACATGTGACACCAAATTTCTTCAGTCCATTTCTCTAAACGAGCAGCAGAATAAAATTCAAATATATGATCATCCAGATCAGCTAGTCCAGAATACTTCCTTACTACTGACGGCAATTTCAACTTATTCAGAAAAGTAGCTTCGGATATCCATAACGAAAATTTCGAATGTGACTTCATCGACTGAGGCATGTATGGTACTATTACATTTGTGCATATAAAAAGTTTCCACAAAACATATACAAAATCTATTAACATAATTTATTTAACATAATCATATACTCATCTAATCATGCATTTTTAAATTTAAACATATAGAATATTTATCATATCATAATAATCGACATATTCGTATGCTTAATTAATAAGTTTATCTGCCAATTAAACGTGTACCTTTCACCGTATAATTTTTCTCAACATTACACTTTTCTGGAATGTGATTGTCCTTATCACAATCATATTCCTTTTGACTTCCTTGATTAGTCCAATATCGCAACAATTCCTCATCACGCTGTTGATCATGTCTTTTTTCTTCATTTTCCTTGCTTCGCTGCGCATCCTCCTTCATCTGTCATTTCTTCAACTGTACCAGCAAACTTTTATTTCTGATCAGAAAATCGACATCAAGCTCATCCAACTCATCACATTCTGATACACGCGAGTCTTTACCGTTGGTGTCATGATTTACCAAAGCAAACCGCTTCAATGAGCCAAAATCACTACCATCGACTTCCTGTACCTGCTTACCAGACGAATTTAGTTCTGTAAGTGTCTTACCATTCGGCGTAACAACATTCTGTTCCTTCTGCAACATCGCCGAATGCTTTGACTTCGACGAAGAAGATAAATCCACAAACATTTCCAGTTTAGACAAATTTTCCTCTTTATTCTTCTCTCCCGACGAAGAATTGACGAACGATTTCCCCAAATCATCAAACGACTCCATTACTCAATGTTCGTATCAACTATTGGATGGCGCCACTGAAAAAGCAAGTAATCACCGGATACGATAGATCGCTAAATCAGGATTAAGAGTAATAGAATAGCTAGAATGATCGAGTAAGAAGAAGTAATTTTATTGATATTTATGAAGAAGGAGAGTACAGATGCATATGTAAAATATTAGATTTACAAGTGAATCCGAACTCCCTAAGCTACACCTCTCGTCGGGTATTTATAGGCCTCGCTCGTGATTCCTTGGTCCGCATCTACTTAATCGCACCTGTCTAAGGCCTGCACAAACACTTCCGACGGACATCATATCCGGAGGACTTGGAAGTGAACGATCGGATGTGTACAACACATCCGATGCATCGTTTACTTCATCACTTACCAATTGGAGTTACCCAAAGAATTAAGCGGAATCCATGACACGTTCCACGTGTCTAATCTGCGGAAATGTTTAGCGGACGAGGCTGCCTATGTGCCTTTGGATGACATCGTGATTGATGATAAGCTGAATTATATGGAAAGGCCGATTGAAATTCTTGACCGCAAGACTAAGCGGCTAAGAAACAGAGAAATTGATCAAGTAAAAGTGAGATGGGATCATAGGAAAGGATCGGACACCACGTGGGAGTCCGAGGAGGAGATGCGGAGATTCTACCCCTACTTATTCCGGTATGTACTTCTAGTTTCGGGGACGAAACTCCCTTTAAGGGGGGTGGAGTTGTAACCTCCCGAGTTTCAAAATAATTGGGTGTTTAATTCTAATTATGATTTACATGGGTTTTAGAGTAATAAGCGGGTTTAGATGGTTAACCGGGTTATTCAATGGGGATTTCTAGTTAAAAAGTTAACCTTATTAATAGATGGGCAAACTAAAGAAAAGTTAGAGGGTTTGGCCTAAAATTTGTTAATTGTGAAAATAAAATTTGGCCTAAAATTTATAAAAAATGTGAAGTAGAGGGACCAAAGTTGTAAAATAGGAATAGGAAAAATTAAGTCTGGGTCTCCCCCAGACTCAGAAATCGCGACGCGGAGAAAGAGAGGAGAGGGGGAGACCTAGTTCTTGTGGAGAAATCTCAAATTGAAGCTTGTGTGTTGGAGATTTTAGTGAGGGAAATCGGATTCAAGCTTAGGAGGCTTCCAACATCACGATTTCCATCTTAGATTTCGGAAATTCTTGTCAAGTAAGTGGCTTTGAAGTAGGGTGATTTTATGGGTTTCATCTAGAGGTTAAACTAGTGTTGTAATCTGAGTTATTATGTGTTAGTGAGTCTAGATGAAGCATAATCTTGCCCTGCATGACTGATTTTTTGTGTGTAATTAGAAGAAATTGTGGTGGGTTTAAGCCCCACCCTATAAAATTCGAAACCCATGGTGAATGGGTGATTTGGTTGGTTGATTGTGGTCCATGTATGTTAATAGACTTGTTGGAAGTATTAGATTTGGTGTAAAAGCTGAATTTTATGTTATGTAGTAATCTATGGATGGAATGGAAACATGTAAGCTTATAAACATTAAGAACACCAATTATGCACATAAGGTGTTTGATGAAATGCTTGAATGATGCTAATTATTACTTGAGGGTGAAAATTATCAACCAATTTGAGTGGCATTATATGTGTTATGTAAATCATGATATAGGTGTGTTAAGAATTTAATCAATGTTATGGATATAGGTGAAGCGGGTGAGACTAAAAATCACCAACGTGAAGGAAAGAATAAAGTTTCAAGGTAACACGTAGCGGTTAGTTATGTATATGTATTCTTATGTTGTGAAATGTTGAGTATTCATTAGATGACAATGGCAAATGTCATAGTATCTAGTGAACACCAAGAGCCTAGATACATGGTGTTGAGAAGTGTGGACTTCGGTATGCAATTGACTAAGCTGAAAAGCAGTGATGTATGACCCTTTTTGGGTTGAGCGGTAGTGTTGGGATAGGGCGAGTAATAATGAGGCTATAATCCTCTAATTGCCCTAACAAGAAGTCTAAGCGGCTTGGCACAACATGTGTGTGTGCCAAGATATGAATATGATGAGAAATTGCAGGTGGAAGTGTGCCATAGGGGCTGGAATGTGACAAATGCCTTAACGGGTCAACGGGTCGGTTTGGGTGCCAACTATATCTGGTCCGTGTAATTAATACGTGATTGTTATGAAAACGAATTTAACCATGAGAGATAGGTTATGGTGAGTTTCCAGCACTAAAAATGAAGTTAGGATTGGTGAACTTGCACAAGAGTGAAAAATGCTGAAAATTTGGCTAAGTATGGGAAAAATGGCCTGGAGCCCTGGAAAAGGGGTTCCAGGCGTATGTCCTGGGACTTCTGCAGCTCCAAGCGATACGCTTGGAGCTGCTGTCTGGATTTTGGATTTGGTTTTTTTTTCTTGTATTTAATTGATGTGTTGGGTTGATTGTTGTCGTTTGACATTAATACTAATGTATTACTAGTGTTTTTGGCAGGTAATCAATAGTTGGCGGGTCGGGATCGAATTGAAGATCTTTGGAACCGAACATCTCATCTTTTGGGACCTAGATGCACATGTTTGTTCATGTGAATGTTTTGTAGTATTCCTATGATGTTAATGGTGTCAAACACCCGATTTTGTAAATGTGGCATGGTAATGGATGAAAGTTTTATATATGTTATGAAATTTTCAAACTCTTATTTTTAAAACGATGTTATTTCATGAAAATGGGATTGGGGCCTTACAATAGCCTTTGAGATAAAACACGTAGTAGATACCGCAGATGAAGTCTGATTCATATTTAACACATACAAATCACGAAATCTAGGAGCTCGCATAACGATTCAATCATCAGGAATTTGAATACCAGGTTTCAGAATCAAGCACTCGGAACTTGTGAAAGCAGCAGTATACTGCCTATCACAAATTTGAGATACACTCAGCAAGTTGTGTTGCAACTCTTGTACAAATTGGACTTTTTCAAATGAAATCTTCTCGTTACCCATTTTTCCTTCACCGACAATTCTACCACGTTTATTGCCAGTGAAAGTAACATTTCCTCCTTGAATTGGTTTGACATCTAAAAGAAAGGAAATATTACCCGTCATGTGCCTGGATGCTCCACTATCAACGACCCAGAAGTTGTTGACAGCTGGCTTTCGAGCACTCTGCACATTTTAGCAAATAATTAGTGAGCATCTGGACCCAAGCTTTCAGCTTTGGGTCGACCGGTGTCTTCAGAAAAGTCCTCAGTGGCTTTTGAGGTCAGTTTAAGCAGCCACTTTTGCCTTAATACTGAAGTAGATGAATCCGTGGTAACTTCACCCGAAGGTGAATTTCGGAATGACTTTTGATTTTTGAAAAATTTTTCTCTTTTGAAAAATTGTTTTGTGACCACCTTTTCATCTATCTGTTTTGGCTTAAAAACTTTTACAGATTTTTCATTACTAACAGCGGAAGCTCGTTTCTTTGCCAAAACTGGACATCTATTTCTTAGATGACCCTTTTGGTAACAATGATAACACCTCCTATGATCAACAAAAACCGTAGAAAAACTACCTCCTGAATCAGTTGAGGTGTTATCATCAGTCATTTGTTTAACCACTCTCCTTGGTGCCTTAGCACTAAATCTGCGAGATTTGTGCTTTGGAAGATATTTAAACAATGGATCAATATACCCAAATTAATTGTAAAAACCATAATCATCAACTCACAATGATCAGAATACCCGTTGGATTTGACATGGTTGTTTTTGTTTTCCTCAAATTGTCCAAAATTTTGTTCATAATGACCAAAATCATCATAGAAATCATAATCCTCACAAAAACCGTATGTTTCAAAGTCAAAACTGTTTGTTTTAGCATAAAATTTACCATCAGAATTGTAAAAATTCTTAGGTGAATATTTTGAAGTTTTTGACTTTGATGACAACTTCTGATCTTTTGGAGTATGAGACTTGTAAGAAATCTGATCATCTGAACTAGTTCTAAGTTTCAACAATGAACCATTGTTCACAGGTTCATGATCAGACACACGTTTTTCTTCTGAATCAGCATAGAACACTCTAGCAACTCTTTTTGAGTCAACACAACATAACGGAAATGTCTCATCTGAGAATATGGTATCACTACCTTTGAGAAAATACAATCTCACTTTTTGAGAAGACTCACTAATCTCATTTTTACCTTTCAGTTTGTCATCAGACTTATTAGATTTGACATTTTTCTTGTCATGCTATTGAACTTTCTGAGGTTTCTTTTGATTGACTTTAGAAACTTCATCAGGGTGTCCAAACCCGATGCCATTAAATTTTGCCGATCTCGGCGGGGGCACCGGTATTGAGTTAACATCAGGTGTGGTTGTGTTGCTCACAGTTAAGAATCTCATTCAAAAAACAAGTCATCACCTTTTACAAACTTTGCATTTTCAAAATCTTTCATTGACTTTTCAGTTTCAATGATTTTCTGAGCAGCCTCTAAAGGTGTACGTTTTACACTTTTAGATTTTTCAACCACCGAGTTATGAGATTCAGACTATTTGGGACCTCATTGACAGTTTTGGTCACATTTTTGACAGGCTTTCTCTTATGAGTGCCTTTGGACTTATCAGATGATCCCTCGGTAAACATAGAATAATCAAACACAACAACTGGTTTGATTTCAGATTCATTTGGTCCTAGACCATGAGCAATAGGTGGAGGAACTGAAGTACAACCTAATTCTTTGAGCACCTCTTTTAAATTTTCATCTTGGCAAAGAAAACTTGCAAAGGAAGATGAATTTCTGAAATTTTCAAGTTGTCTTTGAAGATCCAAGATTTCAATGTTTAGATCAGAAATTTTAGCATTTGCTTCTGCAAGCTTTTTCTCACAAAAAAAATAATCTTCAGTTTTGTTATTTAATTCTATTTTTGTGCTCAGAATCAAGGCATGCTCACTTTTTAGTTCAGCCTTAACGACCTCCCACCTTTGTTTGTAAATTTTGACATTTTCTTCTGCTAACATGTATTTATCATAATACATGCCTTTCTCATCAAAAAGTTCCTTCATTTGGTTAGCAGATGTCAT
Organism: Deinandra increscens subsp. villosa; assembly: GCA_039602395.1. NCBI lineage: Eukaryota > Viridiplantae > Streptophyta > Magnoliopsida > Asterales > Asteraceae > Deinandra > Deinandra increscens. The sequence goes on from JBCNJP010000023.1 coordinate 66,823,291, forward strand.
GCAAAAATCATAGATTTTAGAATCTACCTGAATGTCGGCCATAAAAGCTTGTTGGCCTTCAGCAAAGAAATCTTCACCAGGAAGATCAGGATCATCCTTAACTGTCACATTTCTTTCCTCAGTGCATAAAAATGCAGATTCATCGGGAAAATCCTTAGCCCAATCATAAACTTCACCAGTTTGTGAGACCAAAGCTTTAGAATCTGAGATTGACTCACTAGCATTTGCATTTGAACTGGATGGGCTAAAATTACTTCCCGATACTTTGTTACTTTGAGTAGCATACTTTTGGTATAAGTTTGAAGTTTCTTGTTTCTTGGCATTGTTGCATTCTTTAGAAAAGTGACCATAATTTTGACAATTATAGCACCGAACCTTAGATTTATCAAATCCAAGTTTGCCTTCAGGATTGAGATCTTTACGGCATGTTCTTTGCATAAACTTTTTGCCTCTTCTGACAAGCATAGCCATCGACCAGTTGATATCTATCAACTCTAAGTCATTAGGGTCAATTTGTTAATAATCTTCATCTGTTAACTCAGAGCTAGTCAATTTTCCTGCTACCACCCCATCATATGAAGAGACCATTGCTGAAAATAGTGCCATAAAATCATTTGTGGTCTTAGCTGAAAATGCACTCTGATTTGATGTTGGAGTAGAAGATGATTGACTTGAGTAAATTAACTGGATATGTCACCGCAGCTTTGTGAGTGTAACTTTCACTTGAAGAACCCCGAGACATATTTGCATGTCCACTTGAAGTATTTTCCACATAAAATGCAGTAGTTGGCGGATTTGAGTTAGCTTTTGCTTTTGCATGCATAGTTAAAGCATTCTCACCAAAGTACACATCGGGATTTTGAACTTGTGCTGGTAGAGTTTTAACTCGCTTCATATCTAATTCCCAAGCTAGCAAGTTTCTTGTTAAATCATCATAGGTAATATCATCAAATCCCTTATCATGTGTCAACAAAAAAATATATCCTTCCCATGATTCAGGTAGAGCATCTAACAGCTTTTCCTTCAATTCACCTGCTTCTTTACTCACCCCAACTATGTCAAGTTCGCTTACCAAATGTGATAGTCTTGATATGAGATCATTTATGGTTTCATTTGGAACATGACAGAAATTATCAAATTCCTTCAACAACACCTTTTTCTTACTTTTCTTGTATTGAGCATTGCCTTCACATTTGTGACAAAATGCATTCCATAACGCTTTTGATGTTGTATGCATTTTAAACTGATGCATAATATCTTTTGGTAAAGCCACTGATAAGTTTGAATAGGCTTTCTTTTCCAGCTTAAAAGATTCTTTCTCAGCATCATTCATCTTGTTATACGGCTTGATTTGACCAGCAAATTCACCAGTTGTAAACTTTGGAACTTGATAACCATCCAGCATTGGAGTCCATACTATAACATCCGTCACACCGATGTATGATTCATAACGAGTTTTCCAATTATGGAAATCTTCAAATTTCATCAATTTAGGAACTTTGTTTGTAGTTCCTATCTCGTTATCGTAATTCAGTAAAGCTTGAACGGTCGTAGACATTGCTGCAAAAGCCTGGAACGGATCCATGATTGTAGAATCAAAAACTGATCCAACGAACCAAATTAGCGATCTGCGTACCAAACTCCAACTCAACGTACCAACTTCTTCACGTACCAACACACGAACCAGAATCACAAAGAACGTACCACCGGCAGGCCACCTTTCAACGTACTGACAATATTGAACGAACCAAATGGTACGTCGCAACTGCCATGAACTAGTCTATAACTGCCACGGACCAGAATATGAAGATTGTCCTGTGGACCAGTTTCCACGTACCAAATCTCTGTTGAAGATTGATGTGCGAACCAGCTGCGTACCACCCTGTTCTCCAGTCGTACCATCAGCGTACCAAACAGAATGTGATTGAATTTCAAAAAATTTTGATATTCTGGACGTGAAATCGATACAGAACTCAAAGGAAACACTCACTGATCATTTTGAACGTAAAATATGTATCGTATGTATGTGAAACTGAGGAGAATTGATGAGATTCTTACCAAAAAGTTGTTTCTCTCTCTAGAAACCCAAACCGATCAGAAATCACGAGAAAACCTGCTCTGATACCAATTGTAAAACACGTATATGATCTTGCTAATGCATGATTGTAATCGGATTCGGTACACAACGAGTAAATAAACGATTCTACAATAGATTCACAAGCTCGTTTACAAGAGAGAGATTACAGAGAGAACATACTTGAAAACACACAGTTAAGCAATAACTCTCACAACTGACCTCTCTCTAATTGAACTAAACTATTTATACTAAACTGTCCAGCATACCAACTAACCAACGTACCAGATGGTCGTGCGTACCATCTGGTCCGCCACCGGTATGCTAAGACCAGTTTATATAATACTATCAATTACATAGACAAAACACCTAGACCTAGCACTAGACATCAAAACATGCTCTAACATACGGTTTGAACTTCATGGGTACCCCTATACATATTGATAATACTGTTGCTGTTTCTATTGTGAAAAATCCTATTCAGCATTCTAAGACTGAACATATTGAAATTAGATACCATTTCATTTGGGATTGTGTCGAGAAGAAGCTAGTTACCCTAGTCCATGTTAGTTCAGACGATCAGTTAGCAGACCTTTTCACTAAGCCATTTGATATGTCTAGGTTTAACTTTCTGGTTAGTGTTGTAAGCATGATTAACTATGACTAAGCTTTCTTCATTCCCCAGTATATTAGTGTCTTGACTTCTTAGGTTTAGTAACTTAGTGGTCTTATCTGTGTTTCTTGCTTGCATGTTCATATCTCCCTTCATGAAAATCACAAAAAGATTTTACCTTTAAGTGTTGTGCATATTATTTCATGAAAAATACAAAAAGACTTGCTCTTTAGACTCCTTGAGTCCATTTTTCGATTTGTTTGACCTTGATTTGACCAACAAAACCTTGGTTTATGGTTGTCGTGTGTCCAAATTTCTATCAAAAGACCAAAAAGATTTTTCTTGCTTATTTATGTTTTTGTGTCTGTTTGTCGTGCCTGCAATGTGGAAGATAAACCAAAAACATTGAAAATCTAACAAAACACCAAAAATAGTGTTTATTCTGTAATCCAATAAGTGTTTTTAAACACATGTATAGAATGCTATCAGAAAAAATCAAAAACATTGAAAAATCATATTTTTGGTCTGTGGTCGGACAAATTGTGAGGAACATGATATGATTCTGGTCTGTTCCTCTAACCATAGGATATGATCCAATCAATCGATAATGCTATTTCTTGATGTGTTGGTAGGCTCAACATAACATATAAGTAGATTGTTTCTGTGATTACACATTAAATTACCGAGAAATGTGGACCACGAGTGTTTAAACAGTATCGTGTTCTTTAAACTAGCCCTTCTCAGTTGTCTAAGTAGGAAAACTTGATCACACGTCCTTGGTTTCTTCAGTTTTAAGTTAACTTATTTTAAACCAACATATGAGACACATCTGCTGAGGAAACTCTGACCTTGAGTCTCATCCATTACATAAATCTAAGACACATCTGTTTTGAGAAATCACTGACCTTGTGTTCTTACGCTCCGTCATTCCATTAAATAAAGTTAGAGGTTATTTGCTGAGGAAACTCTAACCTTGACGCTCTCACAACGCCAAAATACTGTTGATACCTGATATGTGCGTCGTGTGAAGTATCAAACAAGTTCAAGATCAAGTCAAACTAGGTCTGGCCGAACATGGTCCGAACCTGTAGTTCGGACTGGCCGAACCTGAGGTTCGGCCGAAGCTCGGTCAGCTAGTATATATAGAGGTTTGGTCTTTGTAATTAAGGGGTTCTGAGCGTGTGAGATCTGTTAAGTGTGTGTTTCTGAGTGTGTATTCTCTGAGTCTGTTTCTAAGTGTTTACTGGTTGTAATTGTTCTTCATTGATCAATAAATCAATCGGTTAATTACGTTTCGATGTCCGATTAGCTAGATCGAGTAGACGATCCATTGTTCACGCATTATCAAGTGGTATCAGAGCTATCTGGTTCACTGTACTGATCTGTGGTTGCTATATTTGGATTTTTGAAGCGTTTTTCGTGTTTCTCGAGTTTGTTTTCGCGTTGTTCATCAATTCTATTGAGTATTTGGTGTTAACTCTGTTCTTAAATCACTTTCTATTGGTTTTTCTGATTCATAGTAACGTGTTTCGTCAAAATCAGTCATTTTTCGCGCGTTTTTGAAAAATGGATTCGAAGTTCGGAGTCTCCTGATCAGGTTCGGAGTAGCTGCTCCGAACTTGAAGTTCGGTCCATTTTCGGTGAGGGTTCGGAGCTGTCTCGGTCAGGGTTCGGACTATTTTGGTCAAGTTCGGAGTTCATTCACGTTCGGTCAAGGTTCAGACGTAGTTCGGTGCTAGATCGGTGTGTTTGAAGAGTTCGGAGAGTTCAATTTGTTTCGGAGCTAGTTCGGACAAGGTTCGGACTTTGATTCTAGGTTCGGACTGAGTTCAGAGTTCAGTGGTAGGATCGGAGTAGGCTCGGCCGGCAGAATTTAAAAATTGTTCAACAATGTCTGAATTTCATGCATTTGCTGCAATGCAAAGTGCGATGCAAACCATGCTGAATTTTGATAACGAAATTGGAACAAGTCAGAAAGTTCCCAAATTATTGAAGCTAGAAGATTATCAAAATTGGAAGAAACGGTTTTCTGCATACATAAGCACAAACAATATTGATTTATGGATCCCGATTCGGAAATTGTAAGAACGACCAACTGAAGAAGGAGATTATAAGGAACTTTAAGATTTTGATGCTGCTGAAAGGAAAAGTTATGAGCTTGAAAAGAAAGTTTATGATTATCTTACAATGGCTTTACCTACTTAATTGTTACATCAATTCAGCACTTGTAAGAAATCAAAGCAATTGTGGGATGCTCTCTCAGCACGATGTGAAGGTAATGACGATTACAAGAAAAGTCGGAAGAAAGTTTTGAACAAAGAATTTGATAATTTTCAAAACTATGAAAATGAAAATATTACTGTTCTCGTTTCACGGTTTCACATCTAATGAGTGAATTAAAGGTAGTTGGTATTAAGAAATTTGATGCTGACCTGAAAGAGAAGATTATGGAAGCTTTACCCGAGAAGTGGGAGAATTATGTTTTGCTACTCACTCATGACAAGGAATATTCTACAATGACGTTTCATGAGCTTACTGGAAAATTTCATGCTCGAGAAATGGAAATGTTGAACTCCAAGAAATCAACTGCTACTGTGCAACATCCTGAGTTGTATCATGGTGAGAATACAGCAAGCATGAATGCTAAAGTTAAACCAAGTCTGAGTACTGCACCAAGTACCGCCTTCTTGACTGGAATTTCTGATAATTCGGATAACAAATCTTCACGGGGTTGTAGCTTTACAATTCCAAGTTTTTCAAATCAGAATGCTTTTTCTGCTGAATCTACGAATGATTGTGCAAACATGATTTCTGCTTTAATTTCATCATCGTTTGGGTTGATTATCAAAGATTTTGCTGATGCCAAGATTACAAGGGATGATCTTAACGAACTTGATGATGATCAATTACTTGAATTAGATTTAGCTTGGCAATATGCTATGCTTGGTCAACGATCGAAACGATTTTTCAAAAAGCATAATATGGGTTCAGCTGATTGTAATGGGCACTTAGGTTTTGACAAGTCTAAGCTAAAATGTGATAAATGCTCACAGCTTGGACAATTTGCAAAAGATTGTCAACAGGCACATTCAAGCAAGCCTATCTTTCCTCAATCACCCAAGCCTAGTTTTACTCAACCATCTACTAGTAACACAAGCAAAACAACAGCTTTGATGGCTCAAAATGATGGTGTTTATGATTGGGGTCAACAGTTTGGGTATGATTCATCTGCCTTGATAGTTATTCATGATCAACAAGAGGATTTCTGTTCAGATACTAGTTCTGATACTAGTTCAAATCCAAGTTCTTATGAATCTGCTGAGAATATGGAGAGTCTGATGAAAGGAAATACTTTATTCTTACATGAAATTCAAAAGTTGTCTGAAGAATTGACAGATGTAAAGGCAGAGTTAGAGGTGTCTAAAAACAATGAGAAGGAATTGGGTTTGAAGAATGAGTGTTTGCTTAAAGAGTTCAACTTGCTGAATGAAGTTTTAGAAATTTCTAAACAAGATAAAAGGGATGTGGAAGCTGCAAACGCTAAGATTTGTGAAGAAAGGGATGACATGATAAAAGAAGTCAAGAAATGGAAGGATGAAGCGGAGGATACTGCTTCTGATTTCACAAATTTGTTTGATAAATCAAAAGTCAAGCTTGATCTGCTGACAAAGAATGTTGAAGAATTAACTGCTACGATTGAAGTGTATCAAGTTGACAAGGGAAGGTTGTTGGATGAAAAGCGGGAGTTTGTTCGTGTATATAAAGTTCAAACCGCAAATTTGGAAATTCAAAAGAGAAACGAGGATAAATTGAAAAAAGAATTACATGAAGGACTTGATAATCTTCGTTTACAAAAATTTGAAAAACATAAAGTGGCAAAGCGTTTGATTGCTAAAGAGAAGGAATTTGCTGAGGCTCAACAGAAAATTTATGATCTAAAAATTCAATTTCTTGATGCTAACCGAATACTCAACAATGTTTCAAATTCTCAAGTTTTCACAAGCTTCTTAGCTAACGATGAAAATTTTGAGAAAATGTTTGATAAGACTGCTTCACCCCCTGCTTATATCAAAGAAGCTGTCAAAGAAGTTAAGGAACAAGTTGACGAATTTGATTATTCAAAGGTTTCGTCATCTACTGCTGAGGATGAGAAAGTTGTGCCGAAGAAGAAGAACAGGTTGAATAAGAAAAAGAAGGAAAAGAAATATGAGGTTTCTCCTGCACCAAAGTTTGTATCTGGTTCATCTTCTGCTGATAATGAGAAGTCGGCTACTTCTAGTGACAAGATTCAGTCTCAACCTGAGTTTGATGAAACGATCTTTTATGATCAAAAGAATGTAACTGAAGTAAAGGCTGAACTTTCTCGATTAGCGAAGCATGGTCATGGTTCCCATAAGGAGAAAATTTCTGGGAAGCATGAAGGATTAGGTTTTCACAAGATGAAAAACAAAGCTGAGAAGGTTCCAGTATCATCATCTCAAGATTTAAAGAAACTGAAGCTGAAACAAGTGAAGAAGGAAGTTTTTCAAGCTGATAAAATTCAACCCGAACGGTTTTACAAACTCAAGGGTTGGGATGAATTATTTTCTGACAAAGAATTTCCACTTCATTGTGTTGATGCTCGGAAGATTGCTGAGGTCTTTTTTAAAGCTACCATTTCTTCTGAAAGTTCTCAATCTCGAAGCCCTACATCCAAATGGGTACATGATCACAGGCATCAGGTATATGATTCTCATTCTGATCATGTTCGAGATATTCATGTGTGTTCTTTGCAGGAACATCAAAGTTGGGACAAAACAACAAGAATCTGTTATATTTGTCGTCGCCCAGGGCATATGGAAAAAGACTGTCCATCACCTGCTGATTCACCCCAACGATTTCACAAGAATTCAGTTTTTGGTAAACCTGCCACACCAAAGTTCTTTGATGAACAAGGCAGAGTTTTTGATGAAGTTGAGCCTACATTTTATCATAAACAAAAACGTTTTGTTCCAATGTTTCCAAAAGCTCAAAATGTAGGTTCTCCATCACAGTCACCTGTGATTGTTTCATCAAAAACTGAATTACCAAAACAACAGCAATGGAAACCTAAGGTGGTTTCTAAACAAAACAAGGACACTGGTCGATCAGAAGCGATTCGCTTCGGGTCATTTTTGGACTAATTAGTTTGCCAGTGTGCAGGTACTTCTAGAAGACCTATCGACGATTGCAAAGTTGTTGATGGAGGAGTATTCTACTTAATTTAAATATTCAAGATAAACCTTTCTAACCTGCAAATTTTCTGAATTCTAAATCTGCAAATTATCCGTGTTGATTGATCACTTTTCTTTGTTTACAAGTTTTTCTCAAAATTACCAAAAATAGAGTCTTGTTTTTGTGTAAAATGAAAATCCAAAAATAGGGTTTTCATTTTAAGGGGGAGAATTGTAAGTAAGGGGGAGTAATTGAGAAAATGCAAATGCATGTTATGGGGAGAAAGTGAATACATGCCAAATATATAATGAAGGAAGGTGAATACATGTAAGTCCCAAAATGATCCTTACGCGATATCTAGTCCAATCAAGACCGTGCGGAATCCGGTTTGATTGGTGATTCAAGATTAATAGAAAAATAAGATGAATAAGCAATTAAGAACGAGAATAACACACAAACCACAAGAAGTAGAACACTTGAATAACCTCCTTTGATTGCAATACACAATCGAAATTCTCTTTAGAGAATTTCGTAAACCACCAATTGAGATCAACACCAAAACAGCAACCTCATAATGAGGGGAGGTCTTCCCTTATATAGGGATTCTCCAACTTGGAGAACAAGACAACCTAAAAACCCTAATTAATAGTCAATTCCCGTATTTGACTTTAATGGCCCACTAAACTCCCTCTAAACACTTTCTAATTGAACCCAAACACTCCTAAAAAGGCCCAATGACCTAATATACCCATAACCCAACTCATTTTCATCTATTCTAACACATAGGCCTTCAGAATACTCCGCCAAGTGATGATTTAATACACAAGCCACAAATTATTCCCTTACAATCTTCCCCTTGGCTTGTGCTATTAAATATCTTCTACTTTCAATCTTCAGACTTCAGTCTTCTCCTTGGCTTGAACATGGGTTGGTGAAGATTCTTTTCTTGAACGATCTTCATTGGGCAGCAACGGTCGAGATCTGGGAGTTTTCTCTCAATCAGCATCAGCTTGGACTTCAAATGACAAACAAATAATGAGAGGAGGATTCTCAAATACTTGCTTCTTCTTGAAACATGACGAGTCCTTGCTAAACCATCAGTAACTGTCTTGACTTGCATGAGACTTCAGAGGATAAATTTTGAAAACCTCTGTCTTGGCATTTGTGACTACTCTGCATCTTTTCTTCAATTAGCTTCCCCTAAACCTGAGAACGGTGTCTTTGGACGCTTTACTTGAACAACCAACAAACTTCCCCTGAGCATAGGGTAAGTCCTTTTCCGGCTGGTTCTTCAACACGAACAGTAGCATCACTCATTGACTTTTCTTTTCCATGACATTTCATTTAACCTGTCATGCACAACATGGAACAAACACTAACCAGACATGATGACTGGTTATCGGGTTAGAATTATTTTACCAAATACTTCCCCTGAACCCGTGGACTCTTCACATTATCTCCCCCTGAGATTCTGGAGGAATGATACTTTCTTGCATAAAACCCATAAAACTTATTAAAACCTTTAAATTAACCTGGCCATGGTTGAAAAATAAACAATAAAAACTTAAGATAATACAAAAGAAAAATAAAAATAAAAACAAACATACCAAATTACTAAACGAGAAGGTTTCTATGGGATCATACCGTATGAATCTGACTGAGGAACCCTTTTCAGCTTCTGTTACTCGAACACGTCTAGGTGATTGCCAATATACTGATCCACTTTAAACTCAAACACTTTTCTTAATCAGGCTGTTTGTCACTTTATTATCTTTTATTGGTGCATTAATTATGAACAGCAAGTGGGTTTCAACAAATCCTAGGTACATGTTATTACACACTATCAAGCACATAAATTCCCTACCACATATTTTCACAACCTGAACCAGAAGTTTGAAACTGAGCTCGAGACTTGGTTGAGAAGAGAAAGAATAGATCACAAAGATTTTTTGGGTATAATATACAAAGTCAACTGAATTTTTGAAACATTTTAAATAATGCTCTCATCAGTGACAAAGGCTGAGGGATTTGGACTCTTGAGGGTCTCTTTTCTTGTGCTCTTTGGCATCTTTTGAGGTGTATACATGCATTTTTTTTAATTTTTTTAATTTTTATTTATTTTTAATTGCATATATTATTTATGATGATCTGTAAGCACGTATGTATGGACAACTCCAGGTCATTGCTCACGCAAAGCAGAGGAGAGCCATACATACACTCGAAGCATCCCCAGGTCATTGCTCACGCAAAGCAGAGGGAACACCGACTTTTTGAGCTCAATTTCACACTCTTGGAGACAAGCGTGTGTATCGGGAACTTGAACATGCAGTCAAATAGAAATGCAATTAACCTAAGTGCTGTTACCCAACAAACTGCCATACGTTATCTTTAAGTGTGTAACGCATACCTTTTCAGATTTTAGAGCCGAGCCTACCAGCATATCACCATGGATCATGTCTTTCACATCTGCCTTACGCGTGTCAGCCATCTCCAAGACGGAAGTTTATTTCACTTCCCTGCCTTCTCAAACAAACAAAAGATTAAAAATTAAAAAGCACAATATTTTTTAGGGGTCAACTATTTCATCTTTTCTATTCTTCCCCTTGCTTTTTGATTTTTAAAATCAACACACGTTTTTTTTTTTTTTTTTTTTTTTTTATGCACACACAGACACATCACTAAATATCAATTAAATCTGGCCAAGCTAACCTTCAAAGTTTATCTTTTGAGAGTTTTTTCAGATTTGGGTTTTGTTTCATGCACGACCATACTTCACATCAGATTTGCCAAGACACAAACAATTCAGACAGTGTTACCTTTTCAGCTGATCTTTTCAGATTTACCTCTTAAATAGAGACATACCCTCCATTGAAACCTTCATGTCATGTAGTAGAGAGATGCCGCCTATCATGTGCCTGTAACAATCACTTTCATAAACAAATAAGTTAATGGAAGTCCTCCTTGACTGTTCCTGCACAAGGTGAGAGATCAATTAGCCATAAGTACCCAGGCCATTGTGGTTCTGGGTATACCTGAAGAGTCAGTGAAAGAAATTTCTTTTAAAAACATTCCCTTGGTAACATCAGGGATTGGGGGTGTGGCTGCCTTGGTTGGACTGAGAATGTCCTTTTTGTTGACATCTCTGGGTTTGTGATTTTCTTTCCCAAAAACCTGTGGTTTTCTCGGTGGATTCTTATTAGAATTTTGAACTCTTACTTCTTGAAATTGTTTGGAGTGTTTCTTGTACACTCCAGTAGGCTTGAAAGACATGTTCACAACTTTTGAAACATTCCACCTGTCATCCTTCCTCCAACCATTTGATTTAGCTGAACCAACTGGATTTGGATGGATGGGTGATTTTGAAACAGTTTTGAAAACAGATTTTAAAACTGTTTTTGGGGATTCAGCAGATTTTGGTCTCCAAGTTGTTTTCACAATTGATGGTTCATGTTTAGGTGACTTGGGCTTTGGGCTCCATTTGGGGACATTTGGCTGTGGTTTGCCCTGCTGCACCTTTTGGTTTGAAGGTGCAGTCTTTGCTGCTGCTCTAGCATGTATCTTTGCCTGTGAGGGTCGTGATGTGGACTTTTGCACCTTGGAATTTGAATGGCCAAACTTGGGTTTTGGGCCAACATGTGTTTGGCCCAATGGGACAGTCTTTTGTTGGACCTTCTTTGGATAGTAAGGCTCATACGGGCGGTGCAGGCAGTTTCTTGCCATGTGTCCTGGTTGACCACACACATGGCAGGACTGTTTCTTTGGATACACGGGAGCCTGTTGTTGGTTCCGCCCAGTGGATATCCAAGTTGGCTTTGAAGCGTTTTTATGGATCCAAAGGGCTTTACCATGGGGCTTTGTGGTCAGAATATACTCCCGTTGTATCGGTTGGAATTGGTCATATGCAGAATTGACTTTTGGGTACGGGACAAATTCCTGTGGTTTTGTGTCCCGTACTTTTTGCACATTTGGAGTGGGACAGTTCACACTCCCCTCAGATTGTTTCACATCACCTGTGGGTTTGGGAACATCATTCTGTGGTCCCTTACCCCTTCTTAAAATTCTAACAGTTCTTAGGGGTTTCACAGGTTTCAAATCACTTTTACCAACATTAAACACACCACATTCAGAAAGTTTAGCACAAACACTAGACTCAGAAGACTCAGAAGACTTAGAAGTTTTTGACTCAGACATGACAAAAGTTTCAGGTTTCTCAAAATCAGAATTTTTAACAGAAAATTCAACTTCAGACTTCAAGGGACTTTTAGTGGACTCCTTGCAATTTACTACACCTGCTTCATGTTTACCTTTATCTGCACAAGAAGTAAACGGGTTAGTCTGGTTGGAAACAGGAGCAGAAATTTTAATGGGACAAGCTGCCAATTTCTTTTCAATCTCAGCTTTAGCATCTAAGTTGGTCTTAGAACACTCATAATCTGAGATCATTTCATGCATCAGGGGCATCGGTACGGTATGGGTGGATTTTTCATCTTTTATTTCAGTACCGAGACCCAAACCAGAGTTGGCTTTTAGATGACGCATACGAGCGTCTGTGTTGTAGAAAAGTGAGCTAGCCTTCATCATTTCTGACACAATTTTATCGTTTCGCACAACTTTGGTTTGTGATGTTTCTAATTGACCTTTAAGTTGTTCAAGTTCAGCTTTCAATGTGACAATTTCTTCATTAGCAACTGTCAGATATGTGTTTTTGTTACTCAAGTCCCTTTGAAGATTTTTTATGTCAATTTTAGCAGCTTCAAGTTTCTCACTCAAGTTTTTACTCCTACCTTTGTATTCTCTCAATTCTCTATCAATAAATTCACGATTTAATGTTTCATTGAAAAACTTAGTTTGCCATTCTTGAGACTCATTAAGTATAGTTTGACATTTAGGATTAAGACATACCTCAGAGCTGCTGGCAGATACAGAATTACCTGGAAGAAAGGATGCCATCAATGTCTTTGATTGAACTTCTTTTTATTGAAAAGTGGGTTTTTGATCGGAAAGTGGGTTTTCGATTGAAAGTGGCTTGATCGAAAAGTAGGTCGAAAAGGGTTTTCGATCAAAGAGAGAATGGGTCGAAAAGGGGTTTTCGGTTGGAGGTAGCTGATCGAAAAGTACTTTTCGATCGGAATAGATGCGGATCGAAAAGTGTGATGCGATCGAAAAGTGAAGGCTGGATCGAAAAGTCTCGAAGGGGACTTTTCGATCACGAGGCACAATGGATCGAAAAGTCACAGGGGACTTTTCGATCAATGGAGACTGATCGAGAAGTCACAAGGGGACTTCTCGATTGAGAGGGTTGGATCGAAAAGTCTCTGAGGGGACTTTTCGATCGGTGAAACTGATCAAGAAGTCACAAAAGGGGACTTCTCGATTGGGCAGGCTGGTCGAAAAGTCACTTAGGGGACTTTTCGAGCAGGATCAATGGATCGAAAAGCCACAAAGGGGGCTTTTCGATCGGTTGAGGCGGCTGAGAAGGGCTTTTCGACCAGAAAACCTGATCGAAAAGTACTGAATGCAGTCGAAACGCTCCAAAATCACAAGCACAACCTTCCGAAACCTTCTGTCACGAGTCGTAACCTGCACAAAACACCTCCGAAAGTGCTAAAAGCTGAAAATCACCAGAAAACTCAAATCGTTAGTACTCAAAACCTTGAATCTGATATCGCGAGAGCATCGAAACTTGCGTTTCTTGGCTCTGATACCAATTGTAAGTCCCAAAATGATCCTTACGCGATATCTAGTCCAATCAAGACCGTGCGGAATCCGGTTTGATTGGTGATTCAAGATTAATAGAAAAATAAGATGAATAAGCAATTAAGAACGAGAATAACACACAAACCACAAGAAGTAGAACACTTGAATAACCTCCTTTGATTGCAATACACAATCGAAATTCTCTTTAGAGAATTTCGTAAACCACCAATTGAGATCAACACCAAAACAGCAACCTCATAATGAGGGGAGGTCTTCCCTTATATAGGGATTCTCCAACTTGGAGAACAAGACAACCTAAAAACCCTAATTAATAGTCAATTCCCGTATTTGACTTTAATGGCCCACTAAACTCCCTCTAAACACTTTCTAATTGAACCCAAACACTCCTAAAAAGGCCCAATGACCTAATATACCCATAACCCAACTCATTTTCATCTATTCTAACACATAGGCCTTCAGAATACTCCGCCAAGTGATGATTTAATACACAAGCCACAAATTATTCCCTTACAATACATGCCAAATATATAAAATTGTGAATTGATCATTAGGAGATGATGGTACATTGGCTTACGTATCTGACTCATGAATAGAGTAGATGAAAGAGCTATAAGATCATTGTTTGATATGCTTGGTAGGCTCGGCAAATCAGAAAGTATTCAGATGTGATATACAGTAAATACTAATGCTTGATCATGTGGATAACATCTTGATGCATATTTCATGACACAAAAAGAAAAATAAGTGTGAAATTCAAAATGAGAAGTCAGTGTGCATACATGTGTTCATTTTGCAAAGATTTAAACTTGTTTGATTTTCTTTATTTTGTCAAACGATCGGACTTTCTCTGCGTATCGAAAGATCGACCTGATCGTTGTTCGTTTGACGTTCTGCTTTATTTTCTTTGGTGTTTCGTATAACTCATCGGACTTTCTCTGCGTGTACGGAAGTACCGACCTGATTGTTGTTGGGTTATACAATTTCAACTTGTCTTATTTTCTTATTTTGTTAAATCTGAGGCCTTATCTGCGTATCGAAAGATCGACCTAAAGGTAGACGATTTAACGTTCTTATTTCTTTTTGCATGGAACACAGTTGACTATATCATGAAAATACTATGCATTGTGAAAAATCACAAGTGTTGTCACACAAAAGGAAAAAGAAAAGAAAAGCTGAAAATGTCTGATTATGTCTGATAGTGTGGGATACGCTGGTCAAAGCAAATCTAATCAATATCTTAACATATCAAGATGTTATGAGTATGATTCAGCCTGAGTTTAAGCTGGACAAATTATACCGGCAATCAGCATGACTTATATGTGTCGATTAATTGAAATTGAAGTGTAGTTCAGTGCGTTATGTTTAATATGATCCCATATAGTGATCTTTCTCATACCAAAAATAGTGTTTGATCCTGTATTGCAATTTCATTTCATATCAAGATAAGTCAAAAAGATTTTCGGTGTGTTTTAGCATAAACTTTGAAAAACCAAAAAGATTTTGTTTCTGCTTTATTTTTTATCTGATCAACACGTGATACAAATCAACTTTCAAAATCATATCTTGGAGTCTCGAAGAGACGTTTTGCGCCAAGATTATTTAAATTTTTGAGCAGGTTGCTATGTGCAAGATATCATAACTTCAAGTCTTCTGAAGCTATTGATGAAAGACCAGAGATACACTAAAATGTCATCAAGTATTCAAGATCAAGTTACGATCGAGTTGAGAAAGAGTTTGTTTGAAGATTCATTTCATTGAACGAACGGATTCTATACTTAAGGGGGAGCTTGGTTGAAGATACAAAGTTGATGATATTGAAGAGATACTGCACACGACGAGGGGGAGTTTGTTGATACCTGATATGTGCGTCGTGTGAAGTATCAAACAAGTTCAAGATCAAGTCAAACTAGGTCTGGCCGAACATGGTCCGAACCTGTAGTTCGGACTGGCCGAACTTGAGGTTCGGCGAAGCTCGGTCAGCTAGTATATATAGAGGTTAAGTGTGTGTTTCTGAGTGTGTATTCTCTAAGTCTATATCTGAGTGTTTACTGGTTGTAATTGTTCTTCATTGATCAATAAATCAATCGGTTAATTACGTTTCGATGTCCGATTAGCTAGATCGAGTAGACGATCCATTGTTCACGCATTTTCAAATACATTCATCCATAGTTATGAAAGAAGGGTTATCATGATTTCATGACAATATCCATGAAATAAGTCACTTAACACTCAAGAAAAGGGGTAAAGATACTTTTAAATGTGTAGATCAAATCTGAAAAGTGGCTTGATAATAGGTAGAACACTGTTAACTCTCAAACAAATAAGGACCCCACAAAATTTCTCTAATCAGACAAAACATGATAAAAACATCACAGAAATATGTTGAAAATTACCTTGTGATTTTAGTTGAACAACAATACCAACAATCAAAGTAGGTTATCTGATATGTGCGGTGATTTGACATATATGTGTTATCTAATATGACCGGTATGATTCTAAACATAGTCGAACCACATCCATGCAAAAATATGTGTTTTGCGGGTACTTACTTGAATTTGAATAAGATAAGTGCAAAATAAAGTCAATGTGCCTGAATTTTCAAGTTTGGTGAAAATTGACCAACTTGTGCAAAAAGTCAAACTTTGGTGTTAAGTTGAAAATTAGTCAAACTTGTTGAAATTGACAAGTACTAAGGTTGCATAATTAAAATTTATCTTCCTGGTAGGTATTATGCAGGCATGAGTGTGTTTATTTTTCAAAACTCTGTGTTAAATTTCAGATTTGAAAAGTTTTCAGAGTCAAATCTGTGAATTTACTTAGAAATTTTTTGAAAATCTTAAAGTTTTTGGCCTTATTCCCAGCTCCTGCTTTTGCAGTCTAAGCACGTCGTTTAGTTATAATTTCAGCACCTAGAAAAATTTTCATGGTTGTTTATGGTTTTGTGCTAAACGATCAACATGCAAACCTAAATGACCAGCCTGTTTACCTGGTGAAATTTTAGGTTTGTATGGCATTTGGCTTGAACGATCAGCCTCTTAGTCTTAACGATCAGCCTATAGTGCCATACGACCAGCCTTTGTACTTAGTTAAAATTTTTGGTTGTGTAGAACTTGGCCTGAACGACCACCAATTGCTCTTAACGATCAGCTTTGTTCTATACGACCAGCTAGATTTACTTGATAATTTGTTTCAAAAGTTCCTTGGATTGTGAGGGTTAAAGCTGAACGATCCGCCTTTTGTCCTAAGCAATCAGCTCCAAAACCCTAATGACCAGCCTTCTGACTTGGTGATATTTTTTGGTTTGGCTGTGAGTTTTGCCTGAATGATTTCAGCCTAGTGTGCTGAACGATTGGCTTATGAACTGAATGGTCAGCCTCATATGCTGAACTATCAACTTCTGAACTGAACATTCAGCCCACTTAACTAAACGATCAGATCTTGGCACTTAGTAATTTTTTTTATTTTTCTCATATGATATAAATACCCACCCATACGCTTGTTTCTTCATTATTTCAAAACCTGAACACCGACCCTCTTTCTTCTCTCTCTCAGCGACGACGACTCACCTCCGAACCCTTCTCTCTACCCATTCATCTATCGACTATTGTGTGTTTGTGGTTGATTTGCACACCACCTACACCACAATTGGTAAGTTGTGTTCAAATTGGCTAGGTATCGAGTTCGGAACCGAACCCTTGATCGCGCACCTAAAACCATTCATACTCACTCATTTTTGTTAAAATTTCACAGATTCGATCCTCTCATTGTGCTCTTCATCATCATTAGGGCTCATTTGAGGTAATGAGTTGTTAATTTTGCTTAATTTCGAGTGATATGTTGCGGCTTGGTAATAGGGGTGTGTCTAAGTCACTGCTGAGTAAAACAATCAGGGCTTGAATTCTTGTTTTTGGTTAAACTTGTGTAACAATAGTTGGGATGTAGTAATTTCTAATTGCCCAACAGTAGAAATTGATTATCTTACTTGTGTTTGGTATCAGCTCATATTAGACCTAGTCACAACTCTATTACATAGGTTGTAAGGATTTGAGTGGAGATTATGCTTATTCTGACTCGAAATTGGATTAGAATTATCATAAGGTAAATCATTTAGTTAAATTGAGTTAGGAATGTGGATATTTAGTTTTAAATTTACTGTATTAACTTTTTGACTATATTTGATCTTGTCTTAGCTTTTAAATCAAAATTTCAAAATTGTTTAGCAATAATTGTTGGTTGACAGTTTAAACAAGTGCTTGAATTCATAATTATATGAGTCAAAATTGGTTAGATTGAGTTAAGTGTAGATATTGACTGCTTGTATAATAACTGTCTTGATACTTTGACTGATTTTTACTTGTCAATGAACTTCAGGCATATTAGTTTATTAGGTCAATTTATTTCTGTTGAGGATAGTGAAACATGTGCATAAGCTGTCAGAATGTTGCTTAAGGATATGTAGGTTATATTTTGGACAAAATTGTGCAAATTCTTTGCTCTAAATCAGTATGATGCTATGTTGAACTACCTTATTACTTCATGACTTTATTTGAGCTAAAAGGTCACTATTTGATGTTCCAAACTATATGCATGTATGTAAACTTGACTTTTACTTAGTTTAGGTGACATGCTTGCATAAATTAGACTTGTTGAACCTCATGTTACCTCCTTGACTTTTCTAGTCAAATTTAGTCAATTTTATGAATTTGCTATCTTGAATGGCTCCAAATTTGTCTTAGCTTGAATTTTATGATTCTAATATAATTTACCTGATCGTAAACAGATACTGTTCAGATTTTACTCTTGACTGATCTTAATCAAATTTAGATCTTCAAGAGGTATGTTATTCTCGTATTCTTGTGTTTTGTGTTTAAATCAAGAAATTCAGCTACACATGGGCATTTAGTGAATTCATATTTAGTTTTAAGTGTTATTTTGGCAAAATTTTAATGATTTATGCTTGATAAAAAACAGATTCATCAGTGAAGCTGTCTATCAAGATTTTCATTTATATATCTCCATTCTAGATCTTAGTAACCTTAGATCTTCTCCGAGGTATATCTTTTGGTTATTTGATTAGAGTTTCCACTTCATGAATTTATATGGATGTAGTTTCTTGAGACTGCTTTATTAGCTAACCCATAAATTATTGAACTTGTCTAATTCAACTTATTAATGATACATTGTTCCTATTTCACATGTCAATATCATAATGTGCTAGATCATGTCTAAATTCATCTAAGTAGAATGTCATCTTTCATTAAGAAAAATATCCTAATTGTGAATATGTCCTTAGATGGGTCATAGTGATCTAGATCATATTAAGGTCTGTTTTGATGAAGTTTGATGATGCTAGGTTAGAAAGTATCTGTCAAATGTACTTAATTGATCTAACTGTGCTCTCACATGACATCACTTTATCTACATGCATCATGCTCTATGTGTTGACTTTTCTCCTTGTATGAGCACTATGTGATGTCTTGCATGTCTCATGTTTCTTATATGGCTCTCAAATTATCTAATGTGTGAATCTGATGCTAAATTATTTGCAAATATGTCCATGTTAGTCATTTCTGAGCATGTAAAGCTAGAAATGTGAATACTCTCATCACAATGTGTTTAAACAGGAAAATTGTGTTGATAACTACCTGAGGTATGATGTTTGTGATTTGTGTGATTATGAGTTAAAAATTCATATGTTTAGGGGGAATCAAATTCAATTGATTCCTTCTTGAACAAAATCTAAGAGAGGTTTGGTGAACTAATTTACCTTCATTCTATTACTTCCAGTTTCTTTTTTTTTTTTAATAATTTTACAGTTTTTTAACCTAACCTTCTCATGGAATTTCAAATTCATATTCTAAAACAACTTCAACATCAAGATTCTTGGTTATTCAATTTCACAGTTCAATGAAAAGTCAACTTGTTAAATTTTTGTTAAGTCATTTGATTTCAAAGTTTATTTAGGAATGAACATGTCAGGTACATTATATTTTGCAAAGTAGATATATGTTATAAATTTGCATTTGATAGTGTGTTTTACCATTTTAGGAATCCGCTATGTTGAATTTCCATTATTCCTTTAAAGTTCAATAATAGCTCTGTCATTATCCCGGTTTAAGTGTGACATGACACTTTTCTTGAAAATCATAGTGGTTGTAATCATGATATCTCACTTGTGCAGATGCCTCCTAGACGAGCAGGGAATGAGCCTATTGGCTATGGAGTTACACACAATCAATTCTGCATGTTTAACAAAGAATGGAGACATGCAGAACAATTTGAGACAGCTTTTCAGATTTTAGAGCATTCCGATTGGAGCTATAGCATTCTGCTAGAACTCCCTATCTATAAATCCATTATGGAGAGTTTTTGGAACAATGCTCAGACAGTGATCAAAATGATGATGGAGCTCAACACTTAAGCTCTAGAATACAAGAGACAGATGTGGAGATCACTAAGGAAATGATAAGAACAACTCTTAATCTGAATGATGCCAACGCTCCTACTAGTTTCACAAAAGCTGAATGGCATGAAACTATGAGGAATATGGGATACTTGGGAGAGCTTGATCTCAATCAACACCACATGATTAACAACCCTCTGTTTCCTGTCAACTGGAGGGTGATGATTGTTGGGTTTTACAGTGGATATCCGGGTTACCGATTTTAATTTTTTTATCTGATTAAAATCGATTTAATATAAATTAATGCCTGATTAATTTAGCAGCGGAAACAATTTAAATAAACACGCGAATATTACTGTAACATGATCAATCATCGTACACGACAAACACAGATAAAATATAGTATTTAAAATAAATAAAATAAATATCTAAGCGAGTTAGATATACCTTGGCGGGATTCGAGCAACCGCTCGAGACACCCAGATTTAGTGGACTCTCGCTAGTACGAACGTAGACGTCCGACTCGAAACGGCGAGTCACGTCGTCAACTATGGCGGTGGACATCGGCGGTGACGGCAATGGTGGCGGCGATGGTAGGGTTACCACGGGTGATGGTGACCAAACCCGCTTCACCGAGATCACATCAGTAACGGTCCCCACAATGATCTCGTCACCGGTAACCAACGATGACACGGTGGCGGTGGCCGGCGGATAAAGGGGCACGGGCCACGACGAGGGGGCAGGGCGCGGTGGCCTCGGCTGCGCCGGCAGCGGGAGGACCATCGGCAAGTGATCGACCAGCGGTGCGACAGAGTCAGCGGCGGTGGCGGCTTGTGCCACGACTGTGGCTCGGGTCGCGTCTTCGGCTTCGGCTCGGGCTGCGGCTTCGGCTCGGACGCCTGCAGCTTCTCTCGAGTCGGGAACAGACACTCGCTAAATGGGGATCCATCGGACGGGCGATGAATGGTGGTGGTGGCGTCGGGTGGTGATCGGCTTGGGTTCTTTTCGATTGCTTGCTCTCCACTCCTCTAATCCCTATTTTAATAATAAAATGGCGGACCGGGGCTCTGACGGATTGGGCCCGGTCGCGATTTCCTCTAGTCCACCAAACTGAGCAGTCTATTAATCCAGTAACAACTGATCAGTCCATTTAATTTATTTCCGAGCGTTTTAAGCCGTAAATATTTTGTCATTTAATTAAATAAATAATCAGTATTTATTTAATTAACCATAGAGTTCGTTTTAATACTAATTAACATGTAATTAGATTTATAGTCCGTTGACCCGGGTGTAACTCTTACGGGTTATCGGTCGGGTTCGTTAATTCGTTGGGTCAGGACACACTGTTTCCAACAGTCTCCCACTTGGACTGAACACGACAGTTTAACGAGCGCAGTCAGAGGCACTCTAGCTATGCATGGCTACACCAACCAATATTGACACTTAAAGTCGTCAGCCAAAGTATATCTGATTGTATATCAAGCAGACTTATGACTTGCGCATTCATTGTCATATGTTCCTTTCTGTATAAGACATTGATGAATTATGAGACATGGACTCTCATATATGATTCATCGATTCTCGTTCTCGATACAATTCGACGTGATCCAATAAACACACAGTAAGTTTGGGTGAGGCCTCAAACTTATCAATTGGAATCAACGAGGCCGCCTTTATGCCTAACAGTTGCCGAAGCAAGAGTACAGAATTCCTTGTTGAGGCATACAACTCCCACTAAACTTCAGAGCCATTCCCAAAAGTAACCGTTATGGTTGGCAGTTATGTGACAACGTTAGGCTACAATCAAAGAATGTTCTTTAGTAGAAGGGAGTTCGAATATGCGTCTCAGGTCTAAGGATACATTAGAGCATGCATTAATCAAGCAAGCAAGACTTCCATGTTTGCGTTTCATGATGCGAGTTACGTCCAACGTCATTCACCATTGAGGTCCGTGAGTTTAAACGTTAAACGACTTTAAATGTTGATACATGGTCCTTGATCGTCATGTGAAGTATCGAATACAAGACGGATTCACACAAGTTTGCTGAGGTCCGAACTCAGGCCGAACCTGAAGTTCGGACGTGGCCGAACTTTGGGCCGAACTTGAGGTTCGGACCAGCGTGTTTGTCTACTATAAATATGTGTATCTTGTGTTGTATTCGGGAACAGTCTAACCTTCCGTGTCATACTATCTGATTGTACTCTATGGTTATCTCTGTGGTTAATACAAGTCAATTGTATTTACTCTCAGCGTTTTACACGTTTACATTGATTTCATTACGACTAAGTAGAAGATCCGCACGCTCACGCACTTTCAAGTGGTATCAGAGCATAAGGTTTGCTCTACTAGTCGGAAATCAGTGTTTT
Organism: Deinandra increscens subsp. villosa; assembly: GCA_039602395.1. Classification (NCBI taxonomy): domain Eukaryota; kingdom Viridiplantae; phylum Streptophyta; class Magnoliopsida; order Asterales; family Asteraceae; genus Deinandra; species Deinandra increscens. The sequence continues at coordinate 66,845,659 of JBCNJP010000023.1, forward strand.
TCAGAGTTTTGAGTTCAAATTCACGATTTTGCTAAAATGTCAATCATTTTTTAGTTCGTTTGATTGTTTCGAGTGTGCTTTTCATTCAAAATTCATTCCTGAGTTGTTTCTATCAAATTTGCTTGATTTCCTGTCAAAAACTCCAGTCAAAAACGTTGAAAATCGAGAAAATGGCGTCGAGTGATTTCTGTCCCATTTGAGGTTCGGACTAGTTCGGTATAACCGCTCCGAACTCAAGGTTCGGACGGAGTTCGGTCATTATAGTGAGGTTCGGTGATGGTTCGGTCAACGTTCGGACAGTGTTCGGTGATCTCGAAGCAAGTTCGGTCTTTGTTTCTCCGAAGGTCAGGTTCGGTGATAGTTCGGCGAGTTTGTGTTTCGGACTAGATTCGGACTAGGATCGGTGATAATTCGGAGGAGGTTCGGACGAGGTTCGGAGTGAACAGTAACCAATTTTTCAAAAATGTCTGATTTTCAAGCGTTCGCGGCTATTCAGAATTCGGTTCAGGCTACGATGCAAACAATAATGAATTATAATAATGAAATCGGAACAAGTCAGAAAGTTCCCAAATTGCTAAAATTGGAAGATTATCATAGTTGGGTTAAACGATTTGAAGCATTTGTCGATACAAATGACATTGATATGTGGTTAGCGTTCACTGAGCAATATGTTTACCCTAAAGATGAAACTGGTGAACCTATTTTTCAAAGAAAAATGTCTTCTGAACAAAAGAAAGCTTATCAAGCTGAGAAAAAGGCGTATGGTACGTTAACGATGGCATTGCCTAAAGAGTTACTGCATCAATTTGCTGGTAACTACACATCAAAAAGTCTATGGGATGCGTTGGAAAAACGATGTGAAGGCAATGACCAATACAAGAAAAGTCGACAAAAGGTTTTGAAGAAAGAATTTGATAGTTTTAAGCATTATCAGAATGAAACGATTCCTAATCTGATTGCAAGATTCGCTCATCTGATGAGTGAAATGCGTTTGGTGAATCTTACTAAAGAAGAGGTTGATATGAAAGAAAAGATCTTAGAAGCCTTGCCTGAAAAGTGGGAGAATTATGTGATGATGATTACTCACGATAAGGATTTTTCAGGATTATCTTTCAATGATTTGGTTCAACGAATTCAGGCTAGAGATATGGAATTAATGGTGAATAAATCACTTCCTACACAAATTCAGAATCCTGCAGTGTATCATGGTGAAAATGATTCTACAATGAATGCTGGGAAGTATAATATTCTTAGTTCTGCTCCTCCTACAGCATTTCTGGCAGGTAAATCTGAAATTCCAAGTTATTCTTCTGCTGGTTGTACTGTGTCAATTCTAAGTTTTTCGACTCAAAGTGCATTGTCTGTTCAAACTATCGATGATTATAATGTGTTGATGTCTGCATTAGTATCTTCATACTTTGGTGTTATCACTGGTTCTGTGAGTAATGCTGAGTTAGCAAATGAAGATTACGATCATATTGATTATGATCATTTGGAGGAAATGGATCTGAATTGGCAATATGCTATGTTGGTTCGTAGAACGAAGAAATTTTTCAATAGAACTGGTAAGAAGAGACTAAATCAGGAAGGAAAGATTGGATTGGACAAATCTAAGGTGAAATGTTATAAGTGTTCAGTTTATGGTCACTTTGCTCATGAATGTCCAAGTTCTGCAGAAAGTAAATTGAAGACTGGTCAACATGCACATTTAGTTTTCCATCCATCAGATAAAGCTGACAAGGTTGAACAGAAATCTGCTACTCTTGCTCATGATTGGTCTGATACGTTTATGCATCCAGATGGATTTGCTTGGAATGCAGATTCAGAAGTTAAAAAGAATCATACTCCAATCTCAATTGCTTTAACTGTTCAACATGCTGATGATGACAACTTTTTAACTGAGTTTGATACTTCTTCAAGTGTATCTTAGATTCAAGAAGAATTACCTAAGACTTCTGAGAATTCCAAAGCTGATGAATTTAAATGTTATAACTGTGAGAAGTTGCTCAAGGAAATTGCAAGTTTTGAACAACATCGTCAAATTTCAACTGAAGAAATTGTGGTGTTAAAGAAAGAGTTGGAGGATTTTCAAAAGAAATATTATGAGTTGGTTCATATTCATGAAGATGTGTTGAAGGAAAAGGCTCAATTGGCTGAAGAGTGTGAGAAAGCCAAAGCTGAAGCATTAGACGCAGCTCAAGATTTTGAAAATCTGTTTGAGAAAAGTTATCCGGTTCAGCAAAAATATGAAGAAGCTACTGCTCTTATTGCTACAACTGCTGTTACTGTTGACAAATTGCAAAAGAAGATATCTATGCTTCAAAATGAGAATGTTTTGTACCGGGACAAGAATGAAGTATTAACTAAAGATGTTGAGATCTACAAACAGAAGAGAGAAAGTGTTCTTCAAGAACTGTTTGCAGAATGTGAGATCAGAAAATTACAAACTTATGAGTATGATGATCTCAATGCAAAATTCATCAAGTCATAACAAGAGATGTTTGAAGGTCAACAGAAAATTAATGACTTGAAATTGGAAATTTTAGAGTTGAAAAGACAAGTTAAGAATTGCAATTTGTCACCGACATTGCTAAATTTCTTATACAAGCAGGATCAGAGTTCAGAGAAGTCTAAGGAAGAAAATATTCACTTGGTACCTCAACCAGTGAATTTGATTGAAGTTACTTCTGCTCAGATTGATCCACACAATGAATTGCATGACTATTCAAAGTTTGCTACTCCACCCAAGAAGACCAAGTCTAAGTCTAAAAGGAAGGAGAAATCTTTGGGTGACGCTCCAAAGTTTATTTCCAAGTCTGTATTGCTGGAAAATGAGAAAGTGTTTGATAAGGTTGCTTCGAGTTCTTCATCTGCAACCGAAGAAAGAAAAAGTTTTGATTGAAAAGAACAAGCTAAGGGATATCAAAGCCAAATTTACTAGTGATGCTAAGTCAAGAATTGCTTCAGGTTCTTTGTCCAATTCTTCAAAGACTCAAGGATCTAAACACAAAGGTTTAGGTTACAAAGTGTTGGAAGAACCAGTTCAAGCAAAGAAATCAGTGAAGGCTGAGAAGGTTCCTAAAGCAAAAGTTACAAAGATATCACCATCTCAGAAGGAATTTTCTTATTATTCTGGAAGATCTTCATCTTCAAGGAGTCCATCTCCTAGGTATGATTCTTCTGATGGTTTTTTTTGATAACTTTCAATCTGAACATTCATCTGATTCTCAAAAATCAAAACCATTTTCAAACAATTTTAGAGAAAGACTTTGTTATGTATGTCGTCAACCAGGGCATCTAGCTGCTGATTGTCCAACGACTGCATATATCCACAAAACTGCAAAATATGTGGATAACAAAGGTCAAATTTTTGATGAACCATGGTCCCCAAAGCTTAAGTCAACTCGTAAATCGTCTTGGTCTAAATCAAGTTCGTCGGTTGAATCAGATTCAGGTTCCGATCAAAAATTAAAACTTTTACAAATTTGGAAACCAAAAGTTGTTGCTGTTGGAACTAATAATAAGTATGACTAACGCCATCAAATCTATTCTCGAATAATTCGGTTGATGAATCCATTGTGATTTGATTCAGAGACGCGGATTGTGATGCTCGAGGCTTGCAAGTTTGAACCGAAGACGTTTTCTGGAAAAGTCAACCGTTCGGGTCAACGGTCAACGTAAAAGTCAACGGAAGATCGGTTCGAGCGAGTCAAGCTTCATATTAATAAAATCAACTTTGATTTTATTAACAATTTATTTTTGTTGTTTATTTGTAATAAGCTCATTGTTTTTGTGTTTTACTAGTTACTGGGCTAGTGAGCACATGGGCTCTCTTATATATAGGGTGAGTGTGCTCATTTGTAAGGGTGATGATTCTTAGAGTGAGTGAGCACCATTCTAGAGAGAGAGAGTCTCACATTGGGTTTGAGCTCAACCCAATGTGACCATGGATTTCCTATGACGAGTTTGTAATCATTCGGTTTGTTGTAATCATTCGACAATAATCAATGAATCGTTTGATCTTTATTATTTCTTGTCATTTTATTATCCTTGATTCTCATCTTCCCGTCTCCTTCATCTAATCTTTGTTCTTGCTCAAGATCGGGATTCTTGATGTGAAATCGGTCCTGACAAATGGTATCAGAGCGGGTACCGATCAGATTTCATCTCACGATGAATCTGATCACTCGAATCTTGATTTTGAGCTTGAATAAAGTGCAGATTGGAAAACCCACTTTGGAGATGAATAATTTTATTTTTCTGCTTTTTTGGAGCTGTTTGATGGATTCTGGATGAATCTGATGATGTATTCTTGTTATTGGGTTCATTTGGATGTGATTTCATGCTCCATATGTCATAATCTGTGAAGAAATACGAGATCTGAGCAAGAAAAACGAAGCTGTTAGGGTTTTCATGTTTTTTGGGTGTTCTTGAAGATTTCGAGTTTGATTATGAGTTTTTGATGATATAATCTAAAAATTCTAGACTCAAGAATAAAATACCTAAAACTCTAGACGTGATAGAAAACCCAAAAAGACTTAAGATTTCCTAGACACGACCTAACTTGATCTTGCTATTGCAAGTGGCCCAGGCAACGCCGCCAAAAACTTGATGTGTTCAGAACGACTACTAATAAAACCTAGACCTAATGCTAGACCTAGACACACCCAGTTTTACCAAAACTCCAAAAACTAGACCGAACCTACAGGCAAGTGTACCTATCGGTGGAAGTATAGCTACAAAAGACCGGATATTGAACCCTAAGGGACACTATGAACAAGACTCTACAAAATTGAGTGAATTTGGTTTTGTGAATTGGATTTAACTAAACTAACTAACTTATCGACTAACAACCGAAGACAAGGAAAACTTCGGAGAAAATCCAGATTAGAGTAAGATACCACCTAGACCAAGAATCCTAATCAACACTATTAGAGCATAATCGGTTCATCTTGTGAAGTATTTGAACAAGACGAAGTTACAAAGTTGTTGTTACACAAAGTCACCCGAAGTGACATGACCTGGGACCCAAAGTCACAGTTCGTGACCTCACAAAGTGTCACTTCGGGTGAGCTCCAGTTCGGACAGATCGGCAAGCATATAAATAGATTTTGTTCTTTGTATTTGTTAGACAATTAGGAGTGAATTGAGAGAGATCAGATCTTAAGTGTGTGTTTCTGAATGTCTTTCTGTTTGAGAGTTCTTTGAGAGTTTGTAATTGAGTCTTTGTGGTTTCAATAAAACAAACTTTATATTTACATCTCGGTCTCATTCATATGATCAAGCAAACTTCTAGTAAGATCCGTATCAGGTCCTTTCAAGTGGTATCAGAGCGAATCCAGGTTGCCTTGTTGCGTTTTCTTTGATCATTTTTGTTTTCGTGATAAAACTGAGTGTTTTTTCTATAAAAAAACGAGTCAATTTTTGAGCTCTTTGAGTTCAATTTGTTTTCAAAGCATTCATGTTGTTTAAACCTCATTGACTACTACAAATCTCGTTCAAAATCTTCAAATAACCGCTCCAAAGTACAAGTTCGGACCAGCTCGTATGAGTTCGCTCAACCGAAGTGCAGTTCGGACCAGTTCGGATCCAGTTTGGTTGTGACTTCGCATATCAGTTCAGATACCACTTCAGATCAGTTTGTGTAACCGAAGTCACAGTTCAGATCACTTTGTTTCAGTTCAGTTTCACTTCGCTTCTCAGTTCGGATTACTTCGTACTAGTTTGTGTTCATTTCGTAGATTTTTGGGTTATTTCACCAAAACTGATGTAACTTGAGTTCCGTTAAGAGTTATGGGAGCTAATACCAGCCAAAATGACCGTCTCGAAGAGATCTACACTTTTACTAGCCTTAAGGCTAGTACCCTCCATTTCGATACCCAAAATCAACTTTTAAGTCCTCCATTATTTAGTTTGAAGTTTTCAAGATGGACGAGATCAAATTTTTTGTTATTAGTCATGGACATGGAGTGCCAAAATTGTTAAGATTTGAAGATTATTCTCATTGGCATCAAGGTTTAAAACTGTAAGGACCAAGATTTGTGGCTTGTGTATTAAATGATTATTTGGCGGACTATTTTGAAGGCCTATGTGTCAGTGTAGGTGAAAAATAGTTAGGTTATCATTATATTAAGTCACTGGGCTTGTTTAGATACGTTTGGGCTTAGTTTAATTGAGTTTAGATGGGTTTTTATGGGCCTTAATGGTCAAATACGGGAATTATGAGGAGATTAGGGTTTCTAGGTTAGCTTGTTCTCCAAGCTCAACCTTACCTATAAATAGAACCCTCTCCTTTCATGTTAGGGTTGTTGGTTGTTGGTGAACCTCGAAGATTAACAAGTGTTTACGAATTCTAGCCTCTAGAATTCGGTGTTTCCAAGTGTTCTTGTGTTCGTGTGATCTTCATTCGGTAACCCTTAATTGTTTCTTGCATTGTTATTTGTTCATTATTGGTTTACATTATCGAATCACCTCTTGATTACGGATTCCGCACGTAATCATTAGGATTAGTACCACGTGAGGGATAGATCGGATCCTTACAATTGGTATCAGAGCCAAGAAACACGTGTTTCGCGGCTCTCGTGGTACTAGATTCGAGTTTTTTTCTTGTCTAACGGTTTAATTTTCTGTGATTTCAGTGTTTTCGAGAAAGGTTCTTACTGTTTTTGCAGGTTTAAAAACGTGTACTGGTCAGATCAGTGTTCGTAGGCACAAACAGAAGTCATTCGAAGTGTTTCGCAGCAAGAAAAAGGAGTTCGACGGCAGCTTTCTGGTTTTCAGAAGGTTTTCGAGCATATTTCTAGGTTTTCTAGGGTTTTTAGACCCTTTTCGACCCTGATCTCAGGTTTTCTGTCGAGTAAAAGAGTGCTCGTTGACTGATTCTTCAGTCAGCGTTTAAGGCACTTGGTTTTCGATCAAAACTGGTGGTTTTCGGTAAGGATTTCGGTTCATTCTCCAGGTTTTCGAGCCTGGGTTTCGGATCATTACCTTTTCGGTCCACTACTTAATAGAAAACCCTCGCTTTTCGAGTCAGCAGTGGTTTTCGGTCAGGTACTCTGCCCGGTCGAAAACCTTATTCTGTTTGACTCTCTTTGGTTTTCGATCATACTCGAAAACCTGTTTTCGATCTGGTTTTCTGTTCAATCGAAAACCATTTTCTGTCCAGCCGAAAACCTGTTTCTGACTGTTTTCGATTCAGTTTACCCTGAGTTCATTGGGTTTTCGATCCAACCGAAAACCTATTTTCGGCCCAAAATCTCTTTTTCAGCAAAAAAACACTATTTCACACTTTCACGGAAACGGCCATAACTTTTGACTCGTTTGGAGTTAGAGGCTCAAATTTGGACACGGCGTTCGTGACAGCGAGCCCCACAGGAGCCCCGGACTAAAGTCCAGGGGAGCTCGTTTTGAACCCCAAATTCCACTCCGAAGGCCTCCGTTTTCGCGTTTTAAGTTTTTGACACTATTCTTTGAATAGTGATTTTGCCGCACTAGAAGAGAATCCAAAGAAAACCATGTCTCTACTGCAACCTCGTACCACTGAAGCCAACACAGGTAAGAAAGAGGTAAGTAATTGTTCAAACTCTCACTGTGTTGATATTTATAACTGCATGAAAGACTTTGAGACTAAATTTTTGAATGCAAATCTTTATCATTCACGAACTCAACTAGAATTAAATAATTTTAAAGATAAAGCAAAAACCTGGAAAGAAAAATATGAGGCTGCCAAAGTTGATGTGTCTAACCTTGAAAGAAAACTTAGTGACTCCCAGACATATCTAGGAATAGCTAATGAAAAGGTTGAGGAACAATCCAAAGAACTAGAAAGCCTTAGAACTCAACTTGCTTCCACTAGTCAGACCTTAGAAAAAACCAATTTGACAAATAAGAAAATGTTGGATGCAAGCCTCAAATTTTATAACTCAGACACTAGAATAAAGCACATCAAAAACAATGGGGGTCTGGGGTATGGGGAATCTTATGACGTTGAACCTGAATCTAAAGATGCTTCGTCCCTACACACGGTTCCCGCACCTCATCTGCACAAGATGATCCCTGATCCCGAGATGAAGGAAGGAACTAGGGATGGCTTGAAAGACATTGATAGAAAATTAGCCGAGTGCCCAATTAAGATGTAACACCCCAATTTCACAGGTACATGATATATAGAGTAAATACGTGTCTATATTATCAATACGTAAGTTTGATTGATAAAAATGGTAAACTATGCATTAGATAAATTGCATGTGTTAGAAATACGTGTTTAATGGCCAAAATGATGAAATTTGTATAAACAAGAGGAGTTAAAGGGTAAAGAAAGTGAAAGATGAGATAAATGTATGTTTATACAAATAACATGATGATATATGTGTGAATTGATAGTTTCATACATGTATTAATAGTTAATGGAAAAGTAGAAGGGCCAAAAGTGTAAATTATGTAAAGTTATCAACGTATACGGATATTATACGTATCTATAACTATTATAAACATTTTAAGGCTTAGAATATAGTAAAAATATATCCTAATATGATCCATAACATGAAATAATAAGTGTTGTAAAGTTTGAGGGGCTAGAACGCAAAATAGCAAAAGATATATATATAAAAATATAAGTGTATATATATATATATATATACGTATATATACGTATATCATCGAGGGTGTCCCGAGCCTTAGAAACTTTATTAATCATGTTTTATAATAATTCGGTGCATAAAATAACAGTTTGGTAGAAGTTAGGGGGCTGAAATGTAAATAAAACTTAGAGGGACCAAAACTGCCAAATCCTGATAGTTCCAGGCGGTACGCGACGGAGAGAGGGAGGGGGCTCGCGTACCTCCGCCCAATTTCAAACCAGAAAACGACATTTTCGACTTGTGCAGCACGTTTTGACGAAATTGACCCTGTATACGTGTTGATTTCGAGCATGAGTCACCCTAGACACGTGTAGGGACCTTAGGCGCACTCAATGGGTATAAATACACCCTCCAATCGGCCAAATATCCTTGCTAATTTCCGAAATCCAAACCGAAAAACCCTAGTTCGAACCAGAAACTTCGCGGGTCAAATTCTCTCAAACGGTGAAGAGTTAAGATCCGAATTTCTGCAGTCAAGCATTATAAGGTAAGGTCTAAAATAACCTCTTTCAGTTTTGGCTAACTCAATCTCTAAGTATGACTTTTAAAACTATGCTCAAATTAGGGTTCTTGAGCTTGTTTGGGTAAAATTGGATGATCGGATGGGAATTAAGCTCTGAATTTTGGTAGGTAATCCTAATTTGATGTATTTTAAGAAAGCCCTAAGTTTATTTCAGAATTGGTGAAGGTTTGGTATGAGTTTTGGAAATGGGTCAAGATTAGGGTTTTCATGATGATGTTTTGCCCAAATCGAGTAAACGGTTTTGAATTAAGCCTTGCCATTTTAAGGGATATTATAAAATGTCATAATAGATAATACCCTAAGATGGTTCTGTATAAAAATGAGTCTTGCTATAGAAACGAGAAAAATGGGTAATTAGGGTTTCGGAATATGGATATTTAATATAAAATAATCCGGAAGGTATAAGGACTTGAATTTTGGTATGGTAACATGTTTACATATATATTAAACATGTATGAGTTCAAATTTTGGTAAGTTATAATTAAATTACTCGGTGTAACGATTGTAGTAATTCCGCCTCATGGTCGTCAATGACGCCTACACGGCCGGTAACGATCGTCACCAAATTCCAAACCCCGTGACTATTCCTCATAGTAATTCCGCTAAATGATCGGTCATGAGGAAACACGAGCGGTAAACGTTAAGGAGCAAAGAATTTATAAAGATATAACAAAATATGTAAAAGGGGCAAAATGGTCATTTTGACTATTAAGGGTATTAACCAATAAAAAGTTGGGTTTTGGATAATGAGGTAATTCTTAAATGTGATTTGTAACATTTAGGATGTCTTGATAGGGACATTACATTAAAGGCATTAAGAAACTGATTCACAAGAACTTAACCCCAGAATAATAGCTTTGCAAAGCTAAGGTGAGTTCTATGAGCCCTCTTTTAAATTGTTTAAATGTTTTAAACCATTTTGGGCTGATATACATAACGTTCTGTGAAAATACTCTCAATTGATATAATTGCATGTTATATGTATTGATTGTATGGTGATGATTAGAGGAAGATAAATTGCCATTTCAATGTTTCTAGTAGAATAGATTAATGATGGTAATCGAGAAAAGATTGGTGGGTAAGGGGCTTCTGAAACAAGAAGTTAAATAGTGTTGTCCCAATGGTGTCAAAACCAAGCGGCGTCAAAGCCAGAAAGCGTCAAAGCTAAAGTGGCGTCAAAGCCAGATAGCGTCAAAGCTATATAGTGTCAAAACTAAAGGGACCATTGCTACACGATGTGTTCGTAAAGCAAGTAGAAACACTATTTCCCTAAGATAAAATTTAATATGAGACAAGGATGACAAAGCAACAGAAGGTTAGTTTATTCACAAGGTTAGAATATGTGAATATATGTGCTATATGCTTTGTGTTTGATTGTCCAATTGCAGAAATGTGTTTGACAAACCTAAGTGTCTTCGAAAGGTAAAGTTTTCCCAAAACATAGAACTCACCAGCGTAAGCTGACTTGTTAAGTTATGTATGTCAGATGAGGCTGGACCTTCGGATCGAAAAGGGAAGACTGAGATGTGAGCAGAAACTAGGAGGCATATACTATCAAGACAATGTCAAGCTATCAAGAGAAGATATTTTTGAAAACTGGCGTGGAGATGTTTATTTCTCTTTTGTATTTGTCTCTCTTACTATGTATTACTTGGCATATGAATAAAAGTTTTTATTTCCGCTGCTTTAGTTATCTCTGTTATACCTTGTGTTCATGAGTAAATCCGATGCGTGACCGCTCCTAGGGCCAAGTCTGGGAGTGGGCGTCACAAGTTGGTATCAGAGCCTTGGTTTAAGAGATTTAGATACTATTGCAGTGTCTAGACTTAAACTAGGACTCTGGGGAAGCCAAGTAAGATGAGACAAATGCCAGTATTGATAGTTATGCCCATAGGTAGAACGTGCATTAGGAATACAATGGACAGGGACTTAGGATATATGAGTATGGAAAATACCCAATTGCAATTAGCTACTGCAATTTGGTATTAACTATATAAGTATATCCTAAGCACTGGTTATTATATGGCCAAGTGCGAGATATTTTATTTTGATGTTAGGATGTGGACACAAAGGATGCATGTGAATAGATGTAGATAAGTTTTGAAGACATTATATATAAATAAACGTATTGACGTCTGCGCTTATCTGTTTATCATGTATTCAAAACTTGGAAACCCTACGTCACATAAATCCTAAAATGTCACTCATCTTAATATAGGAAATGGCTAGAGGAAGTCGTGGAAATGACAACGACGGTAGAATAGTAAGAAGAATCACGCGAGCAAATCCCGAGCCCGAAGCTAACGTCGAAGCTAATACGTTCACTAGCGAACAAGTAGCGGCTATTATCGCGCAAGCAATAGCCCAAGTCCAAAGAGGCGTTGGTGGAACTAACGGGACGGGAGGTGGAGGAAATAACAACGGGAATAGGAATGACCCAGAAGATATGGAGGAAGGACAAGGAGGTAAAGGATGTTCTTTCAAGACATTCAGTGGTTGTAAACCCCCTTTGTATGATGGCAAGAAGGACGCAATAGCTACCTTCGAATGGATTCATGAGATGGAAGCAGTTATTGAAATCAGTGAGTGCAGAGAAGATCAAGCAGTGAAGTACGCCGCTCACTCGTTTGTATCTGAAGCATTGCACTGGTGGGGAATGGTTAAGCAGACTGAAGGGAGTGCAGCTATCGCTGCAATGAAGTGGGACGACTTGAAAAAGTTAGTCCTTGAAGATTTCTGCCCTAGGGGAGAGCTGGATCAGTTGGAGAAGGACTTTTTGATGCTCGAAGCTGGAAACATGACGCATCGGGAATATACGTCCAAGTTCAATGCTATGGCAAGATTGTTGCCTGCGTTAGTCACTCCTGAAGCTCAAAGGGTGAAACGATACGTCCAAGGCCTCCCTGGCCGAGTTAGGGAATTCATTAAGGCTATTGAGCCTAGAACGTTCAAGGCAACGGTGAATCTAAGCTCCAATCTTTATAGTGAGATGTACGGAGTAGGAGGTAGACCAGAGGAGTCTAAGAGAAAGTGGATGGAGACGGCTGAAGGTTCGAAGAAGAATGACGGGGGTCACCGTAAAAGGCAAAAGAATGGATCAAAGGGCAGCAAGCCCTTGTGCAACAAGTGTAATAAGAATCACTATGGAGAGTGTAGGACAGTGGCAAATAGTTGCTATAGGTGCGGGAAGGAAGGTCACTTTGCCAATCGTTGTACTGATCCAAGGAAGTGTTTCGAATGTGGAAGCCCTGATCATATCAGGACGAACTGCCCCAAATTGATAAAGAATTCGGAACCACCAAAGACGAAAGAGACTCCAAAGGCGAAGGGTAGAGCTTATACCTTGACTACCACTGAAGCCAAGATAACACCCGATGTAGTTTCAGGTACGTTTCTCATTAATAATGTGCCTGCTTCTGTGTTATTTGACTCTGGTGCTAGTCGGAGTTTTGTTTCGCATGAATTCTGTGAGCTAATTGATAGACCAACTGTTAAGGCTAACAAACCATTCGAGGTCGAGATTGCCTCAGGGAAAAGTATTAGGATTACTGAGGTAGTAGATAACTGCTTAATAGAGTTAGAAGGGTATAAACTACCTATTAAGTTATTTCCTATGGCGTTAGGAGGTTTTGATGTTGTGTTAGGAATGGATTGGCTTGCAGAGAACGATGCACAAATTATCTGTAACCAAAAGAAGGTTCAACTTCGAACGCTAACTGGGCAAATCATATCCATTTATGGGATCGTGATAGCTCAGCAGTAGAGATCATTTCAATGATCAAGGCACGGAAGTTCATAAGACGAGGATGCAAGGCGTACCTTGCTTATGCTATCGATTCGAGGGTGAAGACTAAGGAGTTAAAAGATGTGCCGGTAGTATGCCAATTTCCAGACGTGTTTCCAGAAGAACTACCCGGCATTCCTCCCGATCGAGAGATAAAGTTTAGGATCGACTTAGTGCCAGGAGCCCAACCCGTAGCGAAGTCACCTTATAGGTTAGCTCCATCAGAGATGAAAGAGTTGATGTCACAATTAGAAGACTTGCTTGATAAAGGGTTTATAAGGCCAAGCATCTCACCTTGGGGTGCTCCAGTTCTTTTTGTCAAAAAGAAGGATGGAAGCATGAGAATGTGCATCGACTATAGGGATCTAAATAAGCTAACCATTAAGAATAAATATCCTTTGCCTAGGATCGACGATTTATTCGACCAGCTACAAGGAGCAAGTTGGTTCTCCAAGATAGATTTGAGGTCAGGATATCATCAGCTTAAGATTAGGGATGAAGATATCGAAAAGACAGCTTTTCGCACGCGTTATGGTCATTATGAATTTCTGGTAATGTCATTTGGGTTGACCAATGCCCCTGCAGCTTTCATGGATCTCATGAATAGAGTGTGTCGACCTATGTTGGACCGATTCGTAATTGTGTTCATAGATGACATTTTAATTTATTCCAGGAATGAGCAGGATCACGCGATGCATTTAAAGGAGGTTCTAGAAACCTTAAGGAAGGAAAAACTATATGCCAAGTTTTCAAAATGTGCGTTTTGGCTTAAGGAAGTCCAGTTCCTTGGTCATGTGATAAACGCAGATGGCATCCTTGTAGATCCAGCAAAGATTGAGACGATAATGAGTTGGAAGCCACCTAAGACGCCTTCAGAGATTCGTAGTTTCTTAGGACTTGCCGGCTATTATCGTAGGTTTATTCAAAAATTTTCGAGGATTGCAACGCCACTGACTAAGCTAACCAAGAAGGACACTAAGTTCGTATGGGGACCTAGTCAGCAGAGCGCGTTTGAGGAGTTAAAAGCCAAATTGACTCAGGCACCGGTGTTATCCTTACCGGATGGGCCTGATGATTTAGTAGTGTACTCTGATGCTTCTTATCAAGGCTTAGGTTGTGTTTTGATGCAGCGGGGCAAGGTCATTGCATACGCATCAAGGCAACTAAAACCTCATGAGACAAACTATCCAACTCACGACTTAGAGTTGGCGGCCGTTGTGTTTGCACTCAAAATATGGAGGCATTATTTGTACGGAGTTAAGTGCACTATCTACACTGACCATAAGAGCTTAAAATATTTCTTTGAACAAAAAGATCTTAACATGAGGCAGCGTAGATGGTTGGAGTTGATTAAAGACTATGATTGTGAGATTATGTATCATCCAGGTAAAGCTAACGTAGTGGCTGATGCTCTAAGCAGAAAGGAGAATCTTCCTTCTTTTCGGGTGAAATCATATAAGTTAGTAATCACTCCTGACTTTCTTATCCAACTTCGTAAGGACCAATATGAAGCCCTTAAGGATGAGAATATCAAGAGAGAAAGAATGGTTGGCCAAGCAGGAAGCTTGGAAGAAAACGAGTTTGGAGTCAAAACTAGGTACGGTCGAATGTGGGTACCGCTTTTAGGTGAGATTCGTGGTAAGATCTTAGACGAAGCTCATAAGTCACGCTATTCAATTCATCCTGGTGCAACTAAGATGTATCAAGACTTAAAACGGGACTATTGGTGGCCAGGTATGAAGTTTAATGTCATGCAATATGTGAATAGGTGTTTGACTTGCGCAAAGGTTAAGGCTGAGCATCAAAAGCCTTATGGAATGCTTCAACCTCTGAAGATTCCTGAATGGAAGTGGGAACATATCACGATGGACTTCATAACTAAGCTACCTCGTACAGCTAAAGGTTATGACACCATCTGGGTGATTGTGGACAGGCTAACCAAGAGTGCTCACTTTTTGCCTATTCATGAGGCAATTTCTTCTGAAGAGTTAGCTAGTTTGTTTATTAAGGAGATCATCTCTAAACACGGGGTGCCAGTGTCTATAGTCTCCGACAGAGACACTCGGTTCACTTCGCGATTTTGGAGGAAATTCCATAAGAATATGGGATCGAGGTTACATATTAGCACGGCATATCATCCTCAGACGGATGGACAAAGTGAGAGAACGATACAAACTCTGGAAGATATGTTGCGTGCTTGTATAATAGACTTTGGAGGAAGTTGGGATAGTCACCTACCATTAGCAGAATTCTCCTACAACAACAGTTATCATGCTAGTATTGGTATGCCTCCTTATGAAATGTTGTATGGTAGAAAGTGTCGAACTCCAGTGTGTTGGGGTGAAGTTGGCCAACGAGAAATAGGAAGTAAAGAAGTAGTCGAAAATATGGCTCGAGATCTTGATGTGGTCAAGGCACGATTAAAGGCGGCACAAGATCGACAAAAGTCATATGCGGATAAGAGGAGAAGGCCAATTGAATTCCAAATTGGAGACTTTGTGTTACTAAAAGTTTCTCCTTGGAAAGGTATCATTCGGTTTCGTAAAAGGGGAAAGTTAGGCCCAAGGTACGAAGGACCTTTTAAGATTGTAGAACGGGTAGGTGAGGTTGCATATCGGTTAGATCTACCTGAGGAATTGTCTGGGATTCACCCAACATTCCATGTTTCTTATCTAAGAAAGTGTATATATGATGAATCAGAAATAGTACCTTTAGATGAAATTGAGGTAGACGAAAAGTTATCATATGTGGAAAGGCCAGTTGCGATTTTAGATCGCAGTGAAAAGAAACTCCGAAACAAGACCATTCCGATGGTCAGGGTGCAGTGGATGCACAGAAAAGGTTCGGAATCTACTTGGGAACGAGAAGATGAAATGAGAGAATCTCATCCTGAGTTATTCTCGAGCTGAGCATGTTTCGAGGACGAAACCCTTTTAAGGGGGAGAGAGTTGTAACACCCCAATTTCACAGGTACATGATATATAGAGTAAATACGTGTCTATATTATCAATACGTAAGTTAATTTGATTGATAAAAATGGTAAACTATGCATTAGATAAATTGCATGTGTTAGAAATACGTGTTTAATGGCCAAAATGATGAAATTTGTATAAACAAGAGGAGTTAAAGGGTAAAGAAAGTGAAAGATGAGATAAATGTATGTTTATACAAATAACATGATGATATATGTGTGAATTGATAGTTTCATACATGTATTAATAGTTAATGGAAAAGTAGAAGGGCCAAAAGTGTAAATTATGTAAAGTTATCAACGTATACGGATATTATACGTATCTATAACTATTATAAACATTTTAAGGCTTAGAATATAGTAAAAATATATCCTAATATGATCCATAACATGAAATAATAAGTGTTGTAAAGTTTGAGGGGCTAGAACGCAAAATAGCAAAAGATATATATATAAAAATATAAGTGTATATATATATATATATATACGTATATATACGTATATCATCGAGGGTGTCCCGAGCCTTAGAAACTTTATTAATCATGTTTTATAATAATTCGGTGCATAAAATAACAGTTTGGTAGAAGTTAGGGGGCTGAAATGTAAATAAAACTTAGAGGGACCAAAACTTCCAAATCCTGATAGTTCCAGGCGGTACGCGACGGAGAGAGGGAGGGGGCTCGCGTACCTCCGCCCAATTTCAAACCAGAAAACGACATTTTCGACTTGTGCAGCACGTTTTGACGAAATTGACCCTGTATACGTGTTGATTTCGAGCATGAGTCACCCTAGACACGTGTAGGGACCTTAGGCGCACTCAATGGGTATAAATACACCCTCCAATCGGCCAAATATCCTTGCTAATTTCCGAAATCCAAACCGAAAAACCCTAGTTCGAACCAGAAACTTCGCGGGTCAAATTCTCTCAAACGGTGAAGAGTTAAGATCCGAATTTCTGCAGTCAAGCATTATAAGGTAAGGTCTAAAATAACCTCTTTCAGTTTTGGCTAACTCAATCTCTAAGTATGACTTTTAAAACTATGCTCAAATTAGGATTCTTGAGCTTGTTTGGGTAAAATTGGATGATCGGATGGGAATTAAGCTCTGAATTTTGGTAGGTAATCCTAATTTGATGTACTTTAAGAAAGCCCTAAGTTTATTTCAGAATTGGTGAAGGTTTGGTATGAGTTTTGGAAATGGGTCAAGATTAGGGTTTTCATGATGATGTTTTGCCCAAATCGAGTAAACGGTTTTGAATTAAGCCTTGCCATTTTAAGGGATATTATAAAATGTCATAATAGATAATACCCTAAGATGGTTCTGTATAAAAATGAGTCTTGCTATAGAAACGAGAAAAATGGGTAATTAGGGTTTCGGAATATGGATATTTAATATAAAATAATCCGGAAGGTATAAGGACTTGAATTTTGGTATGGTAACATGTTTACATATATATTAAACATGTATGAGTTCAAATTTTGGTAAGTTATAATTAAATTACTCGGTGTAACGATTGTAGTAATTCCGCCTCATGGTCGTCAATGACGCCTACACGGCCGGTAACGATCGTCACCAAATTCCAAACCCCGTGACTATTCCTCATAGTAATTCCGCTAAATGATCGGTCATGAGGAAACACGAGCGGTAAACGTTAAGGAGCAAAGAATTTATAAAGATATAACAAAATATGTAAAAGGGGCAAAATGGTCATTTTGACTATTAAGGGTATTAACCAATAAAAAGTTGGGTTTTGGATAATGAGGTAATTCTTAAATGTGATTTGTAACATTTAGGATGTCTTGATAGGGACATTACATTAAAGGCATTAAGAAACTGATTCACAAGAACTTAACCCCAGAATAATAGCTTTGCAAAGCTAAGGTGAGTTCTATGAGCCCTCTTTTAAATTGTTTAAATGTTTTAAACCATTTTGGGCTGATATACATAACGTTCTGTGAAAATACTCTCAATTGATATAATTGCATGTTATATGTATTGATTGTATGGTGATGATTAGAGGAAGATAAATTGCCATTTCAATGTTTCTAGTAGAATAGATTAATGATGGTAATCGAGAAAAGATTGGTGGGTAAGGGGCTTCTGAAACAAGAAGTTAAATAGTGTTGTCCCAATGGTGTCAAAACCAAGCGGCGTCAAAGCCAGAAAGCGTCAAAGCTAAAGTGGCGTCAAAGCCAGATAGCGTCAAAGCTATATAGTGTCAAAACTAAAGGGACCATTGCTACACGATGTGTTCGTAAAGCAAGTAGAAACACTATTTCCCTAAGATAAAATTTAATATGAGACAAGGATGACAAAGCAACAGAAGGTTAGTTTATTCACAAGGTTAGAATATGTGAATATATGTGCTATATGCTTTGTGTTTGATTGTCTAATTGCAGAAATGTGTTTGACAAACCTAAGTGTCTTCGAAAGGTAAAGTTTTCCCAAAACATAGAACTCACCAGCGTAAGCTGACTTGTTAAGTTATGTATGTCAGATGAGGCTGGACCTTCGGATCGAAAAGGGAAGACTGAGATGTGAGCAGAAACTAGGAGGCATATACTATCAAGACAATGTCAAGCTATCAAGAGAAGATATTTTTGAAAACTGGCGTGGAGATGTTTATTTCTCTTTTGTATTTGTCTCTCTTACTATGTATTACTTGGCATATGAATAAAAGTTTTTATTTCCGCTGCTTTAGTTATCTCTGTTATACCTTGTGTTCATGAGTAAATCCGATGCGTGACCGCTCCTAGGGCCAAGTCTGGGAGTGGGCGTCACATAAGATCTCTTACCCCTCTACTAACTCAGATACTAACTCTTCTACTCCTTGTGCAGATATAGGTAGCATTAATGGAAGTGAAAAGGCTGAAACTTCAAGTCTAAAGAGTCAAGAGTCTTTTGAAAACTTTGATTGGAATAAATGTGGTTTTTCTATTAATGATTCTAAACTTGGTTTTGCTGAATCTGACAGTTTTGATAAGCTTTCGTTGAACAGTAATTTTAGTTTTGGTAGTGGTGATAAGACTGAGTCTAAACCCTTGAGAAAGGTTAGGATTTTGAGAAGGGGTAAAGGACCACACGTTGCTGGTCCCGAACCCACTTTGTCTATTGTGACTGATGATTCATCTAATGCTTCTGTGTGTTCTGATGTGCATGATAATGTGAATGTTTTTGATAATGCTAGTAATGTGCAGAATGTGCAAAATGGGCAGAATGTGCAGGAGGCTGGACCACGAGCTGATTTTATCCCATATCCTGAGGTAAATTCAGTTTATGACCAGTTTGTGCCAGTACAGCGGGAGTATGTGCTGACAACTAGGCCAAATGGCAAAGTTGTGTGGGTACATAAAAACAATAAACCATCTTGGATATCCACAGGGAAGAGATATTCCCAGGCTCCCGCGTACCCAAAGAAGCAGTCTTGCCATGTGTGTGGGAATCCTGGACACGTAGCAAGAAATTGCTTATACAGGCCATATGAACCCTACTACCCTAAAACTCATTTGAAAAACAATCAAGGGCAATCATATGGTGGCACAAATAGCAAACCTGTCCCCAGAAAGGTAAGTTCTAAGCCAAAGGTAGCTACATACCCAAAGGTACCTAAAGTGACCAAAGAGTCTGCACCTTCACACCCTAAGGTGCAGAGACATGTACCTTCACAACTAAAGGTACACAAGGTGACCAAAAAGCCTGCACCTTCAATCCCTAAGGTGCAGAAGTCTGTACCCCTGCAACCAAAGGTACAGAAAGTTGACCAAAAGCCTAAGTCACCTCAACAACCAACCAAAACTGATTTCAAAAATCCTAAATTGAATAATTCTGTTAACAAATCAGTTTCTGTTTTAAAACCCACTTGGGTTCCCAAACATGGTGGTCTCTTAGAAAATAATCAAGAGAAGTGGAATGTGCAGAAGGTGGTAAACGAGTGTTTTCAGCCTAAAGGGGTGTATAAAAAACATTCCAAACAGTTTGATGAAGTTAAAAGTAAAAATGCTAATGTTTATCAAATTCCACCTAAAAGGGTTCAAGCTAAAGGGAAAGAGAACCACCAACCCACAAAGCCCACACCAATGCCCAACAAAAGCAAGAAACCCAAAACAAAGGTTCCCACACCCTCAATCCCTGATTTTACAAAGGGAATGTGCCTCAAAGAAGTGACCTTTATTGATTCATCAGGTCTACCCAGAACCACAATGGCCTGGGTTCCAATGGCAAACTAATCTCTCATTGTGTGTAGGAACAGTCAAGGAGGATATTCATTAACATTTATGTTTGTGATAGTGATTGTTCCAAGCACATAAAGGAGGCATCTCTCCATTACATGGCATGCAAAATCTTAATAGTAAGGATGTTCTCCTTGTGAGAGGTAAAAATGTTTTATATCAGCAAGGTACTGTCTGGATTGATTGTTTCTTGACTAGATGTTTGTGAGATACGGTTCTGCATAAAACAAAACCCTGTTCTGAAAATTTTTCAAAAGGAAAACTTTGAAAGTTAGCTTGGCCAATTTTGTCTTATAGTGTGTTTCCAAATAAAAAAAATAAAATAAAATAAAAAAATGTGTGTGTTATTATTAAAAATCAAAAAGCAAGGGGAAGAATAGAAAAGATGAAAATGTTGACCCCTCAAAAATATTGTGCTTTTCAATTTTTAATCATTGTTTGTGAAGGTGGGAAATGAAATAAATTTCCAGGCGTTTGGTGGCTGACACGTGTAAGGTGGATGCGAAAAGCAGCGTCTCTTGGTTGATGTGCTCGGTAGGCTCAGCTGCAATTGATAAAAAGGTATGTCTTGTCACCACACTTGAAGATAACGTATGATGCCTGATAGGAAGCACACACTTAGGTTAGTACTGTTTTCATTTGACTGTTTATTAGGAGTCCTGAGACACACGCCCGAGTACTGGGTTCTGATGCTATGCTCAAAAATTCCCATCCCCTCTGCTTTGCGTGAGCAATGACCTGGGGATGTTGTACATGAGTCAGGCCTCCTTTGTTCGGCGATGGCTGAGACCTGGAGCCTCCCTGATCCACGTACCTTTTAGATCACATTGTATAATATTTTAAAACCAAAAAGATGCCAAAGCGCACAAATCAAAAGAGACCCTCAAGTGTCCAAAACCCTGAAAGCCCTGTCACTGATGAGAGCGTTAATAAAAAAAAATAATAAAAAAATAAAAAAAAAATGTCTCAAAAATTCAGTTGACGCTGTATATTATCCCTAAAAAATCCCCGTGATCTATTTTTTCTTTTCTCAACCCAGTCTGGAGCATGGTGTTAGGCTTAGGAAAGGTGTCGTGTAAAATGTCATGGGAAACTTGATGAACTTGATGAAACGTACAAAATATACCTAGGACTTATGTGTGTGGATTTAATGGTACTCATAAATAATTGAACCCAAAAGATAAATAAAGTGACAGTCTGCTCGAGTAAGAGAAAGCGGCATGAGTTTAAAGTGGACATCTATACCGGCAATCACCAGAGCGTGTGGAGTAGCTGAAACTGAAAAGGGTTCCTCAGTCCCAAAGTCATGGTATCATCCCTAATTTACCTTCTCATGTGTGAATTATTAGATAGTTGTTTTATCTTAATTTGTCTAGAGTGAGTGTTTTAATTTTCTTTCTTGAGTTTATGATTCGGCCAGGTTGATTTGACAAGTTTTAAATAAGTTTTTATGGGTTTGTGCAAGAACTTATGCCCCCTCTCAAAAGTGACCCCTTTTTTAGGGGGAGAAGGAGAGTAAATGTGAGATATGCAGTATCTCAGGGGGAGATATGTAATGTCTCAGGGGGAGTGAGAAGTGTCCTAGGGTTCAGGGGAAGTATTTAAAGGAAACCCGTAATCAATGTTAGGGTTTATGTTAAATAATGATATGTCTCCTGCTAATCCGATAACCAGTTATCATGTATCTGGTTAGTGTTTGTTCCTTGTTGTGCTTAACAGGTTAAGTAAAAAAAAAAAAAAAAAAAACAACTCATGGAAAAGAAAAGTCAAGGACACAGGTCAAGCAAGAATTTTGCTGCTGCTGAGCAAGTTGAATAACCAGCCGGAAAAGGACTTACCCTGTGCTTAGGGGAAGTTTGTTGGTTGTTCAAATGAAGCTTCCAAAGATTCAAAAGACACCGGTTAAGTGTTTAGGGGAAGCTACATTAAGAATGTCAAGAATGCCAAGATAGGGGTTTTTTAATTTTTTTTACCCCTGAAGACAAACAATTCAAGTCAGTTACCGATGATCCAGCGAGAACCTAAGTTTCTTTCAAAGAAGAAGCAAGTTTATGAGAATCCTCCTCTCATTACTTGTTCAATTCAAGAAGTTCAAGCTGTTGCTGATAAAGAGAAAAGCCATTGACAATTCCCGTTGCTGCCCAATGAAGATTATTCAAAGAATCTTCATCAACCCAAGCTCAAGCCAAGGAGAAGACTGAAAATGGAAGACATTTAATATCACAAGCCAAGGGGAAGATTGTAAGGACCAAGATTTGTGGCTTGTGTATTAAATGATTATTTGGCGGACTATTTTGAAGGCCTATGTGTCAGTATAGGTGAAAAATAGTTAGGTTATCATTATATTAAGTCACTGGGCTTGTTTAGATACGTTTGGGCTTAGTTTAATTGAGTTTAGATGGGTTTTTATGGGCCTTAATGGTCAAATACGGGAATTATGAGGAGATTAGGGTTTCTAGGTTAGCTTGTTCTCCAAGCTCAACCTTAGCTATAAATAGAACCCTCTCCTTTCATGTTAGGGTTGTTGGTTGTTGGTGAACCTCGAAGATTAACAAGTGTTTACGAATTCTAGCCTCTAGAATTCGGTGTTTCCAAGTGTTCTTGTGTTCGTGTGATCTTCATTCGGTAACCCTTAATTGTTTCTTGCATTGTTATTTGTTCATTATTGGTTTACATTATCGAATCACCTCTTGATTACGGATTCCGCACGTAATCATTAGGATTAGTACCACGTGAGGGATAGATCGGATCCTTACAAAAACATATCTTGATATTATGGATAAAGATTTGTGGATTCCGGTTAAGGATTTATATATCTATCCAACTGATTCTTATGGAGAACCTGAATGGAGAAGGGATCTTACAGATGTGGAAAAGAAGCAGTTTGAAAATAAAAAGAAGGCATATGAGTATGTTAAGTTGGCAGTATCAACAGAGTTACTTGTGTATTTCAAGGATTGTCGGAAATCAAGAGTATTGTGGGACAGTCTTAACAATATGTGAATATCACAGTATGCACCTTCATCGGAATTCATGATCAGTAAAGGAACAAAGATGAGATTGAAGAGTTAGAGAAGAAGGTGGCAGAGTTGACTGAAGAAAATATTATTCTGACAAGAAATGGAAAAATGAAAAAATAGAGTTAGTGTGTTTGAACACAATGTAAATGTAACGGAAAACTGTCAAGTATTAGAAGAAAAGATAAGATATATCCTTAAAAGAGAAAGGATATGAAAATCTGTATGATTTATAGATTTCTATAATCATACAGAACTACTCCGGAATTTCCGAAGTAGTTATTTATAGACAAGATTCTACAATTAATCCTCATTTCTGTAGAAGGTTTCTAATGGGGAGCATTACTAGTCTTCAAAGAAGAGTCCTCAAGGAGTTCTGGACTATTACAAGATAAAGTTTACGAGAAGAAAAATTATGCCTTTGTGTGAAGAACAAATAAAAGTGAATACCAACTTGGCATTAAACACGAAAGTAGTTGAAGACAATTGAAAAGATATAAATTGAATATCCTCAATTTATCTCTATATACTCTGAGACACTCCAAATTCAACAATCCTCAACCACATTATTCGCTTGCAACTTGCCACTACTTCCTTTAAATAGCAAGCGGACTTAACCAAAGAGAGCAAGACAACAAGCACACAATTCACAAGCTTCTCAAAGCAATTACAACCTACTCCCATAGAAAAGTTCTTTCTGTTGATATATTGTTATACTATAAACTCGTGTAAACCATTATTTACCTTTGAGATATATAGAAAACCCTTTTTATGAATTGATGTCTCCCAATTTGATTTACTTTTCGCATCTTGTTCATCTTGTTTAAATCAAATTGTGCCAATATTGTTAAAGAGCCCCTCACGGGACCCAACAATTGGTATCAGAGCAGATTGAATAACCAATATTCAATGATCTTGCTCCTTAACATTTTTCTTTTGCCTTATTAAATGTTTACTTGCTGGAACAATGGGATATCTCCTGACTCCTTGGCAAAATCTCTTATAGTTGAAAACATCTATTACCAACTTTCTAAATGAAATTGACAATTCCCTGCTGGGTTGCAAAGCCAATAGATCCCATTGTCCCACAATGGATAGAATTAAATATATTAAAAGTCATAAAGAAGAACATCTTTAACCACTTTTATGTTTCTTGACAAAGGGCACATTATGGGCCTATCTTCTTCACTTTTGAGCAGTTTCTCTTGTAGTTCTCTGACTTCTTCCCAGATGATTTTTTGCATATTTTGCTTTTCAGTGTAATCGTCTTCAAAGGCTGATCCAGATATGAATGATCCAGCCAATGAGGATGATTGTATTTGAGTCTGCTTGACTTGAGTTTTCTTTGCTGCTCTTGTGGAGAAAGGTTGAGAGATAGTTGTTTTCTGGGCAGTTTTCGTTGGCGACTTAGGAGAAGAAGGGGGTGGAGGGGGTGGCATTTCTTTATGAGTTTTAGTTGAGGATTTGCACTTCTTTGAGTTCTTTCTCTTGAGTTGTTCTGTCTCATCTTCTTCTTCACTTGAATTACTGCTTTGAGGTCTTGTCCTCTTTATTAGAGATTCGACAGAAATTATGATTGACTTTCTTCTTTCATCTGTTGCTTTTACTTTTTGTTTCCATTCTCTTTCTATCTCTCTCATCTGGTCTTCTTGGCAAGAGTGTTTGATCTTTAGATTTGCATAGATCTGTTGATTTCTGGTTAGATTGCTTCTGATTGCTCTTACTTCCTCTTGTGCCTTCTTTGCCTGATTTTTTCCTATGTCTTCAAGAGTCTTTTTCTTGTTTAATAGTTCTGTAGAGAAATATTTAATGATTTGTTCTTCATTGCTTGTCTCTACAGCTTGCAAATTTTGAAGACTTTTGCTGATGTCTTCAGAAATTTTATTGGCCTCCTTGCTCAGTTCTTCTTTCCAGGTCTTCAGCTCTTCTACTAGAGTATTAAGTTGTTAGGTGTTTTGAGCTGGACTTCTTTCCACCTTCATGAGCTTTTCTGAGTTTGAGTGTTTGAGTTTTCCTAGCTCATGAAGGTCAATTTTCTGATCCCTTTTGCAGTTGAATATTTTCTCTCTGATTAATTGAGAGAACTCTAAGAGATCAGATTCGAGTAGCATTCTGGGTGAATTTGGAGTTGGATCAACAGATGATCTTTCTCCTTCTAACCTACCAGTGGACAACACATGTCCAACAGTTTTACTAACATTTTCTCTGTTGAGAGTTTTGTTAGTGCCTGAAATACCAAAAGAATCTGATCTTCCTAGGTCTTACACATTCATTGTCCTTATCCTGAATGATTCAGACTCATGTGTTGTTTGATCATTCTTTTCAGAATTCTCATGTGTCGAATCCTCAGGGAACCAATCCCTGTGGGTCCTTTCCATGTGTCCTTGACTCATTGAGTCTCCAATTGTTGTTACTTGCTGATGACTCTCAGAGTCATCAAACATGTTGGGCTTAGTGGCTATTTTGGGAATGTGGATCTGAGGGGGTGAGTTTGGTGGGCTGAAGTTGAAGTTATTGTAGGCTAAGGTGGTGGAATGTGATGTGGGAGAGTCATGTGATTTTTTGTTTAGATTTCCTGACTCAGAGAAGTGAGATGTTTGTTGGCTTTGTTTTGGGGTTGGTTGTTTTGGTTCAGATGGATTCTGTTCTTATAGCACTATCCCTTCTTTGTACTTTATCAGAAATGGGGAGCTACCTGGTATATTCAAAAGTAAAGAAGTAGGTACAGAGGAAATGGAGTGTGTTGTACCTGATTCAAACTTTTTCAGAATTTTCAGAATGCTTGACCTATGCTAAAGCTCCATTCAAAGCCAACGATCCTTCCTGACACTTTTGAAGATGAGTAGAGAAAGAAACCTTATAAATGGGATGTGGGCAGTTTCTTTCTTCTCCTTTTGTTTATCTTCAATTATTTTTACTAGACTCTTCCACAGTATAGCTCCATAATCTATTCTTTTATTCATAATTATAACGATCATTATGGAGTATACTGATTCACTAGCTTGATCAGATAAGCCGACTTTAGCAGTTAGGCTATAAATGAGTGTGTGCATCATCAGTTTCCACTTTCTCTCTAGCTGATTAATGTTTATACCCGAGATTATAGTAAAGTTTGTTCCTTTGTTCAAGGAATTGATGATTTTGAGGATTTCTGTTTTGGTTGGGGGTTGAGCAGGATTTTCCGGTGCTGTGAGGTCAGTAACTTGTCTGAAATCCTCTTCAGAAAACTGTAGGGCTATTATGGATTGATCTTCGTTTTTGATGAGTGCTTTAATCCATACCTTGTTAGTTGCAGTTTCTGCTTCTACTTTTATTGTTGACCATACATGCATAAGAACATCTTTGGTGACTTCTTCATCTTCAGTGAGAGTTGTTGCGAGAGGAGAGTGATTCAATGCTTCTATGATGATCTGAACATCGCTTGAGTAACCCGATGGGTTTAGATTTGCGCGCATGTTGTTTTGCTCTATGTTGAATGTCTTGAATAGGGAGATTCGGGAGGATGAGGCCATTTCGAGTGTTTGAAGAAATGCTTTGCTTGGTGAGGATTGTGATTTTGTGAACGGTGTTTTGATTTTGGGAATGAGAGAGGGTTTTATAGCATGAGACAGATTCTAGGGTTTTAACTGCTCTTTTTCACCGATTGGATTGACTGGGTGGTGAAACAGATGTCCATTGGATTATCAATTTTCCTCGTACCTGAAAAATTTACCGTTCCTATTTATTGGAGCATTTGACGTCTTTGTTTTCGGTTGGGATTTCTTAGTGAAGATTTGTTGATACCCCGAATTTGATGGGATCAAATGTGGTATTCTTTTAACAACTCCAAAATTTTCATAATCCTTTAGTGATTCTTTGTCATTCCTTCTCCCTTCTCCTTTTCCTCCTTTTTCCTCCCTTCCTTTTGTGTGTGTGTGTGTGTTAAAGTGTGTGAAAAAAAACTTCCATAATTTTTGTAAGAAATTTTTCAATATTTTGTTTTTATTCTGATCTTCAATCTTCTGTACAGAACTACTTCGGAAATTCCGGAGTTGTTTTGTATGACCAATTTTTGGTGTGAATGGTCAAGATCATTTGTTTGATGATCCTTTTTGTTGCAAATTGACTTTCCTGCTTTTGTTCAGGACTACTTTTGAAATCCTGGAGTACTTCTTTATGATTAGATCCTTAGGAATGAAGTATAGAATTCTTATGTAGTTTTGACCTGTTCTTGTAATGTCCCCAAAAGATTTATATTTCAACAAGTTTTTACAAAACTAACGCCTAGTACAGAGCATTATTAAAACATTAAGTTTAAGTGAGAGCATATAGTTCTACAAGGACATGGCAAAACGATTCTGGTGGGTACACGAGGATGTGCCCTGACTTCAAGTTGGAGAGGAATGTTGTTATGAGAGATGGGTCTTTGGTTCTAATCATCTTCCACTATAGTGTTACTTGGAAGCCCAGTAATGTGAAGACCAAGAAACCTTTGAGAGGGTAGGAGTTGGGTGTGATATTCACGAGGAAGTCCTTTCCCATTTTCTGGCCTGGCAGATTATATTCGTTACAAAGCGAGGATATAGAATAACTTTCTCTTCTATGGGTAAATAGCAGTTCTATTTCATGTTTTGTAGAAGATAGTGAGAGAATTTCATGTTAAGATCATTAATCAGAGCATGCATGACCATTTGAGTATCATGGTCAACAAGATGATGATTATTAACCTTGGATGAGAAGCAGAGTTGAATTTGAGTGAAGAAGAACTGCCAGATGGGGGGAAGATGGAATATGTTGGCCTATTCTTCGAGAAATTCTCCATTATACCCAATGTCAATGAAGGTTTCAATGACTTGGGCCCTGTTGAAGTGAGTGGCTCCATTTTTGTCATTTATACAAAGGGCAGAACGAATGGAGTCCTCAGTGACTTCAAAGGTAAGTCGGTTCACTCGTGTTCATATGGGGCTCCCTGGTACGTTGGGGTCAGAGCTTGCATTTACCCAAAATTCCCTTAGAAATTCATATCTGAAGGGAGTGTTTTAAGTGAGTGCAAGGCCAATGGTGCAAGTTTGCAGAAACCTCATCATTTTGGTAAAGGTCAGTTGATGGTTAGATGTGTGAAGAAACAGATTGTGAGTTTGGTTAAGAGGGATTTCAAATGCTTGTCTATCTAATATAGCTTGAAAGTCCATTTTCTGATGAGGGTTAGGATGAAGATTGGGTTTGTTTGGATGAGCACTTGGATGAGTTGGGAGAGATATCCATCTATTTGTAATCGGGAAGAGTTCAGAAGTCTGGAGATTTGGTAGTGAGACTTTTGCACTTTGTCGGCTGCTCAGACTCCTGACAAAGGTACTTGGGACGATTTGTGAGAGGGAATTAACTGCCTTTTTCATCATTCTCCTAGTTAGAGCTATTATTACCCCTTTTAGATGCCTCAACTCAAAATGATTTGTTTCCTGATATACCCATTGCCCTTTAAATGTGTGATTTGATGGGCATCATTACACATCAAGAAGAGAAAGTCAAACCTTCTTAAAGAGTTATGGATGTCTCCTTAAAAAAATGAGAGAGAAAAAGATTAAAAAAAATGAAGAACTCCCCCTAGATATGTGCACAGTGGGGAGTTCTTGTTCCCCCCTTTTTTATTTTGTTTTGGGAACCCAATTGGGTTTTTTGTTTGTTATTTTAGTGACTTCTTTTCTTTTTATTTTTGTAGATTTGGAAGATACACTCAAAGGGGTTTTAGAGTGCATTTGGTTTATGTCGAAGTGTCTTCCAATTAGTTTTACCATTTCATTGCACATACAATGCTTGTAAATGGTACTTTCTCCAAAAAAATCAAGATTCTGACTTGAGGAGCTGGATGACTCAGATTTTGCTTTGTTAAAGTTATCAGGATTGGATTTGTTTTGACTCAGATTTCAAGAACTGGACTTTTGTTTTTGGAGTTGATGTCCAGTTGTGATTCATTTTGACTGCTGCTTTTTACAAAGACATTCTTGGAACCTTTAGTTCCTTGTATGTACCCGATTCCTTGTCCATAATTTCTTGGTGTGTTTGTCATTTTTTCAAGCTGATCATGGGCATTTATAAGACCATTTATTTTGTTAGTTTCCATTTATATCTTTGGTATACAGTTGCACGTTCGGTCTCATAGTGAACAATTTTGGCTTTATTGCTCAGGTTTTGCGTTTCTAGTTGCCTCAATCTTAACAATTCCTTTTCTCTATCCTCTTCTAGTTGATGAAGTTCAGACAGGAGAGAGTTAATTTCTTCTTCAAAAGTTTTGAATTTGTTTTCATTTAAGAGTTTATTTCTTTCAGAATTTTTTTGAAGAACTTTATAGTTGACTGACATGTTATTGAATTGAAAGATTAGATCAGTGTGAGATGAGCTTACCTGCTTTTCATGTGAGATTTCGGATAGATCGGTTGAGAGAGATTCATCGTTTGTCATAAGACATTTGTTGGTTTGACATTCTTCGTCTGATGATGACTTTGAGTCCCAGTTCTCAACTTCAGCCATTAAGGCTTTTTCTTTTTGCATGGCTTGTTTATACTTCTTTTTGTAGTATGCAGCATCTTTGAGTCTTTTATTTTTGCATTCTGAAGCATAGTGTCCCATTGTTCCACATTTGAAGCATCTTATCTCACTTTTGTCAACTTCAGGTTTGTTATGTTCAGATGATCGGTTTTTGCTTTCTTCATTTTTAAAAAAATTGTTTTTGGTTGACCAGAAAGGATTCCTTTTGGATCTTCCAAATTGTTTGGTCAGAAGTGCCAAAGATTTTTCAAATGACTCATTTTCTGTCTCATACTCAGAATATTCATTTTCTGAGTCACTTAGTTCCTTTCGTTTTGAATGGCTTGGCTCTTGTTTGATATTTCTTTTACTCTTTTCAGAGTAAAGAGCCAGTGGATCCACTTTTGGTTTTGAGATGTCCTGTATTTCAGACTCCTGAGAGTCTAGAATGCAGAAGAGGTCATCAAGATTTTTTTCTTCTAAATCCAGGGTTGACTAAAGAGTCATGGTTAGACTTCTCCATTCATGAGGAAGACTTTTAATAAATTTGATGTTTGTTTCCTCGTTGGATTTAGAAACATTGAATTTTCTTAAATTGTTTATTATTGTAGCAAAGCGATTGTAAGTGTTTAAAAGTGACTCGCTTGGTAGTGACTTGAATGATTCATATTCATTAGAGCCTTTGTTCTTTTGTTTCTTTTCATTTGATCCCCCCCCCCCCATCAAAGAGTTTCTCAAGGGCATCCCATATGCCTTTGGCTGAGGTGTTGCAGTCAACTTGACAGAATATATCACGAGGAAGAGCCATGATAAGGACTCTCTTGGCTTTGTCCTCATTTATTTCTTTGGTTTTGTCCTCTTCACTCCACCATTTCCTTTCTTTAGGGATGGTGCGAGCGGGCACACCGGCTGAGGTTTCAGTTTCTTTTATCTCAGGAATGTCAACTGTGGGATAATGGGGTCCTTGGCTATGCTTTCCAACAGGGAGTTATGAACTTCTTTTAGGAAGTTGGTAATTCTGATTTTCCACTGTGGATATTCCTCCCTAGCAAGCATAGGGGGTTTGGCCAATGAGCCAAGAGATTTTCCATTGTTCCAGTTTGAAGACATTTTGAGGGAGAGATAAAAAAAAAGATGTTAAAGAGCAGGAACTTTGAATATTGATTATTCAATCTGCTCTGATACCAATTGTTGGGTCCCTGAAGGGCTCTTTAACAATGTTGGCACAATTTGATTTAAACAAGATAAATAAGTTGCGGAAAGTAAATCAAATTGGAAGACAACAATTCATAAAAGGGTTATTCTGTATATCTCAAATGTAAATAATGGTTTACACGAGTTTATAGTATGACTATGTATGAACAGAAAATAACTTTCTATGGGAGTGATGTTGCAATTGCTTTGATAAGATATTGAGTTGTATGCTTGATGTCTTGCTTTGTTTGGTGAAGTCAGCTTGCTATTTATAGGCAGATGTAGCAAGTTGTATTTGGATAAGGTGGTTGAGGACGGTTGATGTTGGAGTGTGTCAGAGTATATAAAGATAAATTGAGCATGTTCAATTTATCTCTTTGTCAAGTGTCTTAAACTACTTTCTTGATTAATGCCAAGTTGATGTTCTTTTTGCTTGTTCTTCACACAAAGATAGAATCTGTTTTTCTCGTAATATTCATCTTCTGATAATCCAGAACTCCTTCTGGATTCTTCTTTGAAGACTGTTGATGATTCTCATTAGAAGCTATCTACAAAATTGAGGATTTCTGTAGATTTTAGTCTGTACAGAACTACTTCGGAAATTCCGGAGTAGTTCTGTATGAATACAGAAGTCATGCAAAATCTGTTATTCATACAGACTTTCGTATCCTTTCTCTTTTAAGGATGTATATTATCTTTTCTTCTAATACTTGACTGCTTTGTATTACAATTACATTATGTTCTAACACAAACTTAAAAGAGCCCTGTATGGTTTAAAACAAGCACACAAAGCGTGGTATGATACCTAATCTGAATTTCTCTTATCGGCAAATTTCAAAAAGGGGTCCATTGACACTACGTTGTTTTTAAAATAAAGAAAAGGTCATCTCTTGGTAGTGCAAATCTATGTAGATGACATCATTTTTGGATCCACATATCCATCTTTCTGTAAAGAGTTCCATGAACTCATGAAAACCAACTTTGAAATGAGCTTGATAGGAGAACTGAACTACTTTCTGGGTATCCATGTTAAACAAACTCCAGAAGGAAATTTTATAAATCAAGCAAAATACAACAAAAATCTCCTTTTTAAGTACCCCTTTAAAATTCTTCCTCTTTCAAAACACCCATGGCTACAAATATCAAAATTGATGCTGATAAGGATTGTAAGTCTGTGGATGAACATACATACAGAGGAATGATAGGCTCACTTCTGTATCTCACAGCAAGTAGGCCTGACAATATGTTATCCACGTGTTTTCTTGCCAGATATCAATGTAAACCTAAGGAGTCTCACCTATGAGCTGTTAAAAGAGTCTTTAGATATCTAAAGGGGTCAGCTGACCTAGGCCTTTGGTATCCCAAAGAAACTGGTTTTTCACTAACAGCCTACTCAGATGCTAATCATGCAGGATGCATACAAGACAGAAAAAGCACATTAGGAAGCTATCAAATGCTAGGAGGAAAGATAGTATGCTGGACATCTAAGAAACAAAATTTTGTCTCAACTTCAACTGCAAAAGCTGAATATGTTGTTGTTGCCAACTGTTGCTCCAAAGTGATATGGATGAAAACCTAACTCAAAGAATATGAGAAATCTCTCTAAAATGCGAATTCTCTGTGATTCAAAAAGTGCTATTGCAATCACACCCAATCATGTTAATCACTCTAGGACAAAACACAATGATGTCAGGTATCACTTTATCAAAGATCATGTTGAAAAGGACACATTGAAATGTACTTCGTCCCAACTAAACTCCAGCTTGCATATATTTTTACTAACCATTGGATGTGAAGAGATTCTCATTTCTACTAAGCAAGCTGGGGATGCTAAACATGACTACAAATTAAAAAGAAAAGGGGGGGGGGGGGGTCCCTCTGTTTCCCTATTAAAAATTTATAGAAGCTAGTCTAACAACTACCTGTCATTTACTTCATGAACTCCAAAGCCTAGAAACTCTTCCGAAAAGTTGAAATTTTGAACAAAAAAGGCTCAATTCTCAAGAACCAAAAACATCAATAATGACCTATAATTTTATAGACTGTCAAATCCCTCTGCTATTTCCTCTGTGCACTTCATCCTCTCATCATGCCTTTTTCCCTTTGAAAAGGGGAACAAAATAACCCAAAAGTTCAAACTCCTTCTCTGTCTCAAAAATTTCGCCAATGTCTTTCAAAGAGCTTTCTCCCCCACTTCCTAAAAACACCACATTCCTTGCTCCTCACCATCACAGTCTTGTCTTATATACACCATGTGAAAACAGATTTTGGTCATATCAACAAATGATGAAATTTCTCAAAAACTGTCCCATTGGTTATGATCTAACTCTTGACATTCCTATCAACTATTCTCTTCTTCAATAGTTCTGGAGGAATACTGTCTTCATCACAAAAGATGGTGAAAACACATACATCATGACATCTATCTGTGGAGTACTGTTTGTTATCGACCAATACATGATTAGAAAAGCACTTCAAATCAAAGACAGTCGATCTGCTCCCACCTGTTTTGAAAGGGATGATGTCATCAAAACACTTCTTGATATGGGATACAGGGGAAGTCTATATGAAAGAAAGGCTGACATAATTCATCTGCCACACCTATGGCAATACTTCTTCTCTTAAATTCAAGTTTGTTTCTCTTCAAAATACTCTGACCATCATCTCTAAGACGAGGATACTCAATGTGTCATGCATGCTCTCATCCAAGGTCACAACATGAACGTCTCCCTGTATCTTACGAGGCACATGCAAAGTAATCTCAAAGGACCCATAAATGAAAGATTCATCCTCTGCCTCAGATTCACCAGAAAATTAATTCTTCAAGCATTAAACTGGGAAACAATACCAAGAGGAATCTGAACCAGCAAAGTAGTATCACAAAGAAGAATCTCTCCTAGAGGACTATCCATTTCCGGGCTTCCAGACTCTAATAGATATTTTCTACCTTCCACAAGAAGAGAAACTACTCTACATCTATATATATCTCTTCAAATGGAAGAAAAATTCATAGTAGTTAAAACTCCTGATCAAAACAGAGAACAGAATAGATGCACGTGTGCAAATATTTGCACATGCCTCAAATTGTCTGTATAAATTTCTTGATCAATAACATTTCATTTCTTTTATCATAAATTCGGCAGGAAATTACTTAAAGTCACAATTGTCCAAAAGGGCTGAACAATAAATGAAATTTTCTCGAATAATGTGATAATTATTTTTCTAATTATTCATAATTTGCTAACGGTAATCTTTTATTACCGTTTGAGAAGGAACGTCCTTTTAAGGAATATAGCCGTTATGGAAAAACTAAGTCTCCCATAAATACGGAATGGCATCAAGAGATACCTATAAAAGGAACAACGCTCCCTCACCTAAATCTCACTATTCATATCATAATTCTCAAAGCTCTCTAATGGCTTCTCCATCCGGAACTCCTGCAATGAACACCCAATCAAAAGGCAAATTCACTCAGTCCTCCTCTGTTCCAACCCTAAACCTAGATTCATTATTCTCTGATTCACCACCCAGGTGAAAGTTTACCCTAGACACAGTTAACCAACCGTGCGACCATAATCCTTCTACCTACTCCTCAAACCTCTAGTAAATCATAGAAGCCCTAAAGCATTCCTCTCAACTCGCCACATCCCTAACCATCAATGAACCATGCCCCAAATCATCCACCCTCAACTTTTGGGCAAGTGTGAAAACGAGAAACGAAGATTTGAAAGGAAAAGTGAGTATAGAAAAGGAAATCATTCTTCAACTTTCAGATCTAAGGGGAATCTTTCCTTTACCCAATAACTTCACATCCTTCTTACCAAACCCAGAAGATCCTGCTCTGAGGCAAATGAATAATGAAATCACTGGAAGAAGCTTGCGGAAAACGACAAACTTTAAATCTCAGGGTAAGTCAATTAGAGCCTGTATGGAGATTCACAATTGATCTTCTCAACCACACCATGACATCCAAAAAGGGATCTATGGATCAAACAAACAAAAACACTCTCATCATCCTATACAGCTTATACTTCAATGAAGATATAGATGTGGCTCTACTAATCTGGAAAGAAATGGAGAAGAGAGTCAAAGAAAAGTCTCAAAGAAAGAGAACAGACTCCGTACCGTATATCAGATGTATTGCTCAAATGCTTCAAAAGAAGGTAGTAATCATAGAAAATGAGGAAACATACACCACTGAGCTGTACCACATCAAAGACATCTACAAATCAGGTACACACATTCATTTCTGTGATTTCCCATGGGGCAGAAAAGCTAAGCTAGGGTATAATAACCCATTCCCACAAAAACACCTTACCAAAACTAACAAATTCACAACCAACCTTGACCAGTCACCAACCTCAACCAAAACTACAGCAAACCCATCAGAAGAAATGGCTGATCACAACCCTGCCTCTCCCTATCATTCTCCACAATCACAAACCTCACCACACCATTAACAAGAGACCACACCAAGTCATCATTATCGACCCCCATATCATATCACTTCAATGAACCATCAATCTTTGCCGCACGCTCTTCAGAAAAACCAATCTCACCAACTCAGACCAAAACCAACAATCATCACCTCAAACATCCTACCAAGAAGCCTTTGCCCATTTCCAAACTCAAGTAACCAACCCACCTTCCTTTGACATCCCTATCATAGCCACACATCAAAATATCTTCTCTGATTCTGTCAGTGAAGATGATGTAACAACAAGTGGAGACTCTAGAAGTCAAGAAAACTTGGAAGTGAGAAATAGTGATGTGTTCACTACCAGCTCAGCGGAGACATCCTCTCAGAAACAAATAAAAATCCTGTCTCAGGATTCTCTGAAAACACAGGAGGTGGATCCAATTCTGGATTCATCAAGGAATGTGGAAGCCCAGTACTCACTCAGCCTAGCTGGGATAGCATGCACTAATGAATTCCTCAAAGGGAATCCACTCACTCCAACAGAAAGACATGAGTTGTCTTCGGATTTGTTACCCCCTGAAGCTGCCTCGAAGTCTGAATTCAAGGAATTCTCCAACTCTCTATCTTCCCTGCTCACTGACTTCATGAAAGGACAACAACAACAGACTACAGAACTACATCAGAATTTCTGCAGTAGTCTTGTACGAATAGAAGAATTATCAAGACATTTAGAAAAGAACAGATTGAGAATCTTAGAACTAGAAGAAGAGATAAAGACAATTAAGAGAAACAATAAACAACAATTACACCAAATTTCTGATCAATTGAAAGCACTGCAAGAAAAGGAGTGGCAACTAAAGGGAGGAAGACAAGAATCTACGAAAGATCAAATCGAGTAGCTGAGCGACCTGGTTCAAAAGACCATACAATCATAGTGAGCCAAAGGAGAAACAATGCTCAATGAGATCAAGAACAAATTCAGCCTTCTCAAAAAATAAGTACTAGAAGAAAGATCAAATTTGAGAAAGATAAATGCTGATCCGATGCTTCTTGAATAAAGGATGGTAAACCTATCCAAACAAGTAACTGAAGCTAATCCACTCTTCTCAACCAAGAAGCCTTTAGAAACAGAAGCATCAACTCCTCCATTCATCAATCTTGATGAATCACCTTCACCTCCTAGCTCAAAATGGAAAACAGTTCCTGGTGACACAGATTTTCCCCCAAAAGAAAGAAACTAGATCAATAAAAGCCCAATCCAACTCCTGAGCAATCAATGCCACCCCCACCACCAAGGCAACCAGCTCAAAAGTCAAACAAACCTCCAATTCCACCCTCATTTGGTAATACTCCTAAGACTCACTCACATTGCAGGAGCCTCAAGATCCACAAAATAATCTAAAAAAGGAAAGGAGAAGACCACAAATCTAGGGGCCGTGTACACCCGTGAGGTGTCAATTTCCTCTCAATCCTTATATGAAGATAACTACGAAAAAGAGAAGCAGGTTAAAGAGGAACTCTGGAACGGAAAGAGACGATGTGGAAACATGTCCCCCCAGGAAACAAAAACAAGCACCTCCAATGAGCCAAATGAGCAAAAATATATTCGAAGAAAGGATCAATAATTCACCTTTTAAAAGAAGCAGGCTGCACTCAGAGGCTGGGATCATAGAAATCGCGGAAGTCAAAGAAAAACAACAAAAAGGAAGCCAGTTTACTCATTACTCCAACTCCTACACCATAACTACCATTGCCAAATTCGTTATCCATACACCTTCACTGATGCAGACCTAGACCTACTCAGTGAAATGCACATTCTATCTCTTCTCAAAACTTGTTTCTCGAATGGGTCAACATGTATTCGAAACAAAATAGCAATATATCAACTCAGTGAAGCGGGAAAGAAAATATACAACAGATTTGCTCTGGTTGACTTCGAGCTAGTAATGCACACTCATTTGAACAAACTCTGCATTCAAACTACAAAAGAAGATCTTTCACTAGACTATAATGGAAAGGGTCCAAAGTGATTCTAAGCACTAGAGAAATAGGAATCTGCTTCAGAAATCATGATGACAAGAAAAGCTTCTTTAGAATTAACCAATGTCATGCTTACTCTGATGCCTCTCTGAAAGTTATCTCTTTTCTACTTCAAGAGTACAAAGAAGGTGATCATGAGGTAGCAAGAAGGAGGGAACTAATGCTCAAGACCCTAGAAGAACTCAAGCAACACCGAGTACTCCAAAAGGAACTTTACAAATCCTGTTGGAGACCACTTCCCAAAAAGTTTACAGTCAGAGAAGACTCTGTAACCAAAGACCTGTCTTAAGAACATTAATGTAATAACCGTATTATTCATCTTATCCATGGCAATGATCTGTTTATCTTTATTTCTCTATTCATTTATTTTCTTCAAATACTTAGGGGAGATTGTTAAAATACAATGTAAATGTAACGTAAAACAATCAAGTATGAGAATAAAATATAAGATATATCCTTGAAAGATAAAGGATATGAAAATATGTACGATTTACAGATTTCTATATTCGTACAGAACTACTTTGGAATTTCTGAAGTAGTTTTGTATAGACTAGATTCTACGGAAATCCTCATTTCTATAGAAGGCTTCTAATGGCAAGCATTACTAGTCTTCAAAGAAGAGTCCTGAAGGAGTTCTGGACTATCAGAAGATAAAGTTTACGAGAAGAACAATTCCGCCTTTGTGTGAAGAACAAGTAAAAGTGAATACCAACTTGACATTAAACATGAAAGTAGTTGAATACAGTATTCGCTTGCAACTTGCCACTACTTCCTCTAAATAGCAAGCGGACTTCACCAAAGAGAGAAAGACAACAAGCACACAATTCACAAGCTTCTCAAAGAAATTATAACCTACTCCCGTAGAAAAGTTCTTCTAGTTTGATTTACTTTCCGCAACTTGTTCATCTTGTTTAAATCAAATTGTGCAAATATTGTTAAAGAGCCCCTCACGGGACCCAACACAGTGATGGCTTTGTAGCAGAAATTCAAAAGGATGTGTTTGCGTCATACTCAAACTATTTTGAATTTGTTAGAATTAAGAAAGATTGGTTGAAAGAGAAGAAAATTTTGATTGAAGAATGTGACGCCCACTCCCAGAGTTACACCAGAAGGGGTCACGAATCGGATTTACACATGAACACATGGTACAACAGAGATAACTAAGCAACGAAAATTAAAAACTTTTCATTTATCTATAAGCCAGGTACAAACGTAAGGAAGATACAACATAATCTAATAACTAGATCTTATCTATGTCTATCGACAGTCTACTACTGAGTCCTTTCCTGATAGCTTGCCCACCTAATATGTCCTCACCAAAGCCCTTTCCTTCCTACCTTAAACATCGTCATCACCTGACATACATATGTTTTTGGAAAGTTCAGCTTACACTGGTGAGTTCTACGTTTTTCAAAAAGTGTTACTTTGCCTCGAAAGTTTATTCCAACGCTTAGGCCTAACGGCCCCCTTTTATCAAACATTTATCAAATATAAAACATAACAAAGTTATACTATAACTTTAAAACCATTATTCTTTAAACATCTATTAGGTATAAGCATTATATCAAAATATAACCTTTAAACATTTATCAGGTATAAGACATAACAGAGTTATACCAAAACATTTACCCATTTAATCATTTAACCGTTTAATCGTTTAACCGTTTAACCATTCAACCATTTAACTATTAACATGTATAAAACATAACAGTATTATACCGAAACATAACCTTTAAATCATTGTCAAAATCATTTAGTACTCAAAGTACTTTGGGCCTCTTAGACCCTCTCTTGTGCAAATAATCATTAGGTATAAAAGAGTTATACATAACATTATAAGCAAAACCTCTTCTTACTATGCATTGTCTATTGGAACCACGTTAGTTCCTCGGGAAACTATCTCCACCCAAATACCTTTTCAATAGAGCAGCTGTCGCTACCCTGGAGAACCGTCGTTCCCCGCTTCTAGTTGTACAACCACCTTTTCCCTTTTCACTAGACAATATCTGCTTAGATTAAAACCTTTTCAACATTTTCAACCTTTTCAAAGGTCCATTTAAATAACCTTTGCATTTGGACTCATAACATTTTCAACACCAGTCCATCGTCCGTATATGGAAATAAGAGTTTTATAAAGATAATGTTATGGGTCTTGTTAAACTTCAGTGAAACCTACACTGGACTTATTCTATAACATTTCCTATTGTATTACGGGTGTTTATATATAGGAAGTACTGCAGCGTATCCACCACACCTTAAATACAAACGGATATGATAGAGAATCATCCCAGTATAGATTACATCTTACAATCACAACAAGGCTAATAAGATCATATTTACCCGACACTTATTCACACACATAAGCTTAGACCAAACATTCACATTTTCCATTTCTCAAAACTTTATTTAAAAGTTTCATCCTTTATATTACCCATCCATTATAACCTTTCCGAAAACTGTTTATAACAGGTAATCATCATTTATAACAATTCTAGGCCTTCAAACATTTCACATATGTGTATCAGCACAAAACATGTAAAAGACATTCTAACACATTTCTTTAACATTTCTCATATATAACATTTCTAAAGCAATTTAGGAGTTTAACATGTTAGGATATTTCACCTGTAACTATTATCACAACCTTTTCACGTATATTTCAAATCAACAGCCATTTAACAGTTTAATACTTATAAAACATTTTATCAATAATCATTTCAATAATATTTTCATAACCTTTCACGTATATATCAATTAAAACCTTTTAAATATTCTAACAGTTAAAATAGGCAATATTTCGGTTATAAACCATCTAAAGATATATCATAGCATTTGTATGTATATCAGTCCGAAAACATTTAAAATATATAAAGAGTGGGCTCAAAGAACTCACCTTATTGTCTTAAGCAGTTAATTCAGGCAAAACCTCCGTTATGCCTTCCAATTAAACCTAACCGCGTATTGTATGGCGTTAACGCAAGGCTTAATATAAGAAATGCTACCTATGTTATTTTAACATCTTATTATCCTAATAATATTCAATTATTAAGTTTATCTCTTTTTAAAGGTCAATATGACCAAAATGCCCTTTAGGCACTTATCCTTTTCTTTTAACAATAATACAAAGACACGCATTCCTATAAGTAAATATTCACTCCGAGATCGCCCAGTGAGGTACGTCAGGTCCTAGTTGGGATTTATGCGACACCTCCGCTTTGCCAGAAACCCCACTGTACATTCGCTTACCCTTCCGGTCCGCACGAACTTCTAAATACCCGATTAACTCGGTATATACAATACTTTAATATTTATCCATTTTTAACTTCATATATACTTATTATATATGTAAACATGGTATTATACCAACAATCAAGTCCCCATACCCTCCGGATTATTTTATATTAAATAATCTTATTTTGAAACCCTAATTTCCCGTTTTTCTCATTTCTTGACCAAAGCTCATTTTTATTAAAAAGCGTCTTAGGGTATTATCCATTATAAAATTTTATAATATGCTTCAAAATATCAAAGCTTGGTTCAACACCATTTACTCAATTTGGGCAGAACAACGTTATGAAAACCCTAATTTTTACCCGTTAAAAGAAAACCTTTACCAAACCTTTTCCAATTGCGAAATAAACTTAGGGATTTCTTAAAAAATATTTAAAACACATTATTCTAGGATTACCAACAAAAATTCAGACTCTAATTACCACCCGCTCACTCAATGTTGGCAAAATAAGCTCAAAAACCCTAATTTTTACATAATTTTTGAAATCATACTTAGAGGCAATATTAGCAAAAACTGAGATAGGTTATTTTAGATCATACCAAATGAAGCGTGACTGCAAAAATTCGGCTCTTGATTCCTCACCGTTTGCTCTAATTTTGCAGAAGAAGTCGCTGGTTCGAAAGATGATTTTTAGGTGGAAATTTGAGAAATTGGTGATGGATAATGAACGTTAAGGGCTCTCTTTATAGTCTTTAGGTTCTTATATGAAGCCTTCAGGTGTCTATGGTGATAATCCGGCCAAAAACGACGTGTAGCAATCAAATTTTACGCAACAAGCAAGAGGACGTGGCCAAAATCGGATCTGGAAGTGAATCTGGTCGCTGACCCGGCTCGCGTACCACGAGGGAAAGCTCGCGTACCGTGAAGCAACTATAGGAAAATGACAGTTTCAGGCCCTCAACTTTATATTTACAATTTAGCTCCCAAACTTCTACCAAACTATTATTTTATGCTTTAAAACATTATGCGGTATTTTTATAAAAGTTTCTAAGGCTCGAGACACGCTCGATGATATACGTATACATACGTATATATATATATATATATAAATATATATATATATATATATCTTTCACTATTTTGCACTTTAGCCCCTCTAACTTTTATTCTCCTATTATTTTATGTACCAAAACATTATGGGACATAATTCTAATAGTTTTAGGGCTCGGGATACGTTTGATAAAGTTTATATACATTCGTATATCTAAATATATATTTATATATTTTTTTCCATCAATTTACATTAAAACCCTTCTACTTTTATATACTTATCATTTCATGCCCCGAATCATTTTAGGACACATTTATAATAACTTCTAAGCCTCGGGTTCATATAAATACATATAAATATGTATAATACTCGTATACGCTATGTATTTATTCATTTTTAATCATCATTTTAACGTAAGGATACGTTCTTATTTATTTTTCATGTGTCTAACTATTCTAACACGTATTCCCACATATATATTCATCAAATGAATATTTCATATGCATTTAAGCTATTAGAATATATATATATATATATATATATGTATATATACTTACACATATATCTAACAAAATACAATCACGTAAATGTATAACATTTTCCTCCGATTATCATTTATTCCTATCATATCAACTTCTAAACACGTATTTCATTTTGATATCATGTATATCAATTATCATGGATATAAAACACGTATTTATTTTATTTCATCAATCAACATGCATTTTTCATACGTTTCATCACGTTTGGTTATCTAACACATATATCATATGTATCTATAACATAAACACGTATAGCATTTAAAAATCGTTACCCTTTACCCATTTATTAATCCAATAACCATATCAATATACGTTTTAGCTACTTAACACGTATAACACACGTATATAATTCAAGTCATAAATTTTTGGGGTGTTACAACTCTACCCCCCCTTAAATAAGTTTCATCCTCGAAACTTGCTCAAATTGTGATATAACTCACAATGAGATCTTTACCTTTTCACCTTTCTTTCGTGGATTAATCCGGCACCTTTTCTCATTCATCTAATGCATCCTTCTCATATGAACCATCTGGTTCCTAGGTTATACTTTTTATATCGCAACAAACTCTCTATAGCAGTAGTAAGATCCTTCAGTGGTTTTACAAGTGGTATCAGAGCATTTGGTTGCTCTACTGCTGTGTTTTTGATCAATTTTCGGATTTCTAGAGTGAGAAAGTGTGGGTTTTTCTTCATCTTTCATCAAATTTTTCCAATTCCGAGTGTTTCCGAGGTAAAAAATGATTTATGAGTGTTCCTAGTGAGTTTTCGCACCTTTCTGAAGCAAATTCTAGTCCAAATTGTGAAAATTCGTGAAAATCCGTCGAATTCAGCGTGGTACGCTTCTGGTCCGCCTGAAAAACATCTGGTCCGCTAGGCAATCTTCAAGTCTGGTCCGTGGCAGTTATATTGGTCCGCTGAATCTGGTCCGCTGGCAGTTTTTTAAAAGTGTCATAACTATTGCATCGGAAATGCTACGAGAGCCATAAGTACTCAAATCGATCGTCTCGACGAGCTTTACATTGTTCGTTCAAAGTTGGTTTTCAAAATCAAATTCTAACATCTTCGTTTTTGAGTTCGAAGTTTTGATGGTCAATTTTTAACCTCAAAATGAGTGATTTTCATGCATTTTCATCTGCTCAAACATCGTTGCAAGCAATGATGAATTATGATAACGAGATAGGAACAACTCAGAAGGTTCCTAAGTTGTTACAATTAGAAGATTATCACAATTGGAAGAAACGTTTTGAGTCATACATATTTTCTCAAGATGTTGATTCTTGGATCCCGATTGAAAAAGAATATGAGTATCCCATGATAAGCCCGAGAAAGCCAAAGATGATAAGTGATTTTGATGCTGATGAAAAAAAAATTTTGCCCAAGAGAAGCAAACTGTTAGGACCAGATTTGAGCACAATGTTCTCATTCGATTCATCACACAGGTGCGGAAAACAAGTGTGATGATCAATCTTGGTTGATTTCACCCCATAGATCTCTGAAACTCAAGAACACGTACTAAATACGCCAAGAACACACACACAAAGGCTCTCTTGTAGAAAATAACCAGGAGGAACGCGTTTTAGGGTTTTCACTTTAGTATTTATACTACAAGAGAGCCTGGGACAAATAGAATGTTTGACACAAACCAATCATTGCCTAGAATTCAGCAAAATATTCTAACAGAATATGAAGTACGCTAAGACCAATAACAAGTTCGCTAGAACTTGATGAAGTACGCTAAGCATTAACATGTTCGCTAACAAGTTCGCTAGGCACAAACAAGTC
Source organism: Deinandra increscens subsp. villosa (assembly GCA_039602395.1). Lineage (NCBI taxonomy): Eukaryota > Viridiplantae > Streptophyta > Magnoliopsida > Asterales > Asteraceae > Deinandra > Deinandra increscens. Next base: position 66,889,587 of record JBCNJP010000023.1, read on the forward strand.
CGCTAACAAGTACGCTAAGCACAGATTAAGTACGCTAGGATCAAGTCAAGTTCGCTAGGAACAAATCAAGTTCGCTAGTAGCAAAACAAGTTCGCTAGGACTAATATCAGGCAAGTTCGCTAAGTATAACAAGTACGCTAAGAGATAAGTGGCAAGTTTGCTAAGAGTTAATCAAGTCCGCTAAGTTCAATATACAAGAAGTTCGCTAAGGAGAAATACAAGTACGCTAAAACTTAGTCAAAAACATCATATATAATCATAATCAAAGATAACAAAGTACATAATCAAAGTTAAGTACAAACCAAGGTAAAATTACAAATAAACATCAAAAAGATAAATAGTTTGTGTTGCCAACATAAATAAGCTCTAACAATTTCCACCCATGTTGGCAATGCAAATGTCTCGAGCTTCAACCATCTTGACCGACCAACTTGAGCAGAAACCTCCAGTTTTCTCTAGCAGCTTCTCTGTGTCTGTCTGAATGGACATGAATTCCCAGATCATACAGCCTCCAGAGGTCTTGCCAAACCAGTTTCTTCAGATCATTGTAGTTGTTTAGCTCGACTAACCTCTTTGCCTTGTCAAGAACCACACTTGAACCATTTTCTTCCATCAACCAGTAGTTTGCAGTCCTCAACATCTCTTCGTCAAGCTTGAACCTACCAATACCAGCAAGCTGATTGCACCACCAGTTCAGAAACATCAAGAAGTAGTTGGCATCGTAGCATTCGTATGGTCTAAGCTGTGTAGGGATGGTCCGCATCTTCTGGTAATAGATGAGCTTGATGTATGCTCTTGACAGCATTCTTAACTCAATAGTAGCAAATAATCTGATAGACTCAGCACCTTCCCTTTCGATTACCAACTCATGTGTCATCCCGTTGTAATACCAGCTGATTATTGGGAATTTCTTCTGATTCCTTGGGATCCATTTGACATTGACTTTATCACCGATGTTCTTGAAGATTCCTTTATGTGGTGCATGGAGTCGCTTCTTTTCTTCAGCTATCTGAGCTCTTCTTTCTTCTTCAGGATTCGGATTGAACCTTTTGTCATCATAGGCTATCTGAGCTCTTCTTGCTACTTCTTGCTGCTTCAGCTCTAATACCTTTACTGTGTTTCGTATGATTCACCAAGTCCAGGTATTTGAGGTGCTTCAATTCCCATGAGAAGAGGCTTGTAAGAGCTTTGAAGTCAGCAAAGAATTGAACGTATCCATTCTGTCTCTTCACAATAAAAGCATCGAAGGCTTCATCATATTTCCAACCCAGAATCTTCATTCCATGATTAACATTGGGGTTGGCTGGCATCTTCCTCAAGTTCTTGGCAGTAAATCTCAGCATCGCCTTAGAATTCGGAGCCATTCTCACCCAGTCATCATAAATGGGTGGCTTTTTATTCCTGTTGGCCGCTTCAGCTCTCTCCTGTTCCTTCAGTCTTATCTGCTCCAACTTGGCGAGCCTCTCAGTCTTCCTATACTCAATAACAAATTTGCGAAGGCCAGCCGTCTTCTTACGAATCCAAAACTTTCTCTCCACATTTTTGAATTTGAGATAATTACGGAGCTCTTCGAAGGTCATCCGGTTGGTGGTAGCAATGATGTACTCAACAGAGTCTGGATCAGGTAGATCATCAGCAGGATCTTCACGAATGAAGGATTTACCCATGTCAAGAACAAGATCAGAAAGACGATCTCGGATCGGTGCAAAGTCAAATGTTTTGTCAGTATCAGCAAATGGATCTGACAGAGGATCAACCAATGATTCAGGAAACTTCTCAGCTTCATCAGCACGAGGGAGGTTAGAATTCAATCTCTCCTTGTCAGTATACAACTTAGTCAGCTCAAGATCGGTAAGTCTAAGAAGATATTCCAGAGGAATCCTGTCTTTTATAAGAGACCTCACCATCTGAGCAGTTTCTGACACATCATCCACATCAACGTCTGTTCCTTCAAGATTAGTGACGAAGCGGATGGTTGGCTCATCGTCCTTGGATGGTGCAGATTTTTCAGGTAACGAACTTGAACCCTTTCCATAAACAACAGCTGGAGGATGATCTGATTCATACCTCTTCAAAGCTTGCTCTCTTTCTCTGACCAATCTATTTTCCTCAGCAAGTGTTTCTGCAATGAGAGCTCTACGTGATCGGTCTCTTTCAGCTTCTCTTCTTAGCTCTTCAGCTTCAACTTCTTCTTGAGTAAGAATTCTTTTTCCTTTATCTGTGGTTGAGGGACCAGGTTGTTCAGAAATAGCAGGTTCCTGAGTAACTGTAACCTCAGCATCACCAGTCACATTTTCATCAGGAAAAATAGGAAGGAAGGAAGGATGGAAAGGAGCTAAATGGATCTGAACATTTGGAGCTTGATCGGTAGAAACATCAGGATTAACTTGAGAAAAGGTTGGAGTAGCAGCTTCTTCAAGATTGATAATATCAGCATCTTCAGGAATAGAACCGGTAACATGTGGAGAAGAATCAAGAGCAGGAGTTTCATCAGTTGGCACACCAGTTGGCAGAGAGACATTCACAAACACTCCATCATCTACCTCCATTTTGACTTGAATTGGAGTAGGAATAGGAAGTTCTTCTTCTTCATCTTCACTTTCAATCAAATCCAAATCAATGTAGTTCAGTGGGTTAGCTTGATTAACTAGAACATTTAGCCTTTGTTCCAGCTCATTCATATCTTCCACATCACTGAAATCTACCGTGTAAGGATGCTCTTCATAGGTTGCTTCACTATCATCTTCAACGGTTTCAATGAGTATCCCACATGAATTTCTTCTTGTGTATATCTTTTCAGCATAATACTCACGAAAGTCTGCCATGGAGAAGTCCAAGAAGGTCGAGTCGACGTAAAATCTACGGACATCTTCGTTTGCAGGAACAATTTCAGATGATGGGAGAGATGCAGCTTGATCAGAAGGGACGATTGCAAGTTCAAGAGAGTTATCTATCTCTGATTCTACTGGTTCCAAACTAGATGATTCTTTAATGGCCTTGAGTGCCGGTGCAAACCTTGGCAGCTTCAAGTTCTCTGGCAAAGGAGCCAGCTTCTTGAGTGAGTCCAAGATTTCATCAACTGGCTCATCATGAAGTAGACTATTCACAAATGATTCTTCATCATCAGTCATGCTAGGCTCATCTCCTTCAAATACAGTATCATCATCAACATCAAAGTCACTGTCGTTTAAGGAACTTGAGGAGTCATGATCTCCTTTAGATTCTTTACCAGATGGAAAATTAGCACTATCAGTTCCTAGATGAGTTGACAGCTGTTCTTCTGGGAGCTCAGAATCTTTATCACCTGCATCACCACTGTCTGGTTTGTCACCGAGCTGGGTTTCTTCATTTGATTTGGCCAGCAGCTCCTTAAGCCTTTGGATCTCAGCATGTAAGGGAATAATTTGTGGCTTGTGTATTAAATTATCCTTTGGCGGATTATTTTGAAGGCCTGTGTGTTAGAATAGGTGAAAATAAGTTGGGTTATGGTTATATTGGGTCATTAGGCCAATTTACACATGTTTGGGCTCATTTTGAATGAGTTTAGGTGGACTTTTATGGGCCATTAAAGTCAAATACGGGAATTTTATGTTAATTAGGGTTACCAAAGATAGATTAGCTTGTTTTCCAAGCTAATCTTCCCCTATATATAGATAGGTTAATCTTGTAATTAGGGGGGGGGGGGTCATTCTAAAGGTGTTTTGCGATTTTGTGATCTCGAAATTCTCTTTGAGAATTTCGACAAGTGTGTGGCAAGCAAGATCAATAGTAAAGTGTTTCTTCTTAATCGGTTTGTCTTTTCATAATTCATTATACTTTTCGATTATCACCTTTTTATTGTTTCTTGAATCAACTAGCGAAAACCGGATTCCGCACGGTTTCACTAGTCAAGATATCGCGTGAGGGTTTAAATTGATCCTTACA